>VOPJ01002515.1:0-11940 GCA_014673585.1 Semibalanus balanoides
GTCTTCATAATCAATGTGTGGCAGGAACCTTGCCAAGATGTTTGTGGCAGGATTTCTTGGATCAAGTTTGTCTCCTCAGCCAATGTTATTGACCCGGGGAGGATGGGCTCTAGTCGTCAGCAAATCCCATTTTATCCTGTGTAAAATTATAGCATAGGTATCTTTACCCAAAATATAGTTTCTCACCATATTTAGTGCTCTCAAAAGCAAGATGAACTTAACTGTGTCAAATACACAAATACTACTATTTCATGCTATTTCCTCCAAACAACCTGTATTTGTTTTACTATCAACTGCTTACTGCCATTTTTCAATATTTTAGATACAGTGATCAGGGAAATTCTCACTCAGTATGATCAATATATCTTTTTAATAAATGATAGTTGTGCCGTATGTCAGCAAATCACTATATTTAGCAAAACACAGTATATTTAAAATAAAATATTGCACTGCAAAATAAACACTTTATATGGCAGCAAATTCAAAATACATTATCTCACAGTTGTTGCCAGTAGAGGAATGGTAACATTTTGGCTGAATGCTGTGTTGCTTTCGTAGTATGGTAAATCTGTTATTGGAGACTTCTTAGGGGCCAGTATACTTGATCTCTGGCTGTGTATAACTGTACTTTGAGCCATAGTTGGCCACCATAATCGACAGTTGTGCTGACTGTAGAGCCGGTATGGGTGAGTCTTGAGTGCGAGGGCGAATTTCTTGCCAGCATCAAAGTTCAAAACTGCAGCCACTAATTTTGATGTGTTGGTGCCAACTCTACCCCAACAAGATCTCATTCAAACCTGCCATGTTTTGCAGACTGGTCAACTTTTAGCTCAGTGCCCTCTACTTTTCAGCAGCCCCCTGGTCAACTGCAAAGCTACAGCAACAATGAAAAGGGAAAAGATAAAGCAAATAAATACCTAGATCAATTTGAATTATGGGCGCCATATAACCATTTTGTTGCGGCGCCCTTAAGCCCCAATCATCATCATCATCATCAATTTAAATTAAAACTAAGATATTGTCTCTGATGTTGAACAAAACCACCATTTAAAACTAAGATATTGTCTCTGATGTTGAACAAAACCACCATTAATAAGGGTGGAAATTATATGCAAATCCTGTTGTGCCAACAGGTTTATTATGAGAGATTAACCACGTTGGTTGTTATGCTCTATGAGGCTGGACCCTCTTGAAGTTGAGGCACGATCGCAATTGATATTTTGAGGGAGAGAACCTGCACTATCAGGTATGTACAGGACAATGATATAAGGGTAAAAGAGTAATATAGACTGGTAGACACTAGTATAGTGAGAGCTGAAAGAAAACCATTTCTCTTATTAATAGAATAAAAATGGGTTTGGCGTTGATTTGATATCAAAGCCGGTTCCTTAGGTACTTTTATTTTCCTTACCCACCAACTTTCTCCTTACACTATGGTTG
Organism: Semibalanus balanoides; assembly: GCA_014673585.1. Lineage (NCBI taxonomy): Eukaryota > Metazoa > Arthropoda > Thecostraca > Balanomorpha > Balanidae > Semibalanus > Semibalanus balanoides. The sequence continues at coordinate 1,441 of VOPJ01002515.1, forward strand.
TTTCCTTATAACAATTTTACAGATGCACATACTGACTGTTTATTTGATTTATTTTCAGGTTTGCATTCACAGATTTTTATCATGAGGCGTCCAAACTTTCCAGGTAAGAGCCATTTTATTGATTGCTAGGATTAAACTACCATAATATGGATAGGACATCCTTGACTTTGAACCTGTTCCCATTGGTGGTGTATTGGTGGTTTAGAGTGGCTGCATCACTAATACCATTGCAGAGGTCATTTTGACGTGTCTGTACATATAGGGTGTCTGATTTACAGGGTTTATATGGGGCGCCAAATCGTGCTATGTAAGTTTCAGCTCGATTGAAGTTACGGCTACTGAGTTATAGTCTCCAGCATTTTCGTGAGGTCACCTTGCATGACTAAGCCGATCAGCCAATAACTCCACAACAAATTATCCCATTCCTATGAACCCATATACTTTCTGAATGGTAATGAGACGAGGAACATTATCCCAGGCCCAGCTTTTATTTTTGTGTGGATTCAGATGAAATGACCCGTGATCTCTGGTGACCTGATCTGACCTTGCCACGAATGCAGTAAAAATAATTGTATTTCATATATTAAAAATATGATTTTGTCAGTTGTCTTTACACAGGGCAAAAATTGGAGATTGGTGTTTTCTATAAATGGATAGATAATTGAATTATTTTGCTACAAACAGCAACAATGTATTTTTATCAATATTAATATCATAGATAAAACTGATATTGTCACCAGTGATGACATTATTGCGGCTTTCTGTGTCACATGAAGGTTCCAGGTTGCATATAAGCCTCTCGAAAAGGTTAAGTTGGTTGAATTATTTGATGAGCAGGTGAATTGTCGCTCGGTACCTCTGCATTACTCAGCCTGAGGTCATGCTGCACGGTCCCTAACACAACTTTTTGCTCAATAAACTTTGAAATAATGGACACAGGGCATAAAGAAGACGGGCGTGGTCGAATTCAGAGCCAGCGCGGCCAACTGTGCCATTGTTCTCGTCTAGTGGACGATTCATTTTTGCTCTACTTGCACGAGTTAAGCTATGGGTCAGTTCTACTAGGCCAATATGCTTCACCTGGGTTCACCCAACACATCGACCACTTGACCTGAGATCAGATTTGTGAGTGACTACCAGGTCACCAATTATTATGTGTTCTGAAGTGCTTGAAGAGACAAACACGATGGTTTGAAATTAATTGCCTCTATTTTAAAATAAATAAACAAGTTATTCACGAACAACGTTTTCGCTAGCCAACAAATGAACAACTTCATAGATATTCGTGAATAACTTTTATAATAAAATATACAGCATCGTTTTAACACCATCGTGTTGTGTCTCGTCAACGGCGCTTTAAAACATATTAATGGTGACCTATGTTGTGGATAATGGATATTTAATTTCCAAATTTGCACCCTTTGGTCAGGTCCATTTCTCGGTAGGTCATGTGCATATAGGGCGACGCGACTCGACGAGGCAAAACACAGTGGTGTCCATTTTGCACATCTCTATCTGTATTTATATCAATAATTGGTAAAATGAGTGTGGTGACATCAGATGACCCAGCGACCGTGCAGAGGTCACGAACGAAAAAAATTCCAACGCTGGTTATTAAGAAATTCACCCAACCTAACCTTCAAGTGGCTTATGTTGTAACCTGAAACTTCCTGTGCGACTCAGAAACCGCAATAAATGTCATCATGGGACAAATAACAATTATTTGATAAAAATGCGTTATTTTGAACAAATACAAAGTACATTGATAGAATACACTTATCTCCAATGTTTGTCCTGTGCAAAGGCAACCTTCAAAAGTATATTATAAAATATAAAACAAAATTATTTTCACTGCGCTCGTGTCAAGATAAGGTCAGGTCACCAGAGGTTATGGATCATTTCATCTGAGTCCACACAAAAATACAAACTGCGCCTGGGGTGATGTTCCTCACTTCATTGCCATTCAGCAAGTATTTGGATTTTTAGTATTTTTTAGTAATTTGATAATTTGTTGTGGAGTTATTGGCTGAATGGTTAACCCTATCCCGGGACGGATAATAACTAATAAGTATACGAGGCGGTCGGGGAGGGGGAAGCCTTATTCGCCCCTCCTCAGATCTCGGCTCCCATGCAAGCTAGAATCATGAAATTTGTTGGGTGGGTAGGGTCTATAAATAATTTTATTTTGTAAAATTTGAATGACCCTGGGTTAATATCTTCAGGGTAAAATGACGTCATTAAAGATAATATTTTGACAAATCATATTTGTCAAAATATGATTTTTTTTCTTTCAGGAAACCTTGTCATTATCTCGGAAACTATGGAAGCTAGGAGGAATACGAAAAAAACACTAGCAAGCCATTTCAATTTTATTTCGCTTACGTGTCATCGGAATTGACCTTTCGTCCATAGCTTTGGCTATAGAGGTAATACAATGTAAGCAAATGTGTTTTTAAGCACAAATATTTTCGTAAATACCTTTGTACTTAAAACATATACGGTAATAAATTTGAAAGCATCGTGTTTCTATCGTCAAAGCGGTTCGAAACATACTGATTTGGACCAATTTTGGTCAACTCCAAAATTTGGCCCAGGGTTAAGGTCAAGGTCAAGGTGGCCTAAGCTGGTCAAGCTGCTTATGAAAAGATGCGGCTCAACGAGACAAACATTTTCGCACCAGTTGCGACTTGCGAGTCTCTACGGTCATCCTGTCACGAGTTATTGACACAAAAAGTGTTGGTGACCTTGAAAAACCTTTCGAAAGGTTACTGACTAAAAATTGCATCCGGATCATCGGAACGGGCCTAAGATAACATTATACATAAATAGTTGGATTGATTTAATGTGTTTTATAATGAATTTGGATTTTTCACCATATATTTATAATGAAATGTTAGCATTTCACCTGACTTCAGGTCACCAAATATTAAGATATCGACCTGAAATTTTGACATTCATTGGCGTTTCTTCTCTTACATCTCTTACATATACTCCTTTTTGAAACCCCATGAAAGTTTAAAAAACTTACTTTATTTTGAAATAAAAAATCAATTAAAAAATGTAAATTAAAATTTCGAAATTTTGAGATAGCTGTCTGAAAGACCATTCAATTCTCTACCGGTGTCTTTTTCTCTAATACTTTGTTAAAACATCTCGACGAGTGAAACCACGCAAAGGTTTTGGGTCAAAACGGCCGAACATGCCTCTAAAAACGATCATGGACCCCCTCCTCCTGCAACGTTTTGAAAAAGCACACCATTCGATGCGCAATGACATGTTAGTATACGTCACCAAGTTTAATGATTCTAGGTTACATAGTTCAAGAACTGTACGCGAAAAACTGCAGGAGGTCGTTCTAGCCCCCCCCCCCGACGCTAATAGGGTTAAGTCATGCAAGGTGACCTCACGAAAATGCTGGAGGCTTTAACCCGTTAGCCGTAACTTCAATCGAGCTTGAACTTGCACAGCACGATTTGGTGCCCCATATAGCGGACTGTTATCCAAATCGAAGACGTAGAGTATTATTGTCGATCCCCTTTGTCAATCTGTCCTAGAACCAAAACTTGTAACTTCTGTCCTTTTCATGGTCATGCCGCAAACTTATCAGGAACCCCTCACATGTCTAATATGTTTTGGTTAGTTTTTAAGTTATTTAGCGATGTAGACAATGTTCGTTTATGATAAAATGATTGTGCACTTTCAAGTTGTTTAGTAGTTGTGTTTAGATTAAATTTTTGCTTACCTATTCCTCAATACTGTTCAGATCCAGGCTTTGAGTGATGACAAAAGGCTACCAGCTATTGCAGGACATATGTTTTACAGACACTAGCAATTAGCATTTGTATAATTCATTGTGCGAATTGTATAATTCTACCCTTAAATGTTATGCTGCCAGGTATAAATAATATTTAACAAAATTATGTGTTTCCTTTCTTTTATCGTTGCAGCGGATCAGCCAATCCGTGGCGGCGCAGCAGTGGAGGAGGAGAATGACCTGCTTGAGAGTGAACTCAAAGGAAAAGTATCAGCTCTCAAGTCTGTAAGTCTTTGCTGAGTGAATATTAAATATTTTGAGCTGAGAAACTAAAATTGTTGACAAGATGCCAATAGTTTTAGTTTGGTTCACCAATTTCGGCAAGATTATCATCTTATGTTTGATGTTCTTGATGTTAATATTGGTTAGCATTGATCATTAAGGAAGGCATCCCATTTAATTCACTGCAGTCACATACCTTCTCAGTGACAGGGTGGTGACCACAGACACGTCTTGTGTGCCTCAGACGGGTTATTGATTCGACTCTGAATGAATCGATTGGAATCGTTCAATCAAAGTTCCTCGACTAAAACAAATAATATATTCACAACCAGATCATTTGATTGATGAATAATGATTGAATCGAAAGCCGCATGGAACCAAGGCTGATTGAATCAAAAGATTTATTGATTCAAGTCCACACGGTAAATTATGCAAATACAATGGAGTCCCAGTGGTTACATTAATTTATACTGAAATATGGTTGCTGTAACAATGTTTTATTGATCATGTATATAGTGTTTCTCTTTATCAGTTTCATGTTAATATATTTAAAGTATTATTGAAGTTGTTACTTGTGTGAACTAAGTTGATATCAAGTTAGTTAAAATTTTAATTCTCATGGCATGTATCACTTTAAATCTGACTAGTGTGTTCCACTGTTGTGTGGATCAATTTATACCAATAAATGTATTGTAACCTTATTTCATGGAAACATATAACATGTAACCCGTTTATAAAAAGCAGTGCATTTATTTACATTACTACATGTACCTGTAAAACCAAGAAATGCTAAGCACTAGTAAATATGATTGATACATATGCAATCTTTATGTGGAAGACATTCCGTGGCTATGTGATTTTATCTTATTGACTAAAAGCAAAATATTCCTTTCCAGCTCACAATTGATATTGGACACGAGGTTCGGCATCAGAACAAAATGCTGAATGAAATGGTGAGTTTTGAACAGAAAATCGATGCTCGTTTTCGAAAAGTGCAACATGTTTGTAACTTCGTGTTCATTTGTACACTGCTAAACATCAAATTTTATTATTTATGGCATGTTTTGGGGATTTTTTAAGCTATATTGAATGAAACCAGTCACCAACAACCAAAACATTTAAATCCTCTTGGACAAAGTTATACAGCTATGTTATAAACATTCTGTTTTTTTTTTGCGTGCTTACTTTACAATAATATTTATAATTGTGCAGACTTGTGCCGCACTTCGACCTGTTGCCAGTTGTCTATCAGAAACATAGTGACACATTTCTTTTGCATTATCTCCAATTTAAGCGGACTTGTAAAATGGTGAATCAACGGGCTCGGCTTGTCCTCGTCTTGTGGTCAGCCCGTCCGGTCATGATAACGATCGGGGTTCGCTGCGCCTGTGTGCTTCGACTGAGATGCAAGTTTGGTCATAAACTTCGTATATTCTGGACTTAAAAAATACCTAGATTATGCACTACGTTTATAATATCTACTTTTTCCATAGAACGTAGTTAAACATACCAGGTAAATGTAACTTAGAATGTTCTGGAATCCCAAGCTTACGTGGCTCGTGTATCTGACTTGCATCTCTGCAGAGGCTGCGAGTCTCGGCGGTAAGGGGAAACAATGACCTTTCCACAAAAATAGAGTTATTACCACTTGAAATCGACAGACGAGGGCAAAATATATTGCAAATTCATCACATTTTGCCTAAAACTGTTCCTAACCAACGCTATTTCACTTTGGAAACGTCCAAGCGCTCCACGCTGAAAACAATGGATCGGTAAGTACTTAGCGCATTTTATGGCACTTGGATGCTTTTGCCATCTATGCTTGGATTAAATTCGATTATAGCTGTCACATCGCTCAAAATATTACGTTTCTAACCTGGCTACGGATTTTTTGTATCACAACCACCAGTCGTTTACACATAGGAACATTATACAAATTATTACTCACTGATGGTTCTCATACCTTTGCTATTTCGTGGCAGCGATCCTTTTTTTGAACGTTTCAGTGACATTGTCCAGCGTCGAACAAATTTGAAACACCGGCACCAGATATGGCGCGCTTCAAATAGTGATGAGAATACACTGCTCATGAGTTTCGAAAGAAGTATATGTACTTGCTTTTAATTTGTATAAACTTACAGCATTGAACAAGGGAATAATTGTACTTAAAGGGGACTGTCCCACCTTAACATAAGATTTGAGTTAAGATAGCCATGCGTGCTTGGCATGAAATATGTATGGTATAAGTTAAAACAACCACTGACGTCGAATCACAGGAGAAAATTTCTTTCGAGGTTTTGCTTTTCTTGCCAAATTTCTTTGTCTACATCGCCAGCCCCCAAATGTATTTCGAATCGGTGGCCGTGAGCCGATGTCGTATTCTCTCTTTCTAAATGTTGATTACAGTCGACTTGTTTCACCTTTTGGCCATACATTAGCCATAAGCACTAGTCCTACTTATAACAGCGTGAAGGTTTATTTTTTTTTTCCCCAAAAATTCCCTTCATATGACGTCATCAGCCAACATATTAAAACTGATTAGGAATTAGAGCACTCGTTCGTGAGAAACAAATGTCATTAATCCGTGTTCAGCAGCATCACTTCATATTTTGCACCACAAATGACGTACATTTGACACATTTTTTGAAGGTGGGACAGTCCCTTTAATTCTATAATTTAAATTTAATCATTGTTATACCATAACAGAAACCTCAGAAATTGTTGCTAACAAAAATACAATGTGATTATTTCCCTTTAAATGTACCGAATGAACCCGAAAGATGAATGTCATGACAGGAGAAAATCGATCCCGTTGATTTACCATTTTACAGTCTGCAATTAACCCGGCATTGACTGCGGTCTGATCTAAAGTACTGAACTCCATTGACTGGGGGAGGTGTTAAACACCCCCTGGTTATCTTCCGAACCAATGCTCGCAGCGAAACTCGCAAGGTGGCATTCGAAAGCGCTCAATGATTAAAATATAAAGCACGCTCGAAAATGTATAATTGAGGTCACATATCAGGTCACGGTCAGGTCAAAGGTCAAAATCGATGTATTTTAGTTTATGGGCCATACTTTCCATTCAAAGCTTTCGATTGCGACCATGTTCACCCAAAGTGCTCTCAAAGGCATGATACACGTTCTGTATGATCAAAAATGAGATTTTTGGCAAAGTTCAAAGGTCAAGGTGAGGTCACAAAAGGTCGTTATACACAAAATATATACGAAAGTCATCCAACACATGTTGTGTGGTTAATTTTACGCGTATAATTCGATAGTGATACTCCTTTTGCCACCAGACTTCATGTACTAGAAGTAATTGTCTAGCTAAGGTCAAAGTAAGGTCACAAAATTTCACAAATTGAAATTGTTAAATGTAAATAAAAAAGGCATGTTTCTGGACCAGATTTGTTTCAGAAATATAGCGCTGTCATTTTTGTGTCTGTATTTTGTCAATACAAAATATATGTGACATGAGTTACCAGCACTTTAGATGCCATTCACTCAGTCAAAAATGAGATCATTTCAAAATTTGTTATCGTAGTTGTTCGCATGTTTCTCTGACATAATTTGCGTTTTTTTTCTCAATATTTTTGAAAATTTGGATTTTGTGGACATTTTTTTCTTCTATTTTTTTTTTGTGGGGGGGGGGGCAAAAACCACAAATGTAAAAAATCTGAGAATGCAATTTAGTAGCCCTTGACATTTGAAATCTTGAGCAGTTTGTGGATTGCATTTTCCTTACTATCTGACACTTTTAAGGTCTCTTAAAAATTAACGTGTTTTTGTTTCAAAATCGTGTGTAGTAGACGTCACGTCGCTATATCTCGCAAATTTATCGACGAAATTGTTTTTTTGCTTATAATTCATTTTTTTGCACAGAAGACGTCAAATTGATGTACAAGACGGTACCCGAAGTTTCACGTTGATAGCACCAATCGTTTTCGAGTTATTACAAAAATTCGTCGGGGGCGTTACCACCCTCCCTCCCCCAGTCAATACCGGGTTAATAAATAATTCACAAATACGCATAAGGTAAGAGAATAGATTATTGATGTGATCTTTTCTGATTGACAACTGGTCTTTAGAATGAAGCGATATGTAATAAATAATTGCTCACAATCTTAAGTATTATGTCCTATTAAGTTCCTGAATTCCCATTCTAAAGTCAATTGAGTAACTACTAAGGCTATACTTTTCTAAGGATACTAAGATAATAGGACTAAGCTGACTTGTACAATAGCCGTTTCCACGATGGATTATTTTGCGCGAAATGTTTAAAACATCTTAAGATGTTTTGAAATGTTTTAATATGAAAGTTTTCAGATACATGTTTTCCTTTAACTACACCAAACTTTTTGAAATCGATTTTTGTCTCGAAATGGTCTCTCACGAATTTTTAATATGTGGTAAGAATTATGAGTATGTACGAAAAATTTCGCGTTTGGTTTGGTAACTGAGCAAAGACTAATATGTATATTGTAGCTGTGATGCCAGATCTTCACCTGACTGACAATTTTCATTAACATTATTGAAAACCATCTCCGTCTCGGGCACGAGCTCATTGTCGGCCTCAACAAAGCAACTCCCCCTTTGCTTCATAATGGACTCGCTCCAGCCGAATCGTTTCAGCGATTATTGCGCCATGCGAAGGCAGACCTTGTGATCTAATTGGAACGCTGCAGATTGAGTAACTATTATGGCGATATGCTTAACTGACGAAAACGGACTCTAGACGCATATGTCTTTTAGAAACGAACAATTTTGCGATCATTTAATCTGTAAGAGGTCATTTCATTTTCCATAACTCTGAATAATATAATATCGCCAATTAAATCAGTAACTTATTTATTCTTGGATATCTATCCCGGGTTATTACTAAAACTTCATACTAAAACATTTTCAAAACATCTTAAGATGTTTTAAAACATTTCGCGCAAAATAATCCATCGTGAAAACGGCTAATGTACATGTTCTCTCGTTATGCGATGCTCGGCCGTCGTCGACGATAACACGTGGTTTGTTATTACAGGACGACGAATTCGACTCGACCGGTGGTCTGCTGGGAAACTCGATGAAGCGAGTGATGAGGATGGCACGTTCAGGCCACAACCGGTATCTTTTCTACTTATTCCTCTTCTCGCTCTTTGTCTTCTTAGTCATTTGGCTGATCCTGAAATCAAGATAATGCTGATACTCTGTGATAATGATGATAATGTGTTGATAAATTATGCGGACGAGGAGGGAGGTGTCTTCATCTGTTATTTTCCCCTGATGAATCTTGTCTGTTTCCCTGCGATCATTGGCTTTACCATCGATTTCTAGAGTTGCCGGGTTCTCTAAATGTTTTGTCTGAAAGTTGGTAGCTAAAACAGGTATATTGGCTCGCCTTCATTCCTTGCCAGAAATATATATATATATGAAGCAAGTCAGCTGTTATCAGTACCTATATTTCACAGATCTATTTTCGATACCAGTTAAAAAATGTTTGAAGAGGAAGCTTTTGAAAACTACTGTGTTCTCCGTCAGACTGTATTGTACAATGTACAGTCCATGTATATTGATATGGTATTGCCCATGTATTGTTTGTGTCGTGGAGCACTGCCGTCCGGTTCACTTACTGGGTTACGAGTATTTGCTTGCCAATGCCATTATTTATCGACTTATGCAGCATTGTGTAATGACATATACGAAATATAGTTTTTTACAACATATTTATTGGATTTGCAGAAATGTGTTCCAACTTGACAAGAACGGTTTGCATCATGGTCAATAGTGTTTGTTGGCTCATTGTTTTTAGGGTTAGCAATCCTTTGTTTTAAGAATTAACCCATTAGTTTCGAGTCTATTTTTTACCAACGCGTATTATTGACGTCATAGATAACATGAACTACTTCATGTTATAGTTCATGTTATCTATGTTGACGTCTATTTTTGCTCCCTCCTATCTACAAATGTATTGAATCTATTTTCATATTTTGTAAATCATTCGATAGTCCTGAAAGTTGTGTGGAAGAAAATCGGTTTCGTCGCCCCAGAGGTAAGTGATGACGTCACAGGATGATTTCATGTCAACTATTCAGCGTTTGTGTGCCTGTCAATGTCATACTATCAATGGGTCCAACTTGTGTCCGCAGTAACGATATTGGACGCATGCATCAGTTATCCATAGATCAGTATTATATTTGTGTCTGGCACTTCTGAGTTTTTTAATAGTCGTTGACCTTGGGTTAAGGTTAGATCAAGAATGACAAAGGTTGCGAAGTCAGGCCGCCGAGAGGGTTTGACACCACAACACCGCGACGCGTCGATTGTGGTCCCGACTCAATGATCAGCTTTGCTATTGGCGTATTGCTTTTCAATCGAACGTTTGTGTATGTTGTGTAAGACCCTGAGGTAATCTACATAATAAAGGGCAAATGGATTTTCGTTTGACCGCTATGGAATCGAAAACCGTTGGT
>VOPJ01002516.1:0-21075 GCA_014673585.1 Semibalanus balanoides
TGGCTATTTTTGACATTATGAAAAGAAGACTAGAAGTTGTATTTCAAAATATAGTCAAATCGTGTTGGAAATAAACAACAATCCAAGGTGAACTATTTCCTTTAACGTAATAAAGCAATATATATAATGTAATCAGTGTAAATATAATATAACATGAGATTAAAAGCATGAACTTAATGTTCTAAAATCTTCCCTTGGCAGTCAGCTATATGGCCATTGACCATAAGCGAAAAAGTAGGACAAAATTATATATATATATTCAACTAAATATATATATATATATATATATATATATATATATATATATTATAATATATACCTTTGAATGGCACGCAACTGATAAGCTGTCGAGTACAGCAAACTACATGAGAGGGTATTAATATGTAGGGCAAACAAAGTGGAAAGCTAAATAGCTAGCTATTATATTTAGTCGTTCAGGTAAGGTAATATTACCGTTTACCTGAACGACTAATTATAATGGCTTGTTCAAAAACGATGTGCAGCATGGTGGCCGAGTTTCAACGCGCGCAATGTCGGTCGGCAGAAGCCAATGTTATGACCTTTACCCTATTTCATAAACGTGTCAATGTCACTGTCACGTCGAGTCTGTTCGTCGACTATCATGTGTGAATCAGTGGTAACTGGGGCGTGCCGTGTGCCCAACGGAGGCATCATACAGCACCATTGCTGGCTCCGTAATGCGTCCAAAGCCGTAACCCTTAACCCGTCTTTGACTTTAATCCGTTGTGGGAAACATTCAGCGGTGTCAATTTATGCAAATTATTGGGGAGCCCTAATGTTAACTTTATAGATTTTAACTCCATTCTTACCATGCAACGCCATAGGCCTAATGTTAAAATTTGAAATAATTGGGGGTGGGGCTGCCCCCCAATAGCATACAAATCGACACCAGTGTAAACATGATAATTGTATTGCTGCTCTTAGCAGCGTTTAGTGTGCACTGTCATCGTCTCCAACATCAGCAAACGGTTCAATTCACGAAAACTGCGGCGACCGATCAGCGGTGGATGACCATATCAGAATTACGTACAGTTTCCAGCTCAATCGTGCACGGAACGTTGGAGCTCTCCGGGCGGCTCTAGTTGCCCCTTGGGAAGGCGATAGTGCTCTCTGAGATGGTGAACGTGCCAGGGGGTCCCGATGTTGATGGTTTTCCAGAGAGGCTGACAATCGATTATGGCGGATGACCACCGGTCCCGCTTATGGTGTGAAGCCAGTGAGCAGAAACATACGACCGAGGAAGAACAACAGTTCAGGCCACGAATTGTGAAGCCAGTGAGCAGAAACATACGACCTAGGAAGAACAACAGTTCAGGCCACGAATTGTGAAGCCAGTGAGCAGAAACATCCGACCAAGGCAGAACAGCGCTCTCAGATGTCTGACTTACTGTGTACATCAACACATTTGCAGTTGGTTATTTTCGTATGTTACGTTATGTGACTCAGCGTAGGCCTTTAGCGATAATATGCTGTGTTGAACTGCTTCTTTTTATCGAATTTCTGGATGTCTTACTCTATTAACCCGCGCGGCGTAGGGGTCTCCGGCCGAACGCGCGGCGTAGAGGGGTAAATTTTACCCCCCCCCTTCGTATCTTCCGAACCAAAGACCGCAGCGAGATACGAAAGTGGGCGATCTAAAGCTCTCATTGAGATGAATGTAATGCATACCCGAAACTTATAAAGTTAGGTCAGGTGTCGGGTCACGGTTAGGTCATATAACAAAATCGAGTTTTTGTGTTAATGGCTCATACTTTCAAAACAAAAACCTTAGACGAAGATGATTAATTCACTTACAGCTCTCAAAGGTATACTGCATCTCATGCATTAAGTAAAAATGGAATTGTAAGCAAAGCTCAAGGTCACAAAATCATGCCAACCTGGCAAATCAATCAGGACACAAAAGGTCACTGTTATGAAAGTCTTGCGATACCTTTTTAGTGGTGATTTTATACGTAGAATTCGATAGCAGCAGCTATGATTACAACCTGATACCTCAAAAGGTCAAGGTCGGGTCATCTAAGGTCAATTTTTGAAACTGGCTAATATTAATAAACAATGCATGTTTCTAGATCAGTTTTGTCTCATAAATACAGCAATTTTTCTTTTAACCGTATCTGGTCAAAAATAACAAAGTTATTTACAAAAAATTATGTCAGTTACTTATAGGTAGGTATGTACTTCGAGAACAATCGGTCACTGAATAATAAATATATTGCTTTGCAATTTGGTTTGGGTGTCTCTTTTACTTGTTTCTCTTATATATTCCGGTTTTTGAATATTTTGAGAGAAAAAAATGAGGGGTCAGAAACAAAAAATACAAATCAGAGATTGCCATTTTGTAAATAATACAATTTCCTTCCTTTTGACGTTTTTTATTTTGTCTGCAATTTGCGTGAAAGCTATATTTTCTGCGATTTCTCAAACATTTAAAGTTTTTCACCCAAAATGGCATGACGTGACGTCATCACAACGTCATTAACTTCCAAAGTTCTGCATATTTTTCGGTGATTTTTTTGGAGAGACGTCAAATTGATGCTGCATAAGGTACCCACTATTTTACATCATTATCTGTCTTAGTTAAGTAATTGAGAAAACTCGGGAGGGGTAAAATTTACCCCCCCCCCCTCCTACGTCACGTGGGTTAATACAATTCAACAAAACAACAAAAGTCACCTAAATCGATTGAGCGTTTAATGTGACCTGTAGCACTTGCACAGTCAATTGTTCGAGTTTGAGGGTAAACCAAAAGCAACACTCAAAACGTATTTTAATGGAAAACATAAAACCCTGCAAAAACATAAAGGCATACTGTTTTTTCCACAACTGGTGCCTCACACCACGCACTACTGAAATCACGCAGCGCTGCTTGTGGGACGTTTCCCAGACGGGCTCAGTCATCCACCATCCGTGGCCAGTGGCCAGTGGTAGCCAGTGGCCAGTGACCAGTGGCCGGCGAACCACCAGTGACCAGTGGTGGCCAGTGGCCAGTGGTAGCCAGCAGCCAGTGGCCGGTGGACGGACGCTGCCATCGGGCTGGAAAGTGGATATAATGAAGGTGGGAGGACCCTGTCGATGGATGTAAACGTTCAGTATGGTCAGAACAGGCAGGGTCGGAATGCGAATCTCGAACCGCAGGTTCCTGAGAGAGTGCATATTGAGACTGTTCACAGCGGTCCTACGTGACATGCTGAGACGGATGTCACTACTTCGAGGCACGACGCCAAACCTTCTTACGGGCGCACTCTCCTCTCCTGACTCCTGACTCACGGAGGGCCGCGGTGGTAGTCACATTTTTAGGGGGGACTTGGTATCAGGGGTAGTGGCACGGTACCTAGGCTGCTTAGGACAGAACTTTGCCCGTCAACACTTCGAAAGGGCCGGACCCACACGCTTGTTGATCAACTCTTCGAGATTCTTTGACAGTTTGATCTCGATGCTCGGTCGCTGCCTGTTCCAATGTTCGCGGACTACGTTGTTGACATACCGCCTCGCGAGGCCTCCAAGCAATCTGTAAATGAAGCCGGCTACACCTTCGAGACGAGGTTCTAGATTAATATGTATCAGCAGGATGGTGATTTTTGTGTCGGAGGGATTGATGACCAGCCTCTTCTCATTTGACTGCGGCCGACCACGTGGTGGACAGAGAGGCGGTCGCGTGGCTCACGCTGATCTGCCGGACGGCCGTGAACCGTGACGCAGGGGTTCATCCAGAGGATCCTCTTGCTCAACTTGACCTCGGCGTTCATCTCGGCCCTGAGATGCGGCTAGTTAGACGGCCAGCAGGATTTATATCCTGCTTTTGTGGACCAGCCGGACGTACAGATGCCGGATCCGGATGGTGGACGCGCTCCTCCACGCGGATGTTGGAGAGCGCCCAGTCGGGCCCTGACTGGTCCGGCAGCCGGAGCGGGTCGAACCGGGCAGCCAGCTGGGGCCGGTACTGGTCCAACACCTTCTGCACGCACGGCTTCAGCTGGTCTAGCTTGTCCAGCCGGCAGGGACCGCCGGCCGAGACCAGCACGCCGGCCCAGCAGAGCGCCGCCAGCTGCAGCGCGCGCGGCAACAGATAGGTCATGACGCCGACTCCAGAGACGGCTACCGCACGCGGCCAACTACTCACCGGCTGTGTCCGATACGTCGTCACGCCGCGACCCATATACGCGACAGTCAAGAGGTGCTATAGGGGGATCAGTGGCGGATCTATATGGGGGGTTCGGGCCATGGCCCCCTTGAGTTCGGAAGGAAGGGTCTGGCTTCCTCAGGGCACTATCAGCGCTCCCGGGGAGCCACTTTGGTCTCAAGAGGGCACTCTATGACCTCCACATGGTTCACTCTAGCCTCTAGAGGGTCCCTTCTGGTTTGAAGGGGACCAATTCTGGTTTTTAGAGGCGTGTTCTGTAATGTGAAGCATCTTTTAAACGCAAGGGTCTATTATGACTATAATTTGCTTTACAGGTCGAAACAGTCCGCCGAAGCTTGAGGGGTCTACCAAAGCCTGAGTGACCTACTTTGCCACGTGGTGGTCCCCTTGGCCGGATCTTGGTTCTGCCCCTGGATGAAATGTCATGGTCAGAAGTCAGAACTTCAGCCGGTGGCCCGCCCCATATATGTCGCTCACTGACGTCCGGTCGGTACCAGCTGACATTTCATCGTTAGTCACTCATGGTCACCATCAACGCGGGCGCGTGGGGCGGCTTAACACCACCTCTGTAGTGGACATGTATCTCAAAATACAAGTAATTTTCAGCACGGTGCAATCATGTTACCAGCCCTGGGACGTTGCACAAATATTGTTTTTCAATGCAATGTCATGGAGACTCGCCATCACGTGGTCTCTATGGTTCACGCTAATATGACCTAGGTCGACGTTGCCAAACAACGCGGAGGATCCGGCAGAATCATCAGAGTCAGCTGAGGATGGCTCGTGATGACATGTGCGGGATCCGTCGCAAACCAGGCTGGTCGAGGGAGGAAGACGACGCTGAGCCGAGCCGAGTGGCCAAATCGCCTTGGTCATCCTGAAACGGTATCAGTCTTACAGTAAACCGGCTAAGAAACTGACTGCAAAGTTTAAGGTTTCATCCAGCATCCAAGACAACCATCCATGACCGCTTGTACCGAACTATGTGCCTCCGCCTTAAGCCGTGCAATATTTGTCTACAGCAGAGGTGAAGCTCCGCCAGCAAAGCAGTGAAGCAGCCACTCAAGATTAGGGTCTGGAGAATGATGTGCTGCCGCAGGCTCTCACAACTGCATGTCGTCCCCGAGACAGAGCGTGACAGCCGAGTCATATCGATGACACTCTGAACAAGCCGGCGATGTCGGCTGTGCAGCTGACGAAGCAGAATGGGTCGCCAACGACGGCCGAACTTCTGCTGGGCCTGTCAGACGTCATCTTCCAACAGGATGAAGCACGTCAGACGCTACCTTCCAACAGGATGGAGCGCACGTCAGACGCTATCTTCCAACAGGATGGAGCGCACGCCAGACGCTATCAGTTCAGCTCACGTCACGGCCAGCACTCTGCGGTGCTGCTTCACCCGCCTCCTGGGTTTCTGGGATAACGGCAGATGGCCGGGGAACAGTGCTCATCTGTCGTCCATCGGAAACGTACGCAGCATCGCAGAGGCGAACTGGACAAAACGGAACCAGCGACCACCAACGAAGGGCGGATCACGAACCTGCTGAAAGGAGGAAGCAGCATCAGTGTCGAGATGCCGAATAATAATATAGATATTGAATAATAATAGATGATCTAATAATAGATCGAATAATAATAGATGTTGAAGAACCACGCATGAACAATAGCCAAACCACATTTCAAACGAATATCTTTATTTGAGACTGATTTATGGCTCCCTTAGTAGGTATGAGTAACTCTTGACGTTATATTTTGAAATCACGTTTTTTCTTTAATTGACCAGATGAGACAAATAAATGTCAATGCTGTATTTTTTTAAAGAAAAAAAACTGGTCTAAGAACATGCTGTTTTATTGATAATTATTCATGTCAAATTTAAACCTATTGTGACCTGACCTTGACCTAAAATTAACACTGACGTCATGTAAATGAGTCAGGTGGTTAAACGATAACAATTATCGAATTTTACGTGTCAAATACCTTGTAAAGCATGTGATCCAGGACTTGCATAGATGTTTTGCGCATAGCGACCCTTTAATGACCTGACCTTCACCCTTTTAAACAATCTCACTGTAGCTAATGTGGGACGTATTTTATACTTTGATACCACTTTGGGTGATCAGGGTCGCAATCGAAGGCTTTATATGGAAAGTATGGATCATGCACTTAGCCACCTCAATTTTGACCTTTGACCTGACCATGAACTGACATATGACCAGGAAAAACACATATTAAGCCTTCGTTACATTCAGTCGTTGAGACTTTCGATCACGCACCCTGTCGGTTATGGACCATTAGTTCGGAAGTTAGACAGGGGACTCCCCCACAATGGAAGGTGGCTGGAGGGATCAGCCTGCCGGGTCTATATGATGAATGGAGGTTACCTGGGTAAACAAATGAAACATTCGAGCTGTCTTCCCACCGTCCCAATTGTGAGTTACGGTGAGCTTTACGAGGTAGTGATGATATTAGGTGAAAAATGCAAGAAGTCTAATATAATTGCGAGCTTTGCGGGGTGCGAATGTGTTATGATTGTATATTATTATTTTTCAGGTCACACTATTGATTTAATCATACCGTAGGAGGTATAAGTGTCATAGGGCCCAACATCAATGGACACATTTGGCAACCAAACGCCTGCACCTCAATGGCAGGTTTGGGAAGCGACTGCTTGACTCAGCGGGTCAGAAAGCGGTAAAGTCATGTCATGCGGATAAGAGGTGCTATTGCCCGGGAGAATTGTGCCCGATTGTGCAATGAAGTCGAGATACTCCCGTCTTGTGGGCAGCCCCTCACAACTGATAAGGAAGGAATGCCAGAGGTCAAAGTTGGATCAGTAGAGGTGCAAAATAAATAGCGAACAGTTATTGACGATTAATTGTTATTTCTACAGAAATATAGCACCTCCTACCGACAGCGCTCGCCACTACTGGCACCCTGTCCAGAGCCGTGAAGGATCAAGCTTAGTTAGGGGCCAGACGCCAAGGGGTGGGGCCCTGAGGATCGTCGCTACCCCACTCCCCTGTCACCCATCCCCACCCTGCACGGTCACGTAGGTATCGGACGCTTCACTGTCAAGGGTTAATCACACCTCTCCTTTCAACCATTGTCATCCACCTTTTAATCCTTCCGGCTGCCGGTCCTATATCCTCTGTCACGCCGACGTTTACCCGGGTCTGGTGGCCGCTGGCCACGGGAAAGTGACGGCCCAGAGCCGTCCCCGGGAGTGGTGGCGGTCGGCATGGTGGGGCCTCTCGGCAGCTCGTCCTGGGGGAAGGGCCTGTTCATGGGGCGCGGCTGCCGGTCAAGCGGCTCATTTTGACCACCTACCCTTCTCTTCATGTCCCATGGCTTGCGCATGGTTTCGAACTGGACCGAACGGTCTCTCCCTAAAACCAAACCAAAACAAATCAGCGTCTAGTGTGAACATCCAGCAGTTCGATCATGCCTTGAATCCCCTTGCGAATTACGCAATCCACTGCCAGACAACCGGAGCGCGGCGGCTGTAGTCAGCGCGGTGGTACAGTATTTAATTCCCCACTCCTTCCCCTCTCATCAGCTTCGAGGCGAGGTCAGGCGTTGCAGCATCCTTCCGGTTGTTCAGTGGTAGGAGTCAAGTGGTTCAATTTCCAGCACTGCAAGCACAGCCGCAACACTCGTCAAATCTGACCCCGCTGGACTGCGCGCCACCTAGGGAAGAGTTGCGCACTACTAGTTCGGATTTTAGACTAGCCCTGGGACGGAACATTTACCCGAGACTGTACATACCACATAACTGGGGATCGGGGTTTATACGCAACAAGTTCTGCTTAGCGCGGGTCCTGACCCCGGGTATCCATCCATTCTAATGGTTTGGACTATTTGTATGTTTGTTTGTTTTTATTAATGACCGGGGTGTATCTGAGCCGCTAAGGGAATGTGTCCTGTATATAAGTATTCTGTATGTATTCTGTAAATAAGAAAACAAACTTGACTCGAAACATTTTCCGTTTAAGAAGTGCATGGGCTTGGGAAGGGGAATTCAGTTCTGGACGCCTTGCAGATTAATTTCCATGGTGTGATTATGAACCATTAGTTCTTAACTAGTACCTGTACAGTGTACAGTGTAATTACAACATTTGTGATAATGGAATCTTCGAGCGAGAGTATATTAAACCTACTGACGATTGAGAAGCGGCTAAATAACAATATAGCTGAACCGATTGGTGGCGGTGCACAAAGCACATCCATCTGTCAAAGGTCCTCGGTGGACCCGCCGCGAGGGCCATCGCTCTCCTCGGTGGACCCGCCGCGAGGGCCATCGCTCTCATCAGTGGACCCGCTGCCAGGGTCATCGTTCTCCTCAGTGGACCCGCTGGGAGGGCTCGGTGGACCCGCTGCCAGGGCCATCGCTCTCCTCGGTGGACCCGCTGCCAGGGCCATCGCTCTCCTCAGTGGACCCGCCGCGAGGGCCATCGCTCTTCCTCATGGCCCGCCGCGAGGCATCTGCTCTCCTCAGTGACCCGCCGCGAGGGCATCGGCTCTCCTAAGTGGACCCGCGCGGGGCCTATCTGTCGTCTCTTGGTGGACCCGGGAGGGCACAGCTCTCCGTGGAGCGCCAGGGCCTCGCTCTCCTGGGGGACCGCTGCCAGGGCCCATCGTTCACTCGGTGGACCGGCGGCCAGGGCCATCGTTCTCCCGGTGGACCGCCTGCAGAGCCATCGTTTTCCTCGGTGGACCTGCAGCCAGGGCCATCGTTTCCTCGGTGGAACCCGCTGCAGGGCCATCCGTTCTCTCGGTTAGGATCGCTGCGAGCCCATCGCTCTCTCGGTGGACCGCTGCGAGGCATCGTTTACCCGTGGTGGACCGCAGCCAGGGCATCGTTCTCTCTCGGTGGACCGCAGCAGGGCCATCGTTCTCGCTCGGTGGAGCCGTGCCAGGGGCCATCGTCCCCGTGACCGCTCAGCCCATCGTTTCTCCTCGGGGAACCCGCAGCAGGGCCATCGTTTCCTCGGTGACCCGCTGCAGGCTCGTTCTCCTCGGTGGCCGCCGCGGGGGCTCGTTTCCGTGGACCCGCTGCCAGGGCCATCGTTCTCCTCAGTGGACCCACTGCGAGGGCTCGGTGGACCCGCTGCCAGGGCCATCGCTCTCTGTGGGAGGGCTTTCGGTCGGTAAATACCTGAGAGGGTGTTATCAGGCATTATAAGGCCTTTGTCAGGCACGGGAGGTTCCTATGCTGGTCTAAACTGTCAGTTGATCAGGAGGCCCTCGGTCGCTCCGAGAGGGCCCTCGGTAGGCTTGCGATGCGAAGGTCCTCAGTCGGTGTGATAGTTTACTCTGCCGATCCGAGAGGGCATTTTTCAGACATGAGAAAGCCTATGACTTATGCCGGTCTGAATGGGCTCATTGAAGCCAATGCAAATACAGCCGACCAGTTCTGCCACGCGCGCACTCATTTTCATTCTTGGCCGAGTTGTTTCTGTCGATCACAACAGTACTTGGATATGAATGGCTCTCTCGTGTATATGTAAGGACCGTCATCTCGCTCACTCGACGCTTGAGCAATTTCGATGCGACAATGTCGCGGCTTACTCGCCGAGTTTCCGGTAAAGTTTCGCCAGGAGCTATTGGGTCTGCGTTATTGGTTCGGCCCGGGCTGGCGCTTGATCAGTTATCGACACGGATCTCTGAGTTGAAGTTCAGTTGAAGTTTGTGTTCGGTACCTGTGGTAATGTGGTTCACTAAGTGTGTGTGTTCAAATTCCGTGTGGACCGACATAACTAGACACCTTAGATCGGACGCGGCGAGTATTTAAGAACGTCTCGGACGACACCTATCAGACGGACGCTCTTAAATTAGTAAGATATATGCCGTATCAGGTTGGCCTTTTCCGGCCTTCTTATCATCGTGGTGTGATTCTAAGTTTCCTGCTGATGTAGGAACTGTGTTGCAGGTCTCAGTGCGTGTTCCCAGGTGTGCTCCTTGTCGCGTTCTCTCTTTTCTTCAGCTGTCTGCCAGCTTCTTCCATATTCCAGCATTTTCACAACGTTCTGACTTGGCGTGCTGTGTGAACCGTAGATATTCTCAGCATGCGGAAAGCAAGCACAGAGATTTGTTTTCCTAATCATTATCAGCGGGTGGGCTCGAGAGCTGGTCTGCTGTCACAGCCGGTTGGGGGGGGGGGGTAGCCGGCCTGGGTGGTCCTGCTTCGGGCAGTGCTTTCTGTGTCGGGGCCTGGCGCCTCCCCTGAGTCTGTTGTACGCCTGTGGCGGCCTGCTGCTGTATTTGGCTGCGGCCTCTCTGGGCTCCTCGCTGGGTCGGCCCGGGCGGCGGGCCCCGGGCGGCTGCGCGCCGCCGGGCGTCTACCTCTGGACACTGCGGTCAGCTGGAGTGTGTCTGCTGCAGGGGAGCTGGACGGGCGGCGCCGGCGATGAGTTTCGCCACCACATCGGCTGGGTGTGGTGAAGGCGTGGACGTCTGCAGGGAATCTGCATCAAGGTGAGAAGTCCAGTGTACTGGGGAAGTCCCTGGGGCTATGTGGGGACATACATTAGATCTGTCACTGGGGGACCATCACCTGAGGACGTCAGCCTTGGGGACCAATCACTGAGAAACATCATCTGGGACTATCACCTGACAGAACATCAACCTGACAGCATCACCTGGGCTATCAGCTGTGTGACCGATCACCTGGTGATATCACCTGGGGGATCACTGCGCGTGACCTCACTCTGGGAACATTCACTAGGCAGTCTCCTTTGGGTCCTGGGGATCGTGCCGTCAGCTGTGAGGTGTGTGGCCACTTGCTGCGTATGGTGCGCTGTGTATGGTGTCGGCGTGTCGCCCAGCTGGGCCGTAGATCAATTGGCACCACCACGTGAGCGGTGGCGGCGCCGCCATCGATTGTGGTGGCTGGTGGCGGCTGCCGGGCGGCGGCAGGTGGTAGGTGCTGGGCGTCACAGACAGTGCCACGCACGCACACACGTGTGTCAGAGGCGAGCCAGCCCGGCAGCACCGTGCTGAGGGCCGACAGAGGGCCGTGTAGTGTGATGAGGGGACATGCTGGACAAGTTCCACCGGCTGCTGCGGCCGGCACGCTCCGCCTACCTGCTGGTGAGACGGGCGGCAGGGGATCGGTGGCTGTTTGTTGGGCGGGTACGGAGATAGTGGTTAGGAAAACACATGCATACTGCTGACATCTTGATCTAGGTATATAGGTGACGCCAGGACGCCCGTGGCTGCAGGTCAGACAGCTGTATCGTGGTGTTGAGGCCAATCACTTGATTTGCACACGTGATCACCTACTCATTCTATCGTAGAGAACATTAAAGATCGATGTGCTCAACTTGTTTTATGACTTATGCTTAAGGAGGAAGTTCATTGTACTGGGCTTGTATCGTCTTTTATCGTCATATTGGTTCTCTTTCGGAGATCCTGTGTAGTGTTCAGGCGAGAGGTGGTATTCTAACTCAGCTTCCTTTCAGTCTTTTCGAATGTATATGTTAGGGGGTCAGTCTATTTGATGCTGACAAAAAAATAACGTTTTCAGAATCGCTTGTGTTGCTGAACTGTAGGGAACACGGACAAATGATGAGTTATATATTTGTTTACGCTTTGTGGTCTATTTTCAACAGCAGATAGACTGATCGATCATGAATTTAACTACAAATATGCGTCGTGAATTTTCGTACAGTGCTTGTGTATTCACATTTTGTATGCACATTGTGTATACTGTGTGCGAGTTGACGATCGGCTGGGCTTGGTGGGAGCAGGCGCAAACCAGAACAGACAGCAGAATTAACGATCATGTGAACGTCTTCATTGTAAGCCATTGAACACAAGTTCCTTATCGGCACAATGGTAAAATCTAAGAACCTATCGCATCGTTCGAGTGTAAAATCGTCTGTGGTTAATATGTGCGTATTCAGTTTCATTATCCCGCATTTGACTTGGCATGAGAGCGGGCCTGGCGGGCTGCGCCTGCCTCGCGGTAGTCCCGGCTTACGGTTACACTGCTGTTACTAGGGGCGACGGCCCGCGCCGCGCGCACGCCGCGCACGCTACCCGCCGCGCCCGCGCCGGCCGGCCGCGCCGGCGCGCGCGCGCCGCCAGTCGGCCCGCCGCCGCCGCCGCGCGCGCGCGCGGGGCCGGCCGCGCCGCGGGGCGGAAGCCGTGGGGGGCTGGAGTGTTGGTAGACACGCGCTCGTCTCGGCACGACCTGTGGCAGACAGAGGCGGTCAATATAGCAACACAGCCGGTCACGCTAATGGCTCCCCGTGGTGACTATCAGCTCATACAGCGGTCGTAATAGGTATTGACGGCAAGGCAATGGGATGTTTTCCAAACGCAACTATCCGGGGGAAGGGTGGATTTGTGCTTCCGCCTCTGTCTCCGGTTTAATGGTCCGATTTGTTAAGTTCGAACGACATTCCATGGCCCTGTAAAGTTTGTGCCAAATTGTAATCACCTCGGTCCTCGGTGTTACTAAACTTGACGTCATGCGTCGGGTAAAACAAAATGTTCATGCTGCGAATGCTCGGATATTTCCCCGAAATAAGCAATGAGATGCGTTGATGATCTAGAAGTTGATATGATATTTATGTCTGACACTTGGCAGTGCCATTCTGTGTTTTTGATGACCAGTGCCAACTATTGCATTCAGACATTCTGAAGCTAAGTCACTGCCAACGTCTAACATCCTAAGGCGCGCTCCGATACACCTATGAAGTCGCCCTTCCACATACCTTCAAAGCGCCCTCCCAAATACTTCAGAGGCGCCCTTCGATACACCTCTGAAGTCACCATCCCACATAACTCCAAATGTGACCTCAATCACTCTCTGAAAAGCCTTTCACAGCTTCAAAGGCGCTCCTTTAAACTTGAAGGTTCCTCATCTTCACTAGAGGCGCCTTCGATCCTTGAAGTCACATCCCACATAATCCAAATGGCTCTTCCCAATACATCTCGAAAACGCTTTCCCACATGCTTTCAAAGGCGCCCTTATATAAACTTCTGAAGGCTCCCTCAAGCATACCTCCAAAGGCGCCCTCCCATACACATCCGAAGGCACCCTTCTACTTACCTCCAATGGCGCCCCCATGCATCTTTGAATACGCCCTCCCGCATATTTATACTCTGCAGGCTCCAAAAAGGCCCTCCGATACATCTCCAATGGCGCCCTCTCACATACCCTCAAAGGCGCCCTGAAATACACTTTCGGAGGCGTCCTCCGATGCATATTTGAAGGCGCCCTCCGATACACATTTGAAGTTGCCCTCCCACATATCTCCAATGTCGCCCACCGATACGATTCACCTCTGAAGGCGCCCTCTGACATAGTCTAAAAGCACCCTCAGACACATATAGGTATCCGAGGCCCAAGGGCGCCCTCCCTACATACCTTCGAAGGCGTCATTCGTTGAATGTGAGGCCGGGGCGCCTGTGGTCTCACAGAGGATGCCTCTAGAGCTATTTGGGAGGGCGCCCTCTGAGATGTATCGTAGGGCATCTTCGGAGATGTATTGTAGGCCGCCTTCGGAGGTATGTGGGAGGGCGCCTTTGGAGGCATGTGGGAGGTCGATTTCAAAGTTGTATCGGATGTTACCTTTGTAGCTATTTGAGACGGTGCCTTCAGAGGTGCATCGAAGGGCGCCTTTGGAGGCATGTGGTAGCCTGAAGGGCACCCCGGAAATTCATCAGAGCCTTCCCCCGCTTAACACATCGTTACACATAACACGTTTAACACATCGCTGACGGCGCCCTCATGTGTGGGCTTGGCGCCCCTTGAGGGCTTGGTCTCACCTTGGCGGATTTCTAAATACGCCACTGCCTGGAGGCCGTACGGTTTAACCACCAACGGCGTCTTTTCTCTCTGTTCTCACTTACTCTACCTGAATTTGTCGGTTGTTTATTTGCCGGACTTGCTTGTGAAATTTTCGGATGTGACGATGTTTTTTCTTAAGGGAATGTTTGCCTTTCTGAAAGTTGTAAAATATTTGCCCGTTGTAGTTAAGGACACTTCGTACCTGCATTGTCCCCCAGAACGCCAGCTGGGAAGATGAGCCTGCAGCAGTGCCACTGTTGGGATCAACGGATAAACAGGTAAGTTCTGCTTTTAAAATCTGACGATAGGTGGCGGCTGTGCTGCGGGTCGGTTGAGTCGGATGATCCTGGAAATGACCGGTAGATTACTGTTGTTATTCACAACAACCGGCTGCAGCTGCGCTGGTAGTGTAGTTTACTTTATGATTGATTAATGGAACAAAACAAAATGAGTTGTTATACTCATGTATTT
Organism: Semibalanus balanoides; assembly: GCA_014673585.1. Classification (NCBI taxonomy): domain Eukaryota; kingdom Metazoa; phylum Arthropoda; class Thecostraca; order Balanomorpha; family Balanidae; genus Semibalanus; species Semibalanus balanoides. Next base: position 14,436 of record VOPJ01002516.1, read on the forward strand.
ACCTAATTATTTATAAAGGCAATGTTGTATTACGACTTACCACACTTAGACAATACATCAATATATATCAAATTCGGGGATCAACAATGAACCAAGATTGATGCAATTATTGAGTCATGTCAAATAACATAGCCCTGATGTGATAACAAACATGAGTTGAAATATTGCCCTTGATAAAACTGCATCGAAACTTCAGAGGTCTGTTTCGGCACTCGTCAGGAGCCGGCAATGCCTAGACTTAAAGCATTACCATAATATTCAATCTGTGAAAATTCCTGGTAAATATTTGCCGCAGGTTGACCGTAATTTAGTTTTAGTTTCCACGCCTCAATGCAGCTGATGTTGTGTACCTAATCACAAAGTATCTGGTTTAATTGGATTGAATGTATTACCATTTACCGGTAAATGCGGGATGATGGTTGATGCGGGAAATTTCCAGCTTTTTCAGATAAAAGTTGGTGTGTATTATCGACGCTCGTCAGTCGTCATCGCGTGTTGAGAAAACTGGTTAGGGCACTGATTGTGCTTAAAGTGATCAGTCGCGTTCTCCGCTTTCTCGTCTCTGGAATTATCTTCCGAGCCGCGTCCTTCAGAAGGACGCGGCTCCTTCTTCATTCAAGAAGGATTCCTTCTTCATTCACGTAATCTTTTCGTGGCACCTTAAACTTTAGAATCCTCTAAGCCGGAAGCTCCCTGAGGAAGCCATTTAAGTTCAGCATCTTCACAGGTTTCCTGTGTGTCCTTCCAGTCTTCCAGGCAGGGATGTAGGAACGTCACGACAAGTGGGAGGGAAGGGGGGGGGACTTTGGTCTTGTCTTGAGAAAAACCTAACCCATCTATGAAATATTTATTTCAATATTTGGACTCTTCTCTTGGCGAACCTTTTGTCATCAGTTTATTTTATCACCAAGCAAAATAACAGATTTAATAACAATGTCCGAAAGTGAGGGACCATGGCCCCCTGCTATGTTTCCAGGCGCAGATGTAATTTTATCACCACTGCCCGCACCTGCCGTGGACTGCCGCTGTCAAATGGGCGTTTGTTCAGGGGGCGTAGCCAATCCGCACCCTCCCCGCCCCGCCCCACGCCCGGGGCTGGCCCTCCTTCCCACCATCTCTTCCGTTCCGGCGAATATGGCCAAACCTAACTGCAAACTGCGGGCGCTCGCCGGCCGACCTCAAAGTGTACACCTGTCTCACCTGGCGTACACTCTCTGACACAGCGGCGGCGCCTCCCGCGGCCGATTTGTCAGAGACCGGCCTCGTCGGCTGCCACTCGCCGTCAGTACCCATAATTCCCCATCATCGCAGGTAGTCTCTGCCAACAACCGACGGTGCACCGACTCTTAACCGGCGATCTCTCCGCGTCAGAGACCGTCCCGGCCGTTACGGCGCCGGTTGGCATTTCGAGGCCGGCCGGTGACGGTGGTCAGATGAGCCCGGCTTCGTGTCGGCTGCAGTGGGCCGGCCGCGCTGACCTTTCTAGTCGGCTGAGCGAGCTGTGCGGTGTATGCAGTGCGGCGTTGTACCCTGCGTGTGCGGTGCGTGTGAGAGACTGAGCGGTGCGCGCGTGAGGCCAGGCGAGTCGGCCCGAGATGCCGGCCCGCCGCTGGAGCAACGGACGCAAGAACCGCACCGAGTACACCTCCAATGACAGCCTGGTGGGTGCCTGGGAGCGGGGCGGCGGCGGGGCTGGACCGGCTCGGAATGTGGTGCGACCGGCTGACGGCTACCTGCCGCTGGTCGCTGTAGCCGGCCGGCGGCGCCATGGAACAGGGCTGGGCTCGCCAGCTGGGAACGCCGGCCGGCACGGCTGCAGGGCGGCTGGGAAAACGCCGGCCGGGGCCGAGCGAGGCACGTGTGACGGGGATGGGCCTGGTTCCAGGTCTGTTTTACCTGCTGACAGGCACACGTCACAGATTTGGTAGGGGGAGGGGTCAGGCCAGTTGTCTGGTTTTAGAGAATTAGCTGATGTTTGGACTCACACAGAGCGCTCGTCCCCAGCAGTTGCAGTACTCAGCAGTTTCCAGCAGTCCCCAGCGGTCCTCAGCAGTTCCCAGCAGTTCCAGAGTTCCAGCAGTTCCAGCAGTTCCCAGCAGTTCAGCAGTCCCCAGCAGTCCTCACAGTACTCAGCAGTCCCCAGCAGTCCCCAGCAGTCTCACAGTCCTCAGAAGTTCCCAACTGTGGTGGTCCCCAGCAGCAGTGTGATCGTCACGGCTGTCACCAATTCCAAACACCGCCCGCCCTCCTGGGCCATGAACACAAGCTCAAGGTCGAACCAGGCCCGATCAATGTTATACATACTTGAGGCCCAGGCTCGTCCGCCCGTTCTGATTAGCATATCATTATTTTCACAAAGTTTTGCAATAATTATCCTAGCAATTACTTGAATAGTTAAAATCGAAGTTCAATGAAACAAGTGAAAATAAATTAAACTAAGCCAAAAACGAAAAGCCACAGCCAAAGCAACAGTTAGTTGCTGTGGAAGTGAACTGCTGGTTAAATATTTTTTTCAACTCTGACCTGAGCCTGTGCGCATTACTTCAACATTCTCAGCCCAGGCCCGTCCAGGGCCCGGGGATTTGAGGCCCATGGCCCATAAGACCGGCCCGGCCCCTGGCGAACTCTGCCCAGCAGTGGCGGTCCCCTGCAGTGGACGTGCTGACGGTCCTCTCTGACTGCTGACGGGTCCTCTGTGGCTGGCTCTCCGGACCCTGTAGCCGGCGGTCGCGGTGGTCGTGCGGCTGTGGTGCCGGTTCCGGCTTAGCGCGGTTTCGTTGACTCAGACTGGTGCGGTGCAGTGCGGTCCGCTGGGATAGGGTGGTGGCCCGGTTTAGTGGGAGGTTAGGGGGCAGGACGCTGTGTGGTGGGATGGGCGGGGGACGGGACGGTGCAGTGCGGTGCACCGGCTGGCTGATGTGGGACGTGACGGAGTCGGTGGCTACAGTGGAGCGGTGGATTGTGTGACCTGCCGCCGGAACCCCGCTCCTTCGGTCGGGACGTGCCCCGGCATACGTATTACATGTGCCGCGGCTCTCACGTTGCACCGCTGCAGAGGCCGTATTTGTGTTCCGTGACTGTGGGCTGTGGAGGGTGTTTGTGTTGTGTGTGTTGTTTGTAGCGCCGCTATCGTTTGTTTGTGTTGTGTTCAGCAGAGGGAGGGACGCTGTTCCCGAAGAGTGTTGTCGTGTTCCTGTGTTTGCGTTGTCGTGACGCGGTGCTGTTATCTGCGAAATCCTGAGGGACGGCCGTGTACCTTTCCATGTCATTAGGATGTGGGCTGGCATGCTTTTTGTAAGTCAAAGTGTTCCGTTTCTTGTGTTTTCACGAATTTTTGCTTCATTAGTGTCAACCATCGTGTTTTCTCGACTTGAAATGTCCGCAACTGTTCTACAGGGGCGGATCCAGGGGAAGGGGGAAAATCCGGTCATGCCCCTCCCCAAAAAACGTCCGAAATCGGAGCAAAATTGGCTTATTTTCTGATGTAAAATAAAATATAAGCAACGTTTACTAAGGTAAGTTTGTTTTATCAGCTATCAATGCATAAGCTAGCGGAATGCGATATGTTTCCAGAATTATGTGAGACTTTTTGGACTTTGCTCCTCCCCCAAACCACCGGTGGCCCGTCCCAAACTACCGTTCTGGATCCGCCCCTGACGTGCATACATACCAGACGCATGTTCTCCACTACCTTGCGGATATCCAGTCTACGTTGCAACTATTCCCTTCACACCCTGCCGGTGAAGGATAGTGTGGCTGGCTGGCCTGGGCTGTTTTTACCGAGCTCGGGTCGTGGCGAATCCGCCGGAATCTCTGCCATCGGACAGGGCTGCGCGTGCATATCACTCTGCACCGTTTTGTGCAGTTGCCGTGGCGTGCCCTGCTGTACTGAACCATACATAAGCAAGCGAAATCCGATGAGTTTTCAGAATTATGCGATAATTTTTGGCATTTGCCCCCCCCCAAACTGTCGAAATCACACTTTCTGGATCCGCCTATGCCGCCGGCTGCCGGTCTCTGAAGCATGTCAAGGTCACTCTCAGCTCAGCAGTGGCCGGTTGTCGGCTGTACACGGCACGCTCCCCCGGCTGAACAACAGAGCAGGCGGTGCCGGGCCCGGCCCGTCTGTCCTGTTACCACGGCGTCAGCAGCGGTGCGGGGCGGCGGCGGTGATGGCGTGGTCCGTCCGTTCACCTGTTGATCGCCGGGCCGGCCGGCCGGCTGCACTGGGCGGAGCGGCGCGGACTGCCGGGACGGGCGGGCGGGCGGGCGGCGGTGGATCCCCGCTGTCTTTGGACGGGCTGTGTAGCTGGTTCGGCGGGCAGTCCACCGGCTGGGGAGAGCCTTCTGGAGAAATCTGTGACGCTGATGACGGTCACGTTAGCTGAGCGGTAGGTCAGCTGGATATCGGCTCTACATATCTGCTGCACTGTGTTATATACCGTGCCGTGCTGTACCGCACCACGCCGTGCTCTGCTGTGTTGCGGTGACGCCGGCCGCTGAAACATGTCAAGGTCACTCTCAGCTCAGCAGCGGCTCAGGTGGTCGGCTGTACACGCGCCCCCGGCTGAACGTCAGTAAACGTTCAACTGACGTCAGTGCTGGTCAACTGACGTCGGCCACGTCAGAGACGACGTCACTGGACGCCAGGCACGTCAGACTGCGCCACATCCATCATGTCGCCTATTGGCAGGCTATGGCTGAATAGAGGCTGCATTCGTGACTGAATGGCTGAATGATTTTAGCTGGTTATCTCTGCTCTAGTCTTCTATTTGGCTCGTTGTCCAGTGGGCAGTGAAAGTTATCTGTCCGTTTTCCACTGGCGTTTCGCCCCACTCCATCCCTATATCGCCTACACGCCCTGGCATCGCCTGACAGGCTGACATGATGTAGTTTCACGCCTCAGCACGCACACCGCTGCCGTGATATGGATTGCCTTTATGGCTAATGTGATAACGTGGTTGTCGCCTATCGGCCGAGTTCAGAGCGACAGATGGTGCCAAACGCAGCTATTGATCACTGGCGAGGCGAGCGATCTGTTAATTAACGCTGAGAGCTAACCTGCTAGGTGAGGCCATTGAGTTGCAGCAGTCAGTCAGCTGAAACAACGTTAACGTCATCACTCTCTGGTATTAGAAGGTTCTGCTGTGCGGCCAATCACTGTGGACTGATACAAAACACAGAGTTTTCCTAGATTGACTGAGACGGATCTGCAATGGATCAATAGGGCTCATAGTTGTACCGTGGCAGTGTAAGAGTCGACCACCGTAACCAGCCAGGCGCAGCAGTCAGCAGCCAGCTATAGTTAGCTACTGACTACACTAGGCAGATCGTGTCGGCGGCATCTCATTATTGTCATAACGAGCCCCGCCCACAGCCACCGCTGCCACCAGCGGCGCTTTGTTGGCAGTGGGAGTAGCCGCGCTGACCGTGTCCATTACCCACTGTGACGAGACCGGCTATAGTGGAGCTCAAACGTGACGGGGTCCCTAACTACTCACTGCGGTGGAGCTGACGGCCTGTTCATCCATACTGCCGGACTCTGTCATACCGAGTCGGGTAGTGTGTACCATAGGAGTCGGGTAGCATACGGCGCAGTGTACTATTGGTTCCAAAATAAGCGTCCCGCCGGGTTGGCCGGCACAGCAGTTTAAGGGAGTATAACGCCTTGGCAAAATTATGATAAATGATGGAGATGAGAGCCAGTCATCTGGGCACTCATCTGCATCACTCCACATATTTTTCCCAAGGCGGTATATTCCCTTTAACTGCTGTGCCGGCCAACCAAGCGGGACGCTTATTTTGGAACCAATAGTACAGTGTAGACCATAATATGTTCTGTCCACTTCATCGACTCCACCCGATGTCGATGCGCTCGGCGAATAAATCCTTCGTGAAAACGGCTAGTAGCAGTCCTTTCTGTGCACTATTCGAATAAACTCTCCATTTCTCTGGGGCGATGTTTGTTTTCGTCAGCCGGCAGCTAGCGTAGAAAGTCTTATTACAAACTTTAATTAGGCGCACCCGTTTAGTTCAATGTCAACCATGTCCATCGGTGCTGTCTGTCAGTGCTACACGCAGTGAAATCTAATGAAACTATGTATGCCCTCGCCCCTGATACCGGGGCGAGGGCTATAGCAGCCGCATTGCTTTGGATTCCACTGCGTGCAGCACCGACAGACAGAGACAGAGACAGGTGGCGTCGATGAAGTGGACAGGACATATGGTCTACACTGTACGTCTTAGCAACCGCCACTAGCGGCTCTGGAGAAGGTGGGGACGGTGGCCCGTGGCCCCCAGTGTAACATGGTCCTGGAGAGACGGTGAGGGGCAGCTGTCCTTCAGGCCTGTAACGCCGCCCGCTGCGCCCGCGCGGCTGTGGTGCCAGCCACGGGTCCGTACACGACACCTCAGTGCCGCATATGGAGGCAGCGGCCGCCGCTGGGATACACAGCTGATGGATGGCGCTCCGCTGCAGTCCGTCATTGTAACAGTGTGGGAGTGTAGTGCTCAGTCCGTCATTGTAACAGTGTGGGAGTGTAGTGCTCAGTCCGTCATTGTAACAGTGTGGGTGTGTAGTGCTCAGTCCGTCATTGTAACAGTGTGGGAGTGTAGTGCTCAGTCCGTCATTGTAACAGTG
>VOPJ01002517.1:0-12771 GCA_014673585.1 Semibalanus balanoides
CATATCAATAATCAATAAATAAATATGAGGAGTTGACTGTTTTCAATTTATATTGTAATCGGAATCAGAATCAGGCCCATCTGGTTTGGCATGGAATCAGAATCGATTCCGCTGAAGCAAAATCAAACACACGTCTGCTGCTAAGACAATAATGCCAGCATTTGACACACTCATGATCATCATCTGCTATTGGAAATAAATATTTAAATAAGCAAACTGCTAGCAAGTGGATTTTTTCCTGATTACCACCCAAGTTTCTGAACTCAAGCCACAATCTTCACCATGCAATTTCCCGGGACTCTCAGCTCCAATTAGGACACGACCATGTAATCCCCAGATGGCATAACTTTCCCAGGTCGGTGATGTAATGGCCGACAAAAATAACCTTACTGGCTAGAACCCACACAGTGTCCGGTTGAGCCTTCCAACTATATATATATATATATATAAATATATAATATAGTATATAATATATTATATATATACTATTGATTCATTATATATAGTATTATATTTATTTATATATTATATAATATATATATATCAAACAATTTACTATATCAGGATATATTTATATTATATTGTAGACGTAGGACGAGAGATTACATGTTTGAGCATTTATTTAATGGTTCAAGCAAAACATGTGAAAAGCCACAACGCGGCGCGAGCGATCCAGCTTCTCGGGCTGCCCAGACGCGAACTTCCCGGCGATATCCGCGGCTCCAGGGCTCCTCCAATCAGGAGCCAATCCGCTCCGAAATCATCACGACTCGCCCGCTCGCCAATCGTAACAGCCATTCACGTTAACCAACATGCGCGTGATACAACCGGACTTCGCGACGTCAACAATACTCAGCAGACTACAGCCTCCGCCGGAACTATCGCAGCACTTCGCACTCAGCTGCTGCAACCCCATACAATATATATATATATATATATATATATATATACATATACATATACAGATATATTTATATTTATATTTATATATATATATCCAACTGTATATAGGTATCGGTTGATCTCCCTCCAGCGCAATGTAGCTGTCCCAGCTCATTAAGTCGAGCTTAGAGAGTTTAGTGGCTCTGGATCCCACTGACCTCGTGCTATAAATAATATTATCAGGTATTATAACACCTTGCAATGTTTATAGCCTATATGTATAGCTACTGTAAAGAGCTGAAAGCTCTGCCCGTAAGTCACTAAGCTATATTGTCTTTCTATTCTTCCAATCAGCTCATTAAGCGTCAGTTTCTGAACTGGCTTGCCAGCGCCCAGCCCAGCAAACATTTCACTTCCATGCCGACCTGCCTATTTCCAGTGCACACCAGAGGTCCAACGAGGGTGCAGCGGTGACGACTGCTAGTCATCTTTCCCTGTCACGACGTCCCGTCCTCCAGGGCACACCGGCGCCAGTGTGAGCGTGAGTGGGCATGCACGCACGCATACGAAAGCAGATGACTGGGCAAGTGCTAAATCCACGGACTTATCACCTCGCTGGCAGCACTCGGTTCCGGACTACCGCACTCGGTTCCGCCGTTGACAGCTGGATGGACACTGGACTCTGACTCTGACTCTGGCTCTATGATTTAGGCACTCTGACACCGCAGGTGTGAACCCGTGGAGTGGAGAGAGAATCTGCGCAGCAAACTGGACCCACTCGTGCGATTGGCGCCGCGCCTCTCTGAGAGGTCGCTCCCCACCAGCAGAGAGCTACTCGCCTTCCGCTGAGGAGATCCACTGAGCCGTCAGCCGAGCGACAAAACAGGCTGTGATGCTACTGAAGTACGCTACTGGAGAACGTCACTGAAGTACGCCACTGAAGTACGCCACTAAAGTCCGCCACTGAAGTACGCCACTTAAGAACGCCACTGAAGTACGTCACTGAAGAACGCCACTGAAGGTCGCCGACCGTACACTGAGTACGGCCACAAAGTGCGCCATGAATCCGTCGCGTGAAGTGGCCACTCTGACTGAAGACCGCCACTCGAAGTCCGCCCACTTAAGAAGCGCCAACTGAGTACGCCACTAAGAACGCCACTGAAGTAGCCCACCAAGTACGCCACTGAACTAGTTGGCGCAAGTCTTCCTGCCAGTCGTTTTTGTTTCGGTCAAAATTGCAGGGTATGTTGTTGAAAACTCCTGGTCAGAGCCATGGTCAGGCTCTGACATGAGTTTTCAGACCTACAAGTCAGGTATAGACCAGTCCAACTGGAAACGATACACAAGATGTTCCCGCACAGCGCTTCGCTCAGGAAACAATCTGCCAGCATTACTGCGCCACACCCAAACGCCAACGGCATCAAAAAACAACTTGAGGCAGCATATCTTGGAAAGAACCATCGAATAGCGTAACGAACAACATGACGCGACATCAAGAACGACGGAATAGTAAAACGAACTAGAGCGACTATAAACGATCCAGAATCCGCGTACTTCTCAGATGTGTATTTTGTTGACGTGCAAGTGAGAGATGTATGCTATTAATGTATGTAAGCTCAAAACCTGAAAAGCCTCGCTGAGGGAAGGTGAAGGGAAAAAGGTAGGATGTTCATTTGCTCATCATGTATGAATGTATGTATGTATCAAAGTAGAATAAACGCTATACGTACAATGTACAGTCCAGACCATATGTTCTTTTCAGTTCATCGACACCACCTCTGTCTCTGTCTGTCGGTGCTGCACGCCGTGGAGTCCATTACAATTACTATAGCCCTCGCCCCCGATATCAGGGGCGAGGGCATAAATAGCTTCATTACATTTCACCGCGTGCAGTACCGACAGACATCACCGATGGACAATGTTGACATTGAATTAAACGGGTGCGCTTAAGCAAGGCTCTTTAGGAATACTTTCATAGCAAGCTTCCGGCAGACGAAAACAAGCATCGCCCCAGATAAATTGAGAATTGTATTCGAATAATGCACTGAAAGCACTGCTACTAGCCGTTTTCACGAAGGATTTATTCGCCGCAATCGCCGGGTGCATCGACATTAGTGATGTCATTTTCCCAAAATTTCCTGACCAAAACTAATCCAATACCGAACAAAAGGCATTTTGGTTGACCAAATATTGACCGATTTTGGTTGAGGCCAAAAATGTTCAAGATTTGACCGATTTTCAATCAAAAAGGTAAATTGCTTAACATTAAGCTGACCGAGAAGTGTTCAAAAATTTATAAGCCTGACCGACCGATTACCAAATCGGTCAAACAATGTTTTCGGTAACCAAGATTTTGGTAACCGATTGACTCCACTAAACGACATCGGGTAGTGTTGATGACGTGGACAGAACTTATGGTCTCGACTGTATGTACAGCCGGTCTATTATGAATCTTCTTTTTTCAGTTTCTAAAACTCATCTAATTTATCTTCTGTGTGCATTAAGGACTGCTACAAGGTAACATGTGGTACCTACCTGGGTAGCTACCACTTGTTCCCTTAAGTCAGACCTTCATGTACACAGAAGTGAAATTAGATGAGTTTTAGAAACGGAAAAATGGAAGATACATAATGATAATAGACCGGCTGTACATACATACATACATACATACATAAATACATACATACATACATACATACATACATACATACATACATAATACATACATAAATAACATACATACATACATACATACATACATACATACATACATACATACATACAATATATACATACATACATACATACATACATACATAGAAAAAAAAACTACATACACTACATACATACAACATACATACAATACTACTACATACATACATACATACTACATACATACATACATACATACATACATACATACATACATACATACATACATGACATACATACATCAACAAACATATCATACAATACAATACATACCAATACATACATACATACATAATACATACATCTACATACATACATACATACATACATACATACATACATACATACATACAATACATACATACATACATAACATACATACATACATACATACATAACATACATACAGGTACATACATAATACATACATACATACATACATACATACATACATAACATACATACATACATACATACATACATAATTCATGCAATGCATGCATGATACATACATATCTACATACATACATAACATACATACATCATACATACTACATAACCATACATACATATCATACATGAAAACATACATAAAATACAATACATACATACATGCATACTTACATACATACCATACATACATACATTTACATACATACATTTTACGTACATACATATCATACTACTACAGACATACATCATACATACATACATACATACATATCATAATACAATGACATACATACTACATACATACATACAATACATACATACATACATACATACATACATACATCATACATACAATACATACATACATAATACATACATTCATACATACAATACATACATACATACATACATACATACATATCATATACATACTACATACATACATACATACAGTACATACATACATACATACATACATACATACATACATAAATACAATACATACATGCAGCATACATCATACAGAGGATGAGGCTACATACATACATACATACATACATACACTACATACATACATAACATACATACATACATACATACATACATACATACATACATACATACATACATACATACATACATACATACATACAAAGGTTTGTTTTGGTTAATGTGGCAATTTGGTTAATGTGGCAATGGGCTTGAATTCGTGAAGTAGCATTTATCCTCAAGGGTTATGTGTGCGCAGTGGATAGGCGTCACGTTTGAAGATGTGACATAATTTATCCTACCTAGTTAAGACTAAATGGCAACGATGAATTGTTTCAGCCCAGCCTCAGCTTTAAGACACACATGGGAATAGAAATTCATGGGATCTCAGAAAATGTAAAGGGTAATTAATGACTTGAAAAATGTTTCATCTATCTTCATAAATTTACAGTGATACCCCACTCAAGATCATGTCTCAGCAACAAAACGCTTGCGCATTTTTAAGTTACTCTTGACGAACGTTCACCTATAAGATGCATAGCTGAAAATAATGTCATTATCTACTATAAGTGATGCACGCATAGCACGTGTGTATGTGCAGGATAAACGTGTAGCAATTACAATTAATTTCAGCTCAAAGAAATATCGATAGCTTTGAGCTTTCTTATCAGCAGAGAGCTTTCAAAGCTTTGCAGACGGTGGCCTTGGAAAAACCAATATAACTCGCGTGATACTGTCCTGTATCCCGCTGGGCCGGAGAAAACTAATTTCCCTGAAAGCCACTAAACCATTAGCAAGGCGCTCCGAACTGGATTTGCATCAGCCAGCAGTTAATCTCGGAGATAAAAGGTTGCCACATATCGGCCAAAAGGGCCATGCTGGCTCGGTAGCTGGGCTATATAGCTTCACAGTGAGGCCGCTGCAGCTGGGGAGTTCCGGAGGAGCTACTCAGTTAGAGCGACGGTATCGGGAATGAAATGTCCGCGACTCTGTCTCAAGAGGACAGCAGTTCCAATGGGATATCCAGTAGGTAGGTTACAAGTAGGCACAGGAGCGTCGCCACACAATTTTGAGTGGGGGTCAGCCAGGTGTTTGGTCCCCCCACTCCCATAACTAACATCAAAACCCTGGTGGTAAGCTGAGGGGAGCGATTCGAGCGAACCAGAGGGCGGCCCCAGCCCCCCTCCCGGTGATGGCACCCCTGTAAGTACATACAAGTACCTATACTCGAAATAATAAACTCTTGCACTTATTTAAGTGCTGGGTGTCCAAGTAATGCTTTGCTGTGTGACCATTTAATACATATACAATACACATGTGTTGTCAAAATAGCATCGCAGTGCAGCTTCGCAATTGAGCTACAAGACTCACCGCTCAGCCACTTTCCACACAGCCGTTCTCCTCAGCGCCAAACACCCCTCGACGCAGTCCATTTCGACGACATCACCGCGGAGCATAATCGGCTCAGGGCAGATTTGCACTCCTCCACTCACCGCCGGCATATTTGTACATCACTCAACAACTGCGGCAGCCGCCCAGCGAAAATCCATACACGACAACAGCAAAAACACGCTGTAGGAGCATCGATCGCTGAGCTGCAAAACGAGCCGAGCCGCAGCGCAAAAAGACGTGCAGAAGCTCGACAAAGAACGCCGCCGTTTTTCCGTCGCCCCCATTCCGATGATGAAGTTGCGCCGTTGCGCTGATGGGTGTCGAATGGTGGTTATAATGCGCGGCAGAGAGCCGCGATGGACGCATTTCCCGGCGTTTCCACGTCGCAGCTGGTTCCACCAGTTACGCCAGCGGTCGATCGGTCCTGTTTTCCCCACTGATAGGTTACTGAAAACTTTAAGCGCGGCTCTATGTCGCTAGATTGCGTCGAGAAGGGCGGTTACGTCGGATAACAGATGGGAGCTTGTTGACGCTGTCACTAGGATCTCCTCAGTTTTCTGGAATGTTAGTGTTATGACTCGGCCTATTTCAGCCTCTCCGATTGCCATTGACTCCAAATAGATCAGGATCCCCGCGGAGGAGATGTACTTATCAAGTGATTTTTTGGGTGATATGTGGCCGACAGCGCTATTTTAAAACGTCGATATGTGGTTAATGTCACGCTTTTCAGATGCACGATGCCAATCATGCAACTTGTGCATCTATCCAAGGGCTCCGCCACGGGTTTGAAGTTGGGGGAGACGTGGACTCATGAGGTCAACGAGATATAGGGTTGATCAGGGGCGCAGCCAACTCTTCAGAAAGGGGGTGGGTAAGCCAATTATGGTGTCCCAAAATTTTTGCCCCTGAATATGAAAAACTATGCGGATTTGGGCCACTTTATTTTGAGAGACCCCTTTTGAAACTTGTATTGAGCTGGATTAGACCAGGACCCTCAAGACCCTCAGAGAGGCGAATGAGCCAGGCACATAGCCAGGATTTCGTCCGGGGAGGGGGTAACGCCTCAAAAGGGTCCCTTCCCGAGCGCCCCCCCCCTCCCTCGGATTTCCGGAACTACTGGAACTACGATGTGTATAAATGGTCACAAGCAACTTTCAAAAAGTTTATCCGTGAAGTCGTTCGAGATGCATGATTTTTATCGATAGTCTATTATTTTGCATGACTGTGCTTATTGTATTTTTACTTTTACATTGTGTACGACAAGAGAAATCGCGATGCTATCTTGTATGACGACGACCCTAGAGTAGCCCTATTGTACTGTATTTTACGAATTAAGTGGAAGTGGTCGGATGAAGTGTACAATACAATGCAATACATTACAATACTGAACTGATCTTAAAAAATATACAAACTGAATTCGATAGCCCTGGAAAATGTTTTAAATGAAACATAACACTGTGGACCTCGGGGTCACCGATGACGTCACAGGTCACGTCAAATAAAAAAATGTTTGATCGTGTCATACTGTCTCAATGGATGGCATTGTTGTTGCGATATTAACCCTCGCCCGTGAGGGTCGCGTGCATCACCGTGAAGGTCACTGGTCACTGCGTGACCGGTTATAGGGGGGGGGGCGCGTGTACGACCCCCTTGGCGTTTGGCTCCTAATTTGAGCTAGAGCTTCGAAATTTAAAAAACGAGCGTTTTGCCTTGTGACGAGAGGAAAGCCATAACATCTGATTTTTTAACCCGCGCGGCGTAGGGGTCGCCAGCGAACGCGCGGCGTAGGGGGGGATAAATTTTACCCCCCTTTATCTTCCGAACCAATAACCCAGCGAGACGCGGAAGGCGGCGATCGAAATCTCTCAACTGAACGAATCTAATGCATACCCGAAAATTTTTCAAGTTAGGTCAAGATGTCAGGTTACGGTCAGGTCATATGGGAAAATTTGTGTAATTGAGTTAATGGTTAATAACTTCAATTATTAATACTGTGTTAGGACTATCAATGCACATAAAGCTCTCCAAAGGTGTAATAAATCTCCTGCATTAAGTAAAAGTGAAATTGCATGGCAAAGGTCAAGGTCAAGGCAGGGTCACAAAAGGTCACTGCACGAAGGAGTCAAAGAAAGTCTTGCGACACATGTTATTCTAGGGGTTATTTTGCCACGCAAAAAATCAATACAACCAGCCATGTTTTACCAACTTGACCCCATAAAAGGTCAAGATCAGGTCATAATCTAAAGGTTCAAAACTGGGAAAACTGACTAATATTGAATAAAAATGCATGTTTCTAGGTTCAGTTTGTCTCATAAACAGCCAATCCAATTTACATTTGATATGTCTGTTTTAGTAAAAAAAAACGTTTTTTTGAAAAAATGGCGTCATTACCTACTTTATGCTTGGAGGAGCAATCAGTCACTGAAAAAATGGAAGATATTACTTATTGAAATTTGGTTTGGGTTTCACTTACACTTGGTTCTCTATATATATATTCCGTTTTCGAAATAACTGAAAATTTTTCAATTTTGGGGGAAATTGTCTGAAAAAAATCAGTTTTTGGATTTTTGGGTCAAAAAACCAGCAGTTTTGGAATCCGAAATTGCCATTTTTGTAGAGAGATTAATTCCATCTCAATTCTGTCGCGTTTGCAATTTGCATTTAAAGCTATGTTTTCTACGATGCATCAAACATTTATCGTTTATTCAAAACCCAAAATTGCATGACATTACCGTCATCAAAACTCATTATCTCGCCAAAGTACTGAATTATTTTCGATGGATTTTAGGGAAGGACGGTCAAATTATGCTGGATAACGGTAACTGAAACTTTCCAAGTCGTTATCCCCGTTACAGTTTTTTCAAGTCAAATTGCGGAAATTCTGGAGAGGGGGTAATAGTTTACCCCCCCCCTACGCCGTGGCGGGGTTTAAGGTCCTGGGTCATTTTGGGTTGGACCTCTGAGGTCATGTCAAAGCCAAAATTGTTCGTTAAAATCCGTATAATATGTAAAATGAGAACCTTATAGAGCTCAACATCGTTAAAGAACATCAACGAATGGCTAAAAAGGACGCCAAAAATTGGAAATGAACATCACAAAATGACCTAAGAACTGCATAAATCAAAAAAGTTAATGTCAGGGTCATCTGAGGTCCGTGACCTCGGGTGACCTTGGCAAGCATGACCCCAGTGGAAACATATAATTATTTATATAAAAACCCCATTAATCGAATCAGCATCACAAACTGCACTATAAACGGACAGAAGGACGAATAAAGACATCTGAGGTCATCCGGAGGTCAGTGACCTCCGTCGACTCTGAAAGGTCCAATCGAGTTCGCAATCTCCGCAGAAAGCCAACAACTGTCAGCTAGAAAACCTTTGCATGATGCTCGTCTAAACAACAAACACCTCGGAACTGCACATGTTTTCAAGGGATCGTTACACGGGACGCCAGTTGTTCGAAAACACGACCTGAGAAACAGGTCCAAAGGTCATGGGTCATACGGGTTGAAAAATTCGAAATTTTTCCGAGTACATTTCCAATTGATGCCAAAGTAGGATACTGAAAGTTTTCATCGTGATCGGTGAGTTTACTTGAGTTATTCTGGAAAAAACCAAGGGGGTGGCATTCCCCCCTACACTGGCGAGGTTAAACGACTTAAGCAGTTGGTAAAATCGGGTATGTTTCGTGTGCCTGATACTTCTTGAAGTACCATTCTAAGATGTTGATTGATCTAAAGGTCAGAATCAAGTTCATCCGGAGAGCACGAGTGTTTAAAACTGCAGATTTACGGCATTAGGGCGTTGTAACACATGTTTGTTTGTTGTTCGTCTAGAACGCAAAAAATGACGTTAGAACATTGTTTCTTCCGTAGCAATACAAGTAAAATCAAAAACATTTATTTATGCATGGTAATGTTGTAGATGTGTTCGATTTTTTACTTTGAAAGTTCTTAAGTCAGTCATTTTTGACGATATCGACTTAAAATTTGGTACGCAAATTCACCTGACACATTTTAATCATTTTGTTCCAACTGTGTGACAATTTTGACTTGTTTCGAAAAAATTGATAAAAATAACTTTCGATTTCTCAAAACGTTAAATTCAATAAAACTAGATTCAGAATGGCAGTATATTTACGTTTATCAGAGACACCGACCTCCAGGTGATATTCTCGCCTCGATGAATATAAGTATAAACTGATGGAATAACAATACGTTATGGGCGCAAATTGACCCAAAGGTGTCTGCGCGCCCTTAAACCCCAATAAACAAACAACAAACAAGAAAATCCGAGATTGCAGTTTGAAAGCCAGTCTAGTACCAGTCATTTGATATTACCAATTTAATTTATATAACAAATGTGCCTTTGACTTCGTTTTCCGCAAAACCTTATTTTTCAACAAAAACCGCAGATCATGACTTCACTCAAACGTTGTTTCCGGTTGACCTATCATAACCTCAGCGTCTTTCTTCGGCCAACATGCGTCAAATTGATGACAAGAGGTAAACATTTGGTGACGATACTGCGCCTTTTGGCTTAGGAGATATTACCAAATAACGGGAGAGAACAAAAAATACAAGAGCCCAGTAATTCGTGGAACTTAGCTGTCTGCGAGCGCGGTCCAAGGTTGTTAGTTGATCTCATGCCCTGTATAATGTAGGTATATGCACTTTTCCTCTACGACCTTTTTTCCATTTTTTGTTTAACCCGCGCCCTACTGGGAGGAAGGGGGTGGATATGTGTTTGAACGTCCCCTTTCTAAATCGGCTCCTATGGAACGTAGATCAAAACCAAAAACAATGTTAGAAACTTCGTCAAAAATCGTGTCTTAAATATCTTGATTTTTTTCGCTAAGGTCAAAGTTCAGGTCACCAGAAGTCATCAAAGGTCAAGTTTTCCAGTTAAAGGAATTCGGTCCAGATCTTCATAGTCTTCATAGTCATCAACTAGGTCCCATAGATCTTCGGAAATATGCTACATAGGATCAAACGAAAAAAAGGAAGCTCTTGAAATACGTTATCAACTTCATTTCCTCAAACTCAATTCAATAGCTTAGGTTCTAAAGGTAATACAAGTAAAAATTTAAAATTTAAATAAAAAGTGATGTTTTGTGCAACAAAATGTGTTTCGCCATTAACTTTTTACCTAATAAAAAAACACAACAATGTTTACGCCATCGTGATTGTCTTGTCAAGGCGCATTGAAACACATCCATTTTGACTATGTTAGGTCAACTTGAAAATTGACCTCTGGTCGAGGTCAAGTGGTGACCCATGTAGGTCAGGCTGCATATAAGGAGACGTGTCTCGACGATCCGAACACGCTGATGAAATTTTCACTATCTTCATTATGTCGAGAGTTATTGACGAAAAAAGTGTTGTGACCGGATGAACTCAGATAACCCCGTATGGGTCACTGAACAAAACCTGCGCTTGGATCATCAATGATATTCCTATTATAACATTATCCCAGAAGGAATTGGAACTGGATATCCTTGAAAAAGCAAAGCATTTGCGAACATATGTCTTATTGACTTAAGAAGACGGTTCACGAAATTGACCCGACCTCAGCGTCACCAAATCCGATTTTTCCGAGGATCAACATTGTTTGCAGGTATAGATGGTTTTCATTGCCACATCCTAAAAGTTAATACTCGATCCCTCAAGAAAATTGTGGTCAGCAACGACCGAAAACATTGGTGGCGGTGGGGTCACTTGACCTTGACCTGTCCAACACGAAACTAAAATTTTTAGCAATGTATTAAAAAGGATTAATGATAAGCTTGACTAAATTTGGCGGCGATAATCGGCCGCATTTTTTTATGTAATCGATAAAACCGTAGGGGGATGCTCAAACACACACACCGTGGGGCGTGGGGTAAGACTGCGGTACAAAAGTGCTAAAGCTAACTTTTTTGCACAATGGTGTAGAAAAGCATTAAATATAAACAAAACATAACACAACAATGCGCTGCGAAACAGTGCGAATTGATAATTGTGTTTCAGCCCGAATACAATGTAATTCGAGTTGCATTTTTGCTCCGCGGAGCGGCGCAAAATTTTGATTTCATTCCCTAGATAACAGAATTCTTACTGTTGAAGACGCTAAGAACGGTAGTGTCCACTGTTGTTTGAGGTGCTTGAAATATAAAGTTACTGTCATGTGCTCAAAGTTGGGGGGACAAAAGACACTCTGTCCCCCCAACTTTGAATTCGGGGGGACATGTCCCCCCATCCCTCCCGCTGGCGGAGCCCATGCGTCTATCAAGTTTTCATTTCCCAATTATAGTTTTGAACGAATATATCATTTAAAAACGTGGAGGCAGAGATAATTTCTGCACATATTTATTTTATTTTTTAGTTCGAACATAATTAAGTCTGACAGTTTAGTAAGACGCCTTCAAGGGAATGCTTCACCTTTACCCATATGGGTTTTGATTAAACTTTTACTGAGATAGCCATTATGTTTGACAGTTATCGAGAAATACAATTTAGTAAGACCATTTTCGAGACGCTTTTGAGGCGCCGCCTCGGACGAAATCCTGGGTACGTGCCTGGTTCATGGGCCTCTCTGAGGGACCTGAGGATCCTGATCCAATCCAGTTTATCAAAAGTTGAAGAAAGAAAAGGGCATCACAAAATTAAGTGGCCGAAATCCGTAGAGTTGTCATATCCAAGCCCCAGGGGTCAGGGGCCCTTCCAACGCTCGGGAAGGACCCTTTTGAGCCCCCCCCTCCTGAACGAAATCCTGGATAAGTGCCTGTATACTGATTAGAGTTATGTTATGTATTCAAAATGTTAAAATGTCGATATTTGCTGAACGCCAGTAAGTTTTCTCA
>VOPJ01002518.1:0-29849 GCA_014673585.1 Semibalanus balanoides
AAATTTGCTTACGTTTTGTAGAACAAAGGTGCAGTTTCAATCAAAAATTAAAATACAGAAAATTGAACTGCAGTGAATTTGGGACTGGTTTTGCATCTTTCCATCTAAACAGTGACATTGCACATTTGACAATCGTAGCATCGAAACACTGCTAAATACAGCACATATAAGATATGTTTCTTCGTCGTAACGTTGATAGAGCTATTTATTGTCACAATCACGGTAGATAAAATACTCATGGTCACAATGTTGTAATGCTTTTTGAAGAAAATGCTACTTTTCATGAAATATTACTAGACGC
The DNA here is from genome assembly GCA_014673585.1 of Semibalanus balanoides. Taxonomy (NCBI): domain Eukaryota; kingdom Metazoa; phylum Arthropoda; class Thecostraca; order Balanomorpha; family Balanidae; genus Semibalanus; species Semibalanus balanoides. Next base: position 302 of record VOPJ01002518.1, read on the forward strand.
CACAGAAAAAACTAACAGAAAATAACAATAAATAACATTCAGACTTTTTGGAATGGGGTAAGTCACGTTTTTATAGCAAAACGCTTTATTATGTATGTATGATGTCGACTCTGCTCCCCTGACGTTCAGCGGAGAAAAGAGTCGGCCAGGGTCGAAAAAAGTAAAAGGGTCACCAACGAAATTCCGGATCAAGGCGATCACCGGCATGACGCATCAGGAACAGATGGTATAATATCGGGTATAGATTCCGATATATCGGGTGAACGGGTGGCGATATATGGCGATAAATCCTGTTGGCGATACAACGGGTGGGGACCACAGGGATATATCGTTTTTTTTAGCTATCATTTTTGCCACCTCAGGTCCGCCAAAAAGTTCGCCCCCCCCCCAACTTGAACGTACTTCCCACGCCCCTGACTATATCTATAAATCAATTCAGCCGATTTACATAAAACAAAAACCAAATGAAATACCAACTCAATATCTCTAACATACTTTTGAAGGTTTTGCTCCTAAAGTACTGGTATTTTGACAGTGAAGGGAAAAAGATCACGCCCAAAATCATGGCCATGACTGACGTCACGTTTCTAGAAAGACCCACTTATGTTTTTTTTTAAGATAATAACATACGTTGTTCTTCTTTTTTTGGACACCCCCACAAACGTAGCGCTACAAACGTCGGTGCGCCAAAAATATTGATAATGTGTGACGTCACAACAGAGCCTATGGCGGCTGAAGGGATGACATCCCCCTGTTAGAACGATGACCTTGAAGCGGTCAGCTGTGATCCGCCGGCCCGACCGCAAGTTCCCCAAGTCTTGCACTACATAGATCTCTGGCCCATAGAAGACGTCACTGTGACGTATGCACCGAGATTGATGGCGTCTTAAGTTAGCGTCGGACAAAAGCTTATGCATTGACTTAAGTTAAATGGGTTCTAAATTTAGCGAAACGAATTTCAATGCGTCGGACGATAGTTCATACATTTACTTAAGTTTAAACAAGCGCACTGGAGGGGGGGCACTTTTGTGCCCCCACATGTTTTTCGTGAATATCTCAAAAACGAAGCGGCGCAGGGCGGTAATGTTTGAGCGACATTTACTGGGCAACACAATTAGCGGATCGTTTGACGTAAAAAAATCGAAATCGTACGGCAAATTTTTTAGTTATAGGATTTGAAATTCGAAATGGCGGCCAAAATCGAGTTCGGCGAAAAGCGATATCTTCGGAACAAACAGTCAGGATCGGGACGATTCAAACCCCATTTGGTAGCCAGTGTTCGATCTTCATCCCAAAACGGAACTAAGAACATTGCAGTGACCTGGACGTCACAGAGGTCAAACCCGCAAAAAGGTGGACATTTGCCCGATTTGACCTTCATGACCTCGTTGACCTTTTAAGATATTGACTAAGGTCAGTCAAATTTCAGGAATGTAGGATTCATCACAGCATTCTACCTACCCTGTAAGTTTGGAACGTTCTAGCTATCTCTTTCAGAGATCTTCACGGGGGGGCACCTAAAGTGCCGCCCCCCCCCCTCAGTTGCGTGTTAGTGGCATTTACCCCTCTTCAGTTGCGGGTTAAAGGGAACACTGCCACCTTAATATTTATATTTGAGTTGAGATAGCCATTTTTAGAGTGCTTGGCATTGCAATTATGCATGGCTATAAGGTGTAAAACAACCACCGGGGTGAAATCAAAATAAATTTGGCTTTGCATCTTGACATCTGAAAAAATAAGTCCATGGTTTTGGTACATAGACCCGGAGCCGATGTCGTCATCTCTCTTTACTAAATGTTGATGATAGTCGACTTGTTTTACATTTGGCCGTACATTAGCCATACATTTTGCAGCGTGAAGGTTTTCTCTATTTCCCAAAATTCCTTAATATGACGTCATCAGCCCAAATATTAAAACTTAACTTTTTATGAAATTGAGCGCTGTTTGTGAGAAACAAATGTCATAATCGTGTTCGGCAGCAATTACTTCATATTTAACACCACAAGTGGCGTACATATGATAACTTTTGGGAAGGTGGCAGTGTCCCTTTAATGGGCTCTAAATTTAGCGAAACTAGTTTTAACCCGCGCACCGACGGGGGTCTAAGCCAACTTAGAACCGACGGGGGGAGCGGATAACTGCCCCCCAGATATCTAAAAACTACGCAACGTAACGAGAAGCGGAAAACGGCGTGAGATAGGCCGTGACGAGTAATAGAGAAAATACTTATACTTTTTTTGATGAGGTCAACATTGAGGTCAACAGAGGTCAAAACAGGTCAAATTTTCCCATGTTTCGAGTAAATTGAGCATTGCTTCACATAATCCGGGCTAGCTCAGTAACTAACATAGCTAGGAGCAATCCGAAAAAAGCACTGCAATGCCATTGGAACACTCTTTCCAAAAATTATCAGATTTGAGATAGGGTTCAAAGTTAAGGCTCCAGAGGTCAGCGAAGGTCAAAATGCTTAATGTTACTGAAAAGTTTTTTTGTAATAACTTTTTAAGTATAGAAGCTAGGGTAACGATTTTGCCACCATCGTGTTTCTCTCATCAAGGCGCATCAAATCATACATCGTATGGTCTAGCTAGATCAAACTAAAAACAAGTTTATCTGAGCTGACCTGAGGTCATGTCAAGTCAAATTTAATATCAATCGATGGAGTCGACAAGAGAAACAGAATGGTGAAAACCATAGCACTCTATCTAACGTAGAAGATGAGTTAATGTACAAAAATCTTATGAACTTGGGACACATTGGATTTGATCGAGGTCAAAGATAGTGATGTCATTTTCCCAAAATTTCCTGACCAAAACCAATCCAATACCAAACAGAAGGCATTTTGGTTGTTCAAATATTGACCAATTGGGTTGAGGCAAAAATGTCCAAGATTTGACCCGATTTTTAAAACAGTTATACTTATTTTAACAAGATTGAGTGACCGAAAAGTGTCCAAAAATGTATAAGCCTGACCGACCGATTACCGAATCGGTCACACATTTTTTTCGGTAACCAAAGTTTTGATTACCGATTGACACCGCTAGTCAAAGAAGAAAAATAAAACATGCATTCTTCAGCTTTGCTTAAAAAAAGTGACAAAAGATTAAAACTGACCACATTTAGCCAGGTTTTGTTTGATTGGTGCGCATTTCAATTTTCTCTCATAGACTTGTAATGGGAGGTCACAAAATTGAAATGATCTCAGGTCACCGGTATAAAAAAAAAATCGAGATATAAGAACTGTAGATACTCGAAGCCTTATTACACACTGCGAGTTTCAAACTGTTTGGTTTAAAAAAACTTCGGTCCGGCGATGCGCCATAGCATTGCCCCGTGCATAAGAGTTGGTGATTGATACTTGCCAATACTGTTACATACATCAATAGCTTCAAATCGTTTTTAGGAGTTAATGGTATCAAGTTTCTTTCCGACACCAGTGTCGGATAAATGTGGCGATGAGCTCATCCGACAGAACCTGTCCCCAATACGGGGCACGTTCTGTCACCTATGGGGCACATTCTGTCACTGATTTTTCCTGACTTCCTGTTATCACCGACGGTCATCTGTGGCGTCCCTGCAGAGGGAGGGAGGGTTTCATTCATCGCCATCATCAATAGTGTAAAAAATAACGGCCATATACGATCCCAACACTTCATTTTTTCGGTTTTCTTGGTTATCCATGCACGAATCAGGGCATATTTTGACATGTTAACTGGGGGTGGGAATTTCCACCACAATGCCTTGAAATCCCCTCCCCCCAGTGAACGCAAAGATACACCGCATTCAACGGTAAGAAAAACGCGTTAAACTGTATCCACGGGCCCAGTGATAGAATATTTTGCAATGAGGCCCCGACGGCCCCGTTAAACGACTCTTTGCGCTAACGACCCGACGCCATCCCCCCGCGTCAACAACTTTTCGCTAACGAAACGTAGCTAAACTTTTGCCCTCCAAACTCAAAGCTTAGATCCGACAGTAGAAATAAGCCCAGTGAAAATTCCTTAGAAAAGGCCTTTAAAGGCTTAAGGCACGAATCATGTGAACTGGATCGCACCACCCGATTCGTTTTACGCTGGTAATGGCGTGTCATGTCTGTAAACAACTGACAATCATTTGTAGGGTCGTGTATCAGCGATACGACTAGGAATCATGAACAGATTCAGTGACAGAACCTGCTACAGATTGGGTGACATAACCTGCCCCACTCGACATAGGCCACACTTTTTCGTTTTTTACTGAAAACTTGTCAGAATGAGGCAGAATAACGCTCAGCACCATATTGTGGACATTGGTGTCGCCCCATGACAGCATTCAAAGACACTATACAATTATCGGAATGGCCACTAACCAAAATCTTGTTCACTTACAAAAAGCTTGGATTTCTGTTGAAAAACAAACTTTTCTCATTTGGACCATCTGGTCGCAGGCATGTTGTTGTTTTGATAGTACCGGGCCTTTGCGAGCACAAAGGAACATATGTTACGAAACAGCAATATACCTGCGGCGGACAGTTCACGAGGAAACCCCGCTGACAGAATGTGCCCCGTGACAGAAGGTGTCCCGTTCTGCCCTACATGCCAAGGTGTCCAGTTCTGCCCATTTACTGCCCTACATGCCCTGCATGCCCCGCCGTGCCAGCCGATCTGCTGCAGCTGCCCCGCCGTGCCAGCCGATCTGCCAGCAGCTGCCTGCGCCGCACGGCTGTCCGGTCGCCGGCTCAGTGGTGCCCGGTCTGCGCAACGTTCAGCCGTGTCGACTGCTCACGGTCACCGCTCGCTAGTCGCAAGGTTCAGCCGTGTCGACTGCTCACGGTCACCGGCCACCGCTCGCTAGTCGCAAAGTTCAGCCGTGTCGACTGCTCACGGTCACCGCTCGCTAGTCGCAAGGTTCAGCCGTGTCGACTGCTCACGGTCCCGCTCGCTTAGTCGCAAAGTTTAGCCGTGTCGGACTGCTCACGGTCACGCTCGCAGTCGCAAGTGCAGCCGTGTCGACTGCTCACGGTCACCCTCGCTATAGTTCGCAAAGGTTCAGCCTGTCGACTGCTCACGGTTCACCGCTCGCTAGTTCGCAAAGTTCAAGCGTGTCGACTGCTCACGGTCACCGCTCGCTAGTCGCAAAGTTCAGCCGTGTCGACTGCTCACGGTCACCGCTCGCTGTCACTGTGCTCACTTTATTTGCTCTTGACTGGCGTGCGATTGTGTTTGTATGACTGTCGTGTGATTTATATGTGCGTGTGTGTACTATGCTGATAGGATACCACATTCATTCAGTTTTATATTACAATGACGTGAAGCTGTAATAGCCGCAAGTACATTGCGGAGTGCTTTAATAAACAGCCTGAGTCTGAGTCTGAGTCTGAGCTAGGCAAAGTGCTCGGAATATCTCGGATCCAAGTGCCAAGGTCGTCTCCGCGGCGAATCTGAGAGGCATCGTATTCCACTCGGGCTTGGCGTACAGTGCCACTTCAGGTTGGTCGCCTGCATTGGAGCTAGCACTCTCAGGTGACAGGGGCCATTCAGTGGAGAGTTGGAGATGGCCGCGGGGCCAGCCGGCCTGCGTCGCAGGCCGCAGCGCAGCCATTCGGCTGACCTTTCACAAACCTCTCAATCTGCCGCACCAGTTGGGATAGTGATTTGACGGAGTTATGGAAAGTGTGTGTGGTCGGTGGGGCAGTTAGTGGAACGTGAATCCATCGTCTGGGGCACTGGAAGGCACAGACGTTCAGTTGGGAACACGAACTGTTACACATCTTAACGTTATAACTGCATGCCGCTCCAGCACTACCACTATAATTGATCCAGCTGTGCAATGTCAATCATGTGTTATCATGTTATGGATTGAATCAGATTCGAACAAGCATGGCATGTATACACACCGCATATTTTACACTGAATGTACCCATACCTACTGTTCCGAAGAAAGAGGGGCGGAACTTTATATCTCCTGGGGAGTGCCCGAGCCCCCCCCCTGTGCTGAGTGGGCACCCCCCAATAGTTAGCTCTGACCCCCCAGTTCTGCGAAGTTTTTTCGACTTTTTTGCGTTTTCTTTCATATATGTTGTTCCACATACATGGATCTGCCGCATTTTTTTGCTGTCGAAAATTGATATATGAAGCTAACTTTGGTAGCAATGATTGTTGTCTGCTATTTTTGAATGAACCAGGCCATTCATTCATTCATTATGTATTCCAAGTTTGTAGATGCGAGGTACAAATCTCTGGCTTTGGAACTGCGAAGCGTGAAGTCATAGGTACATACAAATAGAAACTTGGACTCGCTAGTCGCTAACTTTAGAAACTCCTTCCATTGGCTGAGATATTTAGCAGAAAGCCTTCCATTGGCTCAGAGCTTTGACGTATAAGGACTAAAAAGACAGTTACGGAGATTGGCAGTCCCTCCTCCCCTCTTTTATAAGTCAAAACTCCGTCACCGCAGCATATATTTCTCTGGACATTAAATTGTGATTGACGGACTCTTCAGCACGAGCTTAATGTTCGAAACTATTCGACCGATCTGGGTAAATTCTTTTAACATTCGATCTGGCGTGGTCTAACACAGTTATCTTTCTGAGTTTTATCATTTTTGGTGTTTAATCTTAGTTGGACCACAGTTAGGACCAAAACCACCAAAAGACAGTTTTTGATGTTTATTGTCAAATTTGGGGCAATTTTATTGGAGCAAAACGGATAAAATTTTAAACCAACACCCTTTTGACACGCCGGATCGTTAATGCGGAGGTGAAGAAATTACTAGATCGGTTCCATAGTTTCGGAGCATGAGCTCGTCTTCTGAAACGCAATTTAATGTCCAGAAAAATACAGCCACCCGGCCACCGAACTTGAACTGGTGTTCGGCGCGTTTGATGCGAAGGAAATGAAGCGACAGAGAAAGCTCGATAGTTTTTTCGTCTCTAAATGGTAAGAACAGCACAGGGGCTGCAAACCCTTCCGAAAGTGTGTGTGTGGGGGGGGGGGGCAGAGGCATTCTGAAGTAGATTCTTTCCATGCAACGCCAAAGGCATGATGTTAAAATCTGAAAATGTTGGGGGCGGCTGCCCACCCATCCCCTGCCCCCCGGTTCCAGCGTCCTTGAAACGACTGGCGGATCCAGAACCTGGGCATTGGGGTGGCTAAATTTAAACAAGTTTCATCAAATTCTAAAAACTCGTCGGATTTGGCTTCCGTGTACCTTACTGAACGGTTTAAGACAAATATGCCTTTGTAAAAGTTTATTATTTCCCTCTACAGTGGAAAATACGTCAAATTTCGTCAATTTCAGGCAATGTGGGAGGGCTAACGCCCCTGCCCCCCTGGATCTGCTAGTGCTTGACACAGCACGTTGTCATTACGTGCGGATTATGTGTCGGATTCAAGGTTTAGTCAAGGGGGCCGCCACGATAGCAAAGTGGGCCACCTCTGGCTTTAGCAGTCCCATCAGGCTTTGGCGAGCCCCTCAGACTTTGGTGAGCCCCTCAGACTTGATGAGCCCCTCAGGCTTTGGTGGGTCCCTCATTCTTTAAAGGCTCCTATGGGGCTCCCTCCAAGGATCTGGATCTACACTTAATGCTACTCCACTGGCGGATCCAGAAATGTGCAATTTGACCAGGTTTGGGGGGGCAATCCCAAAAATTATCGCATAATTCTGAAAACTCATCGGATTTCGCTTGCTTAATGTATCAATAACTGATTTAACAACTTTCTTCTAGTAAAAGTTGCTTAGTTTTACGAGAAACTAGGAAATGTGTCAAATTTTGGCGCCGATTTTTGGGTGTTGGGGGGGGGCCATGGCCCCTTTGCCCCCCCTGGATCCGCCCTTGATGCTACTAATGTTATCTACACGCGCACCGACCGGGGTGGATACTGGATATCCGGCATCATCCAACCATTCCTTTTTTCCATGGAAGAGCGAAAAGAAGCGCGTCATTTTTTGCACAGCTGTTAACTCATTGATTTTCTTCAAAAAGTGAATTTCTTTACCGCGGGGCTTTTTAGGTCAGGTTACTAGGTCGCGTTAAGTTATCCCATCATCATAGGCGTCGCCACGGGGAGGAAGCAGGGCAGGTTGCCGGGGTGCAGGGCAGGTTGCCCAATCCTCTGGCTGGGGCCTCCCTGTGATCGATACAGATCAGAATTAATTTTAAGGTTTTCCTTAGGTAGTTAACTGCCAGACATATTCCCCCACCCCTCAATGAAAAATATGAAAAATCCTGACGATGCCGATGTGAAATCTAAAAAATCTCCCACTTTTAAAAATGCTTTAGTTTGTGCCTCAGACAGTGTTAAATAGATCGGTTTCAAACCCACAGGATTTCATCAAATTATAATCTCTGGCGGATCCAGAACGTGGGCATAGGTGACTGAATTTCAAAAACTTTCATCAAATTCGAAAAACTCATCGGATTCGGCTTCCTTGTAGCTTACTGAACGGTTTAAAACAAATATGCCTTGGTAAAAGTTTATTAGATTTCCATCTACAGTGAGAAATATGTCAAATTTCGCCAATTTCAGGCAATATGGGGGGGGNCCGTTTGGAGGCCCCGCCCCGCTTCCTTGACGACATTTTATCTACATGCTTTGTATTGTCGTAATTGTATTGTCTCAGGTTTTCTGTATTACACAACATCGTCTTGTGATAGTGCTGTGTTAGTCAATCTTATAGGTTTTAAAAGATAAAAATCATAAAAACAATATAAGTGAAAAATTAACCTAAGGTGCCCATATGTGAATTTCATCGTATGCAACCATCAAACTAATAGCTAATTCCAGTAAGAAAACACATTTTTGACATTACAAACCGGTAGTCACACTCGCGCAGAAACATGTAGCGAGCTGAGAGGCGCGGGTTTGAGGCATCACAAGAAAAGTGGGCCAGCTGATGTTTGGTGCTCCGATTTCGGAGATACCGAAGAGCAATAGGTAGATCTCGCCTGATTGCGCCAATCTGATTTGCATGCACTGAGTAATATAACGACTAGTGATTAACCAAATACTGTCTTTTTCCGTTATTTGGGACCCATAATCATTGCAGGAGGTATGGAAGAAAAGGCACGGATAGACGTGTTTTATTTCTGCAGTTTTGACCATGGCAGCTCGCCGAGCAATTGCAAACACTTTTTTGCGTGGAACGCAAACGAAGTTTGAACTTGATTTTGGTGTACTTAGATATATTTTCGAGCTTTATGACTAGAATCTGCCATATAATTTAGCCTCGTGTACCAAACTACATTGCCACCTCCAATAAAGTGGAAAAGGGTCTTATGATCCCTCTAATCCTCGCCGTGGGAGGGGGGGTCACTTGGACCCCCTGATACTTTTCCGAAATAGCAGGAAAATCGCGGCACGCAGCGCCGCCAAAATTCGTACAGCTGTTTTAACGTTGATGACCCACACTTTGCCAAAAAAATGACTTCAGGTCATCTAAGGTCAGGTCACCAGATTACGTCAAGTGACCTAGCCTTCCTAAATGTTTGTGATCGTGCCAAAGCCACAGTTTTTGTCCGAGACATTTGAAGCTTGCAGGATTTCATAAGATCATAAACAACTAAAATTGGATAATCTCGAATTTCTGGCATCGATGACCAAAGGTTAGGTCAATTTCCTGACCTCCCCATTATAAGTGAAAGGGAAAATAAACAAATGATTCCTATTCAGACAACATGCATTAGATTAAGCTGGGTCCTTCAGAATCGTGTTATTTAAGCTCATTCTGGATGACCAAGGTGCAATTGTTGCTCAGTGATCTCTACAAGGTCATCTGAGGTCATCTGAGGTCATCAGCAGTTATTTGCTAATAACTATGGATAGAATAAAGATAGAGATGAGCGGATGACACCGCTGTGCTTGTCTCGTCTAGCCACGTCGCGCCTCATATGCAACTCGATCTACCTGGGTCAACAAATTGCCTTGACCTGAGGTCAAATTTTGAAATTGACCAAACCAGGTCACTATATATGTTTATTTCAAAGCGCCACGACCGAAAAACACGATTGTGTTAGAATAATTGCTTTATCGTTTTAACACGCGCTGAGGGGGCTAAATCCACCCATCCCTCCTGTTTTTCGACGATAGCGGAAAAAACTGCGGCGCGCAGCGCCGCCGTTTTTTGCATACCTGTTCAAAAATGAACTACCCACATTATTTAAATTCTTGATCTCGGGTCATCTCAGGTCAGTTCACCAGACGAGGTCACGTCATGACCTCACCATCACCTACAAAACGTGTTTGGTCGTTTGTAGACACAGTTGTCGAACGATCCATTTCATACTTTCAGGATGTCATAAGGTCATGAATACCTACCAATCATTTATCTCGGATTTCTGAAATCGATGACCTAAGGTCAGGTCAATTTTGTGATCACCAATACTGATTTGTCAATAACTCTCGACATAATGAAGATAGAGGCGTGAAAATTGTACCAATGTGTTTGTCTCGTCGATACACGTCTTTCAATATGCAACTTGACCTTCTTTGGTCACCACTTAACCTTGACCTGAGGTTAAATTTAGAAATTGACCTCACCTGTGAAAATCAAAGCCATTCAAAGCGCCTTCACGAGAAAAACATGATGACGTCACAATAATTGCTTTATTTCCGCTAGTTAACAAGTTATTAGCAAAACACTTTTCTGCAAAAAGATAACCTTTTTGACCTTCAATGACCTCTGGAGCCTAAAATACTCACCTGACTCAATTTTGAGGACAACTAGGTCGATTACAATTTTCAAGAGCTTTCAATTGCTCACATGCGTTTTCTCTTAGCTATCATAGTTTTCGAGATAATTGGGGGTATCTGGAGCAAAGTCCCAAATCTGGAAAATATGACCTTTGATGACCTCTAGTGACCTTGATATTGACCTGACATAAAAAAGAACTGAATTATTTTCGATAGACCTTGTCGCGGTCTATTTAATTGCGTTTTCTGCTTGTCGCTACGTTGCGTGGTTTTCGAGATCATAGGGGGGGGCGAGATCCCCCTCCCCCTCCAGGCGTGATATTCTCAGAGGCCCTCCAGTGCGCGTGTTAAGAAAAAGAGCTGTCAGGAAAGCAAGTTTTTACCAAAAATGTCATTTTTGACCTTTGATGACCTTTGGAGTCTAAACTATTGACATGAGTTCAATTTTGAGAACATTTTGTATGATTTCATTTTTCAAAAGCTTTCAATTGCTTCCTTTCCGTTTGTTTCTATTGATCATAGTTTCCGAGATATTTGGGGGTTGTTTAAAGCAAAGTCCTATAACTGGAAAATTTGACCTTTGATGACCTCTGGCAACCTCGATATTGACCTGAGCTTAACCCGCGCGCCACTGGGCCACTGCGCGCCAGGATAGATGTGACGGAGAGACCAAGAGAGATGTGACGGAGATACCAAGAGAGATGTGATGGAGAGACCAAGAGAGATGTGACGGAGAGACCAAGAGAGATGTGACGGAGAGACTAAGAGAGATGTGATGGAGAGACTAAGAGAGATGTGACGGAGAGACTACGAGAGATGTGATGGAGAGACTAAGAGAGATGTGATGGAGAGACTAAGAGAGATGTGACGGAGAGGCTAAGAGAGATGTGATGGAGAGACCCAGAGAGATGTGATGGAGAGACCAAGAGAGATGTGACGGAGAGACCAACAGAGATGTGACGGAGAGACCAAGAGACAACAGAGATGTGACGGAGAGACCAAGAGAGATGTGATGGAGAGACCAAGAGAGAGTGACGGGAAGACCCAAAGAGGGAAGAGAGACCAAGAGAGATGTGACGAGAGGGACTAAGAGAGTTGACGGGTGTACCAAGAAGAAGTTGACGGAGAGACTAAGAGAGATGTGACGGAGATACCAAGAGAGATGTTTGACGGAGAGAACGTTAAGAAAATGTTGACGGAAGACCAAGAGAGACTTGACGGAGAGGGACCAAGAAGAGATTATGGATGGAAGGACTAAGAGAGATGTGATGGAGAGACCAAGAGAGATGTGACGGAGAGACTAAGAGAGATGTGACGGAGAGACCAAGAGAGATGTGAAGGAGAGACTAAGAGAGATGTGACGGAGAGACTAAGAGAGATGTGACGGAGAGACCAAGAGAGATGTGACGGAGAGACCCAAGAGGAGATGTGACGGAGAAGACTTAAGAGAGATGTGACGGACGATACCAAAGAGAATTTGACGGAGAAGAGACTAAGAGAGATGTGATGAGAGACCAGAGAGATGTTAACGAAGGACTAAAGAGAGATGTGACGAGAGACCAAGAGAGATGTGAAGAGGGATAAGAGAGATGGACGGAGAGACTAAGAGAGAATGTGACGGAGGACCAGCAGAGATGTGACGAGAGACGAAGAGAGATGTGACGAGAGACCCAAGAGAGATGGTGAAGGAGAGACAAGAAGATGGACGGAGAGACTAAGAAGAGATGTGACGGAGATACCAAGAGGAGATGTGACGGAGAGACTAAGAGAGATGTGATGGAGAGACCAAGAGAGATGTGACGGAGAGACTAAGAGAGATGTGACGGTAGAGATGTGACGGCTGGACTTCCGTCTTCCCTATTGCCGGCCCATTGGCGGGCGGGAATATTTGACTTTCCTTCGATGATCAATCGGCACATTCGTCAGAGTGCCTCGAACACATCCATCATCGGAACAGCCCGATAAAGCCGGCTTGTGCGGCACGTCCCGCGCAGCATCGCTCGCGTGCCGCCGGGTGCGGAGTGGCAGCCGGACAGGCCAAACGGAGCCACTGGCACTGCCACATCTCAGCTTACACGGCAGCCCGACAGGCCAAACGGAGCCACTGGCACTGCCGCATCTCAGCTACACGGACATCGCCCGACAGGCCAGAACGAGCCGATGGCACTTCGCCCGCATCTGCTTCATGCTTACACGGGCAGGCCCGACAGGCCAAGACGAGCCACTATGCCACTGCCGCATCTCAGTCTTACACGGGCCGCCCCGACAGGCCAAACGGAGCCACTGCCACTGCACAATCTCAGCTGACACGGCAGCCCGACAGGCAAACGGAGCCACTGGCACTGCCGCATCTCAGCGTTACACGGCCGCCCGACCAGGCCAAACGGAGCCACCTAAGGTCTTCACTGGGGGACGAGCGTTCAATCTGTTAGGTGTACCAAACAAAAACTTATGCTATGCTTTGTTTGTCTGTTTGTTTGCTGTCTGTCACAGACTTTTGGTCACTGCGCTGCGACAAAGGGGCGCACAGCGAATTCGCCGTTCTGTCACCACTTCGCGGGTGCGGCAGAACGGGGATGACACCGTGAGACATGGGCGGCCCCGCGTCGCCGGGCCGGATCGGCGCCTGCGTGGGCACTGCGTTTGGCCACGTGGCCGCCCCTGATGACTAGTGCAAAAACACAGCATGCCGGACGCCACAGGTTCAACACTGTTTTGCGGCAACGAGTTGACACTCGCATGTCACGTGGCGTGGCACCGTGCCACATCATTCCAATAAGGAGCTCGACCCGAGGGGGGTCAACTTTTCCGCGTAGCGGGGTGTAAAAACTGTTTTCGCGTAGGGGTCCTTTCTTATTTCGGGAAAAATCTTTCGCTAGAGACAACAAAATTTGGTCACCGACAGAGTTCGACGGAGTTCGAACTCTTGTCTGACAGAGTTCGACGGAGCCACTGGCACTGCCACATCTCAGCTGACACGGCAGCCCGACAGGCCAAACGGAGCCACTGGCACTGCCACATCTCAGCTTACACGACAGCCGGACAGGCCAAACGGAGCCACTGGCACTGCCACATCTCAGCTTACACGGCAGCCAGACAGGCCAAACGGAGCCACTGGCACTGCCACATCTCAGCTATTCGGGGCCGGGAGCGGGACGGGACGGGCGGACGGGCGACGGGACGGACGGACGGGACGGGACGGGACGGGAACCGGACGGTACGGGACGGGACGACGGACGGGGACTGGGACGGGTTGGACGCAGGACGGGACGGGACGGGCACGACGGACGGGACGGGACGGGACGGGACGGGACGGGACGGGACGGGACGGGCGGGACGGGACGGGACGCACAGCTGTCACGAGGCGCGATTGACACCGCGTGACATGTTGAGAGGGTAGAACAGGGCAGTGTCCTCACTGACATCGCGTGACATGTCATCCGCTAACACCAAGTGAGATGTTGAGGAGGCAGTGTCATCCACTGACATGTTCAGTTGTACTATGAGGACAGACAGACAGGCCAGCTGGCTAGGACAGTTGGCATTAGTAATGTAAGTCAGAGTCCAAATTTTTGGACGTCCGAAAATAGTCCGATTCTGATTTGGATTTTGGTTGGTCAGCCACAGATATTGTGCACATTTTTCGGTCAAGGCATATAGATCACTGTTCACGCATTTTCCTATACCTAACCTACTGCAGGTCTACACACTTTACATGCAGTTAATTGGTCGATCCTTTGATGTTTTCTAACAAAGTGTAGTATGATTTATGCATTTAAATGGGATTGAATGAAAGATGACGCGATGGTAATTGTGGACAAAAAATAAAGCAAAAACGCACTTATTGTTATGCATATGATACTGTAAAAGTTGGACTACTTTCGGAGATGTGACGGAGAGACTTATCGGCATGGACGCAGGAGCTATGTTCAAGTTTGGGGGGGGCAGGATTTTAGGCAGCCAACGAGTACTCAGCCTGAAATCGTGCCTCACTTCAGATGTCTGCCCTATTTGAACTAGTCGCTTTTGGCTGTATTTCCTATTTGCGCCACTAACTCGTCCACTACATGCATTTTTAGATTTAATTTGACTGACAATAGATTCGGTTATGAAACTGCTATCTCTGATTTTCTGGAATGGGGGAATGCCGATAGTGGTATTATTACCTAGACTGAGTGGGATAGATATAAAATATAAGGATGCTGTTTTGTATGGATGTGCAATGTGCATTGTGCATGCACCATTGGATTACTTTCCTAAACGTTAGACGCCGGATTAGTTAGTATCCTGGTGTATTCACAGCAACGATGAGGATAGCAGGAGCTAAATGGCGTTAAATACGAACAAAAAATATAACAAATAAGGAGACTCAAATGCGTTCAATAATGGCATTTCATCCACCAGGGACTGACCGGTGGGGTCGATGGGGGACACCTTCGCCCGATTCAACTTATGGACCCTACGGGGTAAAGCACGGACTCAAGCGCTCCCACCCCCCCAACTTGCTATGCGTGCTAGGTACGTCGTCCCTCCGCTTTAGTACCTATGAATTTTTTTTATGAAACTCTGTCAAAATTAGTTATATAGAACTATACTAACCGGCACGCTTTTGTCTCGACTATAATCTGTTATACATGTTATTGTTAAAAGACAGGTGCACAGTTTCAAATTCCAAAACATATAATAATGCATATGAAAATGTGTCTCGACATATCTGAATGTGCACCTTTCCTCAACTACTATTTAGTAATTATTGAGGGAATGCATGACTGCACGACTTATAAATGACAATACAACGATATATTATAAAGTAATTAATTTCAGATAATTCTTGGATCACAATGCTTAACTGGTTTTTAGGTGTGAAAATGAGAATGCCTACGTTAGTATGAACCAGATATTATAGGGTGACCACACTACGAAGTTAAAATCTACAACAACTCAGGTTCCTTATTTTTTTCATTACTAGGGGGCAGGTTCAGAGATGTTGCATTGGTTTTAATTATATAGACAGCAGGATACAAAGGTAGCGCGAGGAAGGAATCTCGTGCTACCGCGCGTTCAAGACTTCGTACGAGAATATACAGTCGATCCCCAGGGGTTCGAAAAAGAAGTATCACCAACGAGAGTTCTGAGGATCTATATGGTCATTAGATATCATATAAGATATAGATAGAGTTCAAGCTTGAGTGGTCAAAATTTCATTCTCAATTACTCTCATTCTCGCGATGTTTGTTACATTGTGAAATGTCTATTGTTATAGTCAGTGCCAGTATCAAAGAGACATAGTTATTATGCTGCAATTGAGTTATTCTGGCACCTGAGAGATTCATGAATATATAATTTAGACGCTACGTTAGAGCATAAGATTATATAGATAGACTCGAGAGATAGATATAGCTGTGACAGATATAGATAGAGGATCAAATTTGCAAAAACGCACCTCCTTTTTTGGTCCTGCCAAATCATTAGAACGCACCTCGAGCATGACAAAAAATCATTTCGCCAGCATCGTTCAGAAATATAAATATTGTGACGCATCAGAATGGGCTGCGAAGGAGTCAACTACCGGGGTGAGATCGAGAGACATATTAGAGAGAAGTTGGCGATATATAGCAAAAGTTAATAAAACTGTCTTAGAGCGAATTGACGGGTAGGCAGTACAGAGCGATATTAATCTGTTTTCTTATGCTTATCCATAGATATGCTACACTCACTGGCCTGCATTATATAAATAATAGATATAGAGCTCAGAGAGAACTGTCCATACCCTGCAATCTTCCCGACTGAAACGTCAAGATGTTTCATTCGCTTTGGGTTAATTTATGGCCATTAAGAGTTAACGCTAAAGATAAAATACATCACACCATAGTTATTGCGCGCCGAGAAAGGCTTTTAGGGGGTTTTGGAGAGGCTGAAACCACTTTATTTTCAATATTATGACCGAAGTGTCTTAAGTACGAGGAAGTGAGACTGGAGCAAAAGAGAGGTCTCAAAACTATGTTACCTCTCCTTAGGGCTTAAAGGGGCCCCTGGAGCCCCCGGTGCCTCCTCCCCATAGCCTAAGCCCGTCACGCCAAAATGCCCAGTGTCCACCCAGTCCAAAATCCTTACGGAAGTCCCTGTTTGATCTGCTGTTGACCGGAGTTCCCGTGGTTTGAACACGAAAAAGTAGCCATGCGTCTGAAACAGGATCTAGCGACCACAGCACGGAAACGCGGGACTCTCGCCGCAGCAATGATTCCGTGCTAAAACTGATAGCAATCATGTAGGCCGGCAGGGTGTTTTTATCACCTTGAAGTTTCCGCTGTCTCTACTTTTAGCGTGGATGTGTGGCTTTTAACCCGCGCTTGGCCGGGGTCACAGCCAAACACCATTGACCGGGGGGGGGCAAATATTGCCCCTCGTTCTCTCCAAAATAATTATCGTAGCGAGACGCCCAAGGCAGCGTTAGAAAGCTCTGGTTGAGGCACATCGAAAACATACTCGTAATTTGATAATTGAGGTCGTATATCAGGTCAAGGTCGAGTCAAAGATAAAAAATCGAGACATTTCAGTTTATGAGCCATACTTTTCATCCAGAGCCTTTGATTGCGACCAAGATCACCCCAAGTGCTCTCAAAGGTATAAAAAAAATATTGCGCATCACCCTAAAATGAGATTTTTGGCAAAGGTCGAGGTCAAGAACAGGTCACAAAGGTCACTATCCGCAAAATATTTTTGAAAGTCATGCGACATATGCTTGATCGGCTGTTGTATACGTAAAATTCAATAGTGATAATATTTGTACCATCCTACCTCATTTAAGCGAAGTTAGTGTCAAGCTCAAGTCAAGTTCAGGTCACAAGAGGTCAAAATGTTAAATTGACAAATCTTAACAAAAATGCATGCTTCTAGATCAGCTTTATTTCATAAATACAGTGCTGACATATATTTGTATCTATATTGACAAAGAAAGAAAGAAAAAAACGCAACTTCAAAATATGACGTCATGACTTACCATACTTAGGGACTAGGAAGCCATAAGTAAGTTAAAAGTGAAGACATTGTTTTGAAATTCAGTTTGGATATTTTCCATCATATATTTCGTTTTTAACATCGTTGCAGATTGTGTTTTTGCGGTTCATTTTCACCATGTTTTTACTTTGGGGGTCAAAAACTAACATTTTCAATCTCCGAGATAGCGATGTTGTAGACCTTGAAAATGACGAAAATGTCTATCTTTGCCATTTTTGGCTTGCATTTTAGTCAAAACGTGGTCTGTAGGTATGGCCTGTGGCAGTTTAGCTGATTTTATCGTAAAACTCGTGTGTAGTGACGGCACAACAATGGCTATATCTCAACAATTTATTAAACGGAAACTCTTCATCTTCACACAACAGATGAAACGTTGATGTGGTAGAATGGTACCGAAAGTTTAGCGTTGATAGTCTAATCGTATTTTGAGTTATCGCGAAAACTCGTCAGGGGTATTATCCCCCCGGGCAAGCGCGGGTCAACTTTGCATCAATCCTAACCTGACTGCTGGAATAAACCGTCTTGCATGGAAAGGCGCTGCGATCGTGAATGAAAATTGAAAATGAGGGGAACATAATGAACCATATTTATTATATTATATATCTTAACTGAGAAAATCCGCCAAATCACACTGTAATGAGGTATGTCCAGTGCAGCAGTTAGTATAGGTATCAGAGACTGTGCTGTGCAGATCTGGGTGCAAACTACCAAGATAATAATGAAGGACTAGAATAATGACTCGAATCCATAGGGTTTTCTGTGATGACTCATTCAATGCGCATTGCGCATCCAAATGCATACAAACAGGAGTAATTGACTACCGTTGCAAGAGTGGTTCTGTTGTTGCTTTTTAGTCACCGATATGGGTCGGGAAATTGCGGATGCCCGTAATTTCATAGTTACAACTGGGTGGGCAAATTATCGCCACTGGGTGGGCATTTGCCCACCCAGTTTCTTACTTACGGCAGGCCCTATGATACCGACGAAAAACTGAGCAGAGGGGCGTAGAGTCTAGACGAAAAATATGCACAGAACTGTCGTGAAACGTCACAGGTATTGAGGTATTGATATTAGGGTATTGGTATTGATATTGAGATGAAATTGATAGCTACATAAAAATTGCGCCGCCGAGAGGCGCGGCTTTAGGGGTTTTGGAGGGCTGGAACACTATTTTTCGAGATTTAGTCAATCCGAGTAGTGGTGTAGACGAGGAAGTGAGACTGGAGCAAAAGAGAGGTCTCAAAACTATGTTACCTCTCCTTAGGGCTTAAAGGGGCCCCCTGGAGCCCCCGGTGCCTCCTCCCCATAGCCTAAGCCCGTCACGCCAAAATGCCCAGTGCCCACCCAGTCCAAAATCCTTATGGAAGGCCCTGTAGAGCCACGGGGGGTCCTAGGAGCCAAAGGACCCCCTCCACGTGACTACGCCTCTGACTGTTGTCTGTTACTATGGTCTGTTAAAAATAAAACGCATGTCGTCGATATTACTCCTTTGTATTTCCTTGTAATCACTGTGATATTTTTAAGGACGAGACAATTTGATTAAAGGAAATAGTTCACCTTCAACGTGGGGTTTGAACTGAGATAGCAGTTTTGTAGCCCGTGTTGATAAACCCCTCACTGTAAATTTTCTGGGCTGAAAGGGCTCTCCGGGCTCCAGCCGAATATATTTGACTTTTTGTCGAAGGATTGTGGGCCTCACACACCTTGGCAGAGGCTATACAGTAATCTTACGCGACTGCCGACTATACCTACATTCGTATCTGATTGGCTGAGCCACGTTTGACGTTGCGGGGAGTATACGCATATAGTTTTGATTAAATTAATAATGTACGTCCTTCTGTCCTGAATCGGCGCTGAATTTATGCTATTTTGATAGTCACTGAACAGAAAGGCCTGTAATTTTGAAAATAAAATCAAATTGTGTTTGAAAAAAAAAATCCAAGGTGAACTATTTCATTTAACATTGTTAGTCAAATGCAACATGACATTCATTGCAAAATTCCTGATGGCAATTGGCATCATTAGTTCTGCAAAAATGGCGACTGGTTTGGGACTATTTAAAAGCAGTTATTGACATTTATTAGTGATTTTGACAATATTTCCTACTGATGTTCTAAATTTCGCACACAATTTCGCAATGTCGGAGTCAGCGTCGCAGAGTCGGAGTCACAGTCAGGGTCCGAGTCTGAGTTAGTGTTGGAGACGCGCACCGTTTCCGTGAAGTAGTTCTGTCCACTTCAGCGGCGTCAGAGTCGGAGTCAGAGCCGGAGATGTCTGCGTTTCCGTGAAGTGGCCCTGCTCGCCGGCATCAATCATCATCTGTCCCACCTGGAATGGCGCCGTCCGGCCGCCCGGGGTGTAACTTACCGCCGCCTCAAGAGAGATTCCCCGACCGGCCTTTGACGAATTGAGGCACCTTCAGTACTGATAGTGGTCAAACTTTGCCGACTTCACTATCGTGCAGCGACTGTTGGATCGAAATGGATGTGACAATGCTATCAATGGCGTGTGGGGTCGACTGGACTGCGCTGTTGGAGTCTAACTTCACTATCGTTCGACTCTATCAGCTAACGCTTTCGGTGAGATCACATTGTGTTTGTCACCTCACAGGCTCACACATTTGACGCAATTCTTCAGCTTGGTTGTCCATAAACAACGCTCGGTTATGCGGGCTGGACATCTCCGAACAGCTTTGAAAAAACTCCTGATGTCCTGGTGTTGTATTATGCGCGACGAGAAGGTACCATGCACGCACAGGAATGGGGACGTATAGCATACACCAAGTATAACCATCACGACAGACGGAAACTTCCTATTACCACGTGACCACAGACCACCAAAATTTGCATCAACCGGGCTGGCTCAGTGGTCTTCACCTAGACGACGACGCACAGCCGTCCTGGCGAAAGACTACATCGACTGTCCTCTATCTTCACTCAGAAGGTGAAGGCGTCTCCGGCGGGCGCCTCGTAGTTGTAGCCACAGTCGCCGGGGACGGTGGAGGTGACGGTGACCTCCTTCAGCACCGGACTGACGATGACCGAGGTGATGAGGCGCAGGGCCGTCTGGGTGCTGGTGGTGACGCGTGTGACGGTCGAGCCCGGCGCGTGCCGCGTCACGTGACGCACGGCGTTGTGCGTGACGGTGACGGTACGGATCGGCAGCAGGGTGGTGCTCGTCACCAGACGCTGCTCGGTGCTGGTGACGGCCACCTCCCGCTGCACCGTCACCAGGCGCGTCTGCAGCTTGGTGCGTGTCACCGTCTCGGTGCGCGTGTTGAACTGCACGCGCTGCTCCGTCTCGGTGGCCGTCTGCGTGTGGGTCTGCAGCGCGGTGTTGGTGACGAACACCACACTCGGCACCAGCTGGGTGCTGATGAGCACCCGGGTGAACGGCTGGACGGCCGTCCTGGTGATGTGGATGGTGTTGGCCGGCTGGTGCACCGTACGTGTCTCGTACGCAGTCTGAAAACACACGGACACACGCGTCAGCATCGGGCATACATTGCAGGATTCGCTCATTGATTTATTCACATGAATGCAAATGGTAATAGGATAAGCTGCTTCTGGTGGAAGGTCTTTGTACCACTGCAATTGGTTAGCTGTTGTGCAATATGCATCATGTTGATGATGATGACCAACAGAAGCATCATAATATTTTGCATATTTGGCTTTACACATTTGTCTGACGTAACCAGTTAAAGGAAATCGTTCACCTTTAAGGGTTTTTAACTGAGAGAGCAGCTCGAAAAATGGGCTGTGGTGAAAGAATTACCTCGCTATCCTAAGTAACTTCGACACAGAACTAGTGGGCTCCTCATATAAGAAGAAGTTTCGGGGCACGACTGACTGCCCCGTGATCCGAAACCGCCCCGAACTTTTTTATCAAAGTGGCCCCACTAGTCCTGTGGCGAAGTTACTTAGAGTTACTTAAAGTAAGTTAGAAGGTTCTCGAAGTTACTACCACCACCGAAGTTTTGGGGAAAGGAAACTTTGGCTTCTGAAAGGGGTCCACTAGGCACTAGTCCTGTGTTGAAACGTAGTAACGTAGCGAGTTTATTCTTCAGCAAAACCCATTTTCCGATCTGGTCTGCAAATCTGCTTATATTAGTTCAAAACCCCGTATTAAAGGTGAACTATTCCCTTGAATCAAGTACTGTATTATCTGATTCCTTTCAATCGTAACAGGATCCCCTGTGCGGCAAGTGCAAGCCTTTGTACTCAAATAATCGATTACCTTAGAGCCTTGGATAATGAATTTCGCATTATCCCGGTCCGCTCAATGCGAGGCGACCACCGACTCCACTCAGCTGACCTAGACCTGACTTGGCTGACCTAGCTTGGCCTGACCTGACCCGACTGACCTGACCTGAACCGATCGACCTGGACCTGACTCGACTGACCTAACCTGACCTGACCTGACCTGACCCGACCCGACTGACCTGGAACTGGGTGCTGGTGACGTATCTCGTCTCTGCCGGCAGGTGGTCCGTCTCCGTCACCACGAACGTCGACACCTGCGTCGTCTCCGTCACGTCGCCGGGCGCCACCTGGGTGGCCGTGACGGTCTCGGTGACGTGCCGCGCCACCAGCTGGGTGTCGGTCACGGTACGCGTCTGTGTCTGTGTGCGGTGCTCGGTGATGGCCAACACCCGCGTGCTCACCTCCACCACCGGCCGGTACTCGGTGCTCACCTCCAGCTGCGTGCTCGTCACTCGCACTGTGCTCACCACCGCCGGCAGGATGGCCGTCTCGGTGGTGTAGATGCGCTCGGTGCGTGTGGTGGTGACGGTGTCGATGAGAGTGGTCGGCACCGTCTCGGTGCGGATCACCGTCGACACCAGGATGGAGACCTGCGACTCGGTGTGCGTGATGGTGGCGTAGATGAGCCGCGGCACCACCTGGGTGCTGGTGATCTCGTGGTTGTTGGTGGAGTAGCTGGTGATGACGATGAGGCTCGGCTCTAGGTCGACACACTGCGGCTGGTCGTGGGCCGGAGAAGGCGGCAGGTAGTCGCCGGGAGGGGCCGGGTCAGCGGCCGGAGAAGGCAGCAGGTAGTCACCGGGAAGCTGCGGGGCCGCCTGACTCAGGCCGAGCAGACAGCAGACGAGCACAGCCAGACGCATCCTGACGACACACAGACACACAACCACCTGATATACGGCTACAGGTGGCAGCATACGGACACTACTTTCGACAGCAATCAACAAGAAAAATGCTGCTACATATTCCTTTAAACGAAACAAAATGCAGAAATAGAAACAGAATACAAATGGAAGCTCACATAAGAAGTGCCTGTTGCAGAGGCTAGTATCTTTTTACTTACCATTTTGCGTAGTACTGCTCGAGAGTGCATCATGAATAATTGGAAGAAATTGATGGTGATGTTCGAAGAAAGCCATTGATCACAAAACAAATGTTATATTATTTGAAAGATGTATTTCATCCAGAGAAAGCAATACAATGAGTGGCTGTACATCCGAGAACTGAGCCCGTGTTGCTGGAGCCAGAGCAATGCATCTGACAAGCCCACACTGCACGTCCTCTGTCGCGCCACTCACAACTACTTTAAGCTCAGAGGGCTCGCCGGCGGCTGGCAACAGGAGCCGCCGTGGCTAAGAATCTCCGAGGGTTCGCTTGCGGCTGGCTCCGGGCCCGTTGTCGCCACCCCTTAGAATCTAAGCGGGTTCTCCGGCGCGTTGTACTGATATCCTTCACACTGAGCCGGCACCTCCACCACCCTGGTGCTGATCTGTGTCACCAGCTGCGTGCTGATGAAGACGCTGGTGCTGGCGATCTGACTGGTGATGGTTACCTGCTGCACCACTGCCGGCGGCGTCAGCGTCACGGGCAGCACCTGCGTCACCGTGACGGGCTGCGTCACCGCCGGCGGCTGCGCCGAGCGCACCACCGTGCGCGCCACTGTCACGGTGACCGGGTACGTCACCACACTGGTGCGCGTCACCAGCACCAGCTGCGGCACCACCTTCGTCTCCTGCTGGAAGGTCGTCCGGTGCAGCGTCGACACCAGCGTCCGCGTCAACAGACGCGTCCTGAAGCGCGTCACGGTCGCCGTCTGCGTCTTGAATATCGGCTGTTCGATCGTGGACGTGATGAAGATCTCAGTTGGCACGGTGACTGTCTCAGTGCGGGTGACCGGGTTACTCTCCACCTGCAACGTCTCCGTCTCCGTCACGAAGTTGAATTTCGTCTGGAAGGCGGTGGACGCCGGAGCTTGAGAGGTGATGGTTTGCCGCACCTCACGTAACCTGACCTGTGTGACCGTCACCGGCGCCGCCTTACGAATCTCGGTCGTGAACTCGAGCACCTGTGACGGGTAGAAGGTAGTCTCGGTCTCGGCCTGAGTGCGAGTCACCGTATTGGTCGCCACTGCCGTGGAGGTGATGGTGCGGAAGACGATGGACGTGTCGCGCTGGATGTGCCGGCGGGTCTCTGTCTGCAGCTGAGTGGTGGTGATGAGCCGGGTGGGGCCGGGCAGGTGCACCGTCTCGGTGTCGGTGCTCACCAGTAGCCTCTCGCTGTAGACGGTGCGGTAAGCCTGCACCGGTACCGTCTGAACCACTGTGCGGAATACCGTGCTCGGCAGCACCTGGGTCTCGTGCGTGCTGACGGTGATGTGAGACACCAGCGTGGAGACGGCGTGACGCGTCACCGTATTGGACACCACCTGGGTCTGTGTGACGAACTGCGTGACGGCGTCAGGGCACGGCTGGTCGCGGGCCGGTGGTAGCAGTGGTGGGAGGTAATCTCCAGGCAGCTGCGCGGTCGCCCCAGCTACCAGCACTAGCAGCAGCCACATCTGTCGGCAGGGGGCAGGGGGAGGCGCGCGTGGGCGGTGAGGGCGGGTGTTCGCTGTAGGGTCGGCAGCACGACGGCAGGGGTCGTGGTGCAGTACTCTATACGGCAGGGGTGCCGCCGTCACCCAGCGCCACCCTCACCGCCGCGCCGCGCGCCTCCCTCTGGCCGCCACTGCCCAGCCGACTATGAACCACGCTGGCAGTCACACATCGGCCCGCTGATCAAAGTCTGTTTTCTCGGAACGCAGCTCAACGCTGAACGTTCTTTAATGTGTATCAGGTGTGACAAAGACTGCAATGTAGCGCTGCAGAGGTAAAAGCGTCATTAATGAGAAGAAAAGGGTGGTGTTAAGGATGAGCGCACTAGTGACGTGAGAGCACATTATAAGGCATATTATACACTGAAACTAATTTTGAGGTCTGATTAAAAACAACGTAACAATTTGACGCTAAATTCATGACCATTTTTCTGCATATGCAGAGTCTCAGTGCAGTTATAATTCCTGAAGTCACCAGCAAACTCAGAGCATGTTCTCTTATTGAGAGGCTGCCGAAGCGCGAGATTAGCCACTTTGCCGCTCTAACCAATTTTATATGAACAATCAGCCTCTGACGAAGTAAATGACTGCATCATTTCAGCAATGGTGTAAACGAGCTGCATACGTCTATGCATCATTAAAGATGGTAAACGCAATTTATCCTCATAAATAACGTATCTGGTTTTGTCTACATTTCACTTATAAAAGCAGACAAACATTCCATGAATTACGGCATACGGCTTGTACAATCACTTTGACATTGCATCTGGGAGTGTGATGTTTTAAATATCTCAGTCAGTGCGTGTTGTTTTATCTGGATGACTTTGCCGACAAATGGCTTTCCTCGGCGATTGTTACAAATAAGCAAATAAGCAATGAAACAAATACCTAATGGTATTGTCAATACAATGGTCACAGCCAATCGTTGGCAACTGTGTATCAACACTGTTCTGGCAAATACAATACCTGCTAATTTATCGTTATATTTATGCTTGCAAAATGTATATTCTAATGCATGAATATGCCCAAGAGCATTTAAACAAAAGAATAGAACACAAAAATCTGAAACGGAACAAAAACTATAAGGGCAGTGTTTTTCGATATGTGGTTTTTAAATGGTTATATTGGAGCTTAAATGGCAAAGAGAGATAAAAGCAGGTTATACCTCTGTTAGTCGGACGTTCCGGTCCAGTTAAGAGCAGTCTATGTACAGTTGGTCTATTATGCATCTTCCCTTTTTTAATTTGTTAAACTCCTCTTGTTTCAATTCTGTGTACAAGAAGGACTTATTTAAGGAACATGTGGTACCTACCTAGGTAAGAACCACATGTTCCCTTGTATCAGTCCTTCACGTTTACAGAAGTGAAATTAGATGAGTTCTAGATACTAAAAAGGGGAAGATACATAATAGACCGACTGTACATACCATGCTATTGTCGGACGTTACTGTCCGGGAGTGGAATGCAAGAATGAAACACAGTACATTTTTTGGTTCACGTAGCAAGTTCTGCCCCACAAACAGCTGATGTCCCTGACCCTGGAAACTATTCCAAATAATATGTTTAAGTTTGTAATAGAAGACAATAATGTTGCATGTGAACCACGCGAGCACACTACATGTGTGACATGTGACAGACATTGCTTTATTGTTGGTCGATTTTTTTTGGAAAATATTATTTTTTAATGACAATATACAGCATAATGTTATATAAAGGCAGAAAAAAAAACTATACCAAACACTTTAAGTTGAAAATGTACTAAGCAATTTTCAAAGCAAATGCTTGGGCGCCGTTATGTGCATAATTATGTGTCAACTGCTAATTTTGTTACATTTTGTATTCAATGGCTGTTAACTATAGAGGAACGACGACATATAATCGAAACAAGCAGAACACAAAACATATTATCCACTCCATAAAGTACAAAAGCAAAACGGGAAAAGCCCGCAGTTTGATGAGGACCGAAAGTACTTGCCAAGTACCGGTCGTAAAAAGTCTGGAACGCTTATCAACTTGAACTTGAAACAACTTTTTGTAAAGTTTGTATGCATGGAAAGTTTGTATGCATAATGTGATAACTTTATAACATATTTTGGTCTCGTCTGTCGATTTCAAGTCATAACTTCATTTTTGTGGGAAAAGGTGATCATTTCCCATTAACTGGGCCCAAACTCATACTCAGATGACAACACCTCTGTTAAAGACCACATCACGCACACAGCACATAGTTAAGCTGCTCAGATGAACCAACAGAATAGCAAACCCTCACCAGTCGCTGCAGTGCACTCACTTGAAGTTTTGCTGGGGTTCGCGAGAGAGAAGAAAGGCAATGGTTGACGTCTATGGGCACCCTTTCGCTTATATAGCTGTGGAGGAGAGCCAGCGGCGGCGGACAGCAGGCACCTCAGGCGTACCCTCAGGCGCCCCACAGAGCCAGCCGCGGCGGACAGCAGACACCTCAGGCGTACCCTCAGGCGCCCCACGTGCAGGCCTATAGGACGGGCCGCGGCCCCAGCAGCAGCGGCAGCAGGGCAGCGAATGTTATCCTCCGAAGTCAGCTGGTACCAGCCGCTGAGACCGTAAGAGTCAGCAGCGGCCGGCGTGACCAGCATAGGGAACGACGCTCTACACTGGGCCCAGGGGCGGAACTTTATGAAATCGCTCGGGGGGCCCTAGTGTTAATTTGATAGACTTTAACTCAGTTCTTACCATGCAACGCCATAGGCCTAATGTTAAAATTTGAAATCATTGGGGGGCTCGGGACGCTCCCCAAGAGATATTAAAGCTCCCACCCCTGACTGGGTTCTGTACCCGTGGCTCGGACCCTCTCCCAAGAGATATAAAGCTCGCACCCCTGACTGGGTCTGTACCCGTGGCCTCGGGACCTCCCCAAGAGATATAAAGCTCCACCCCTGACTGTACCCGTGGCGCCTGGTCTGTACCCGTGATGGTCTGTACCCGTGGCGCCTGGTCTGTACCCGTGATGGTCTGTACCCGTGGCGCCTCTAACCACCTCTAACCTCCTCTAAGTTGCTCCAACTGCAAGTGCTCTGTGTTAAGGAATACGACGAGCAGGATGGAGCAATTTAAAAGAAGGTTAGAGGTGCGATGGAAGCAGGCCCACTGAGAAGGATATCTTACAAGCATAGAGTAGTTAGAATATTGCATAATATTGGTGTGGTACGATCTGGGTGCTTTATAAATTGCAATCACGTTATGTTCTGCTTGCAAGTTACCCGACTTCCGCAAGAGATCAGATCATGTTTAATGTTCGAAATAATCTTGCATGCATAGGGCTGGACAACGGTATCAGCTTAAAGAAGTTATGACTTATGTGATAACTTAGTTCTCAAAATATGTATCTTTTGACGTTATCTTTAGGGTGCTTTTCTGATAGGTAAGTTTTGAAATATGATATTGTTCTGCTGGCAAGCGTTAACATGTTAAATTTAATGTTTTGCACGTTACATTTTGTGATCAGTGTTATGTTAATACCCGTCAGATCTTAGCAAAAACTACATAATCTACCCAATATCTACTCAACGTTCAGTTTTCATCATCCCGAGTCACACTCATAGGCAATGTTCCTTCTTTGGGCGTTGAAAACATCTCTGTAATACAAAATATCCCGGATAAAACATTGACCATAGCATAAATGAACTGACTTATACTTATCGCCAAAAAAGTGATGATGGAATACGATGATTATCATTAGGCTGTTTTAGGAAGTTGTTAGCTAAATATGTCTTATATATTTATTGTAAGTATATATTGATTTGTAATTATACCAGCCAAACGATGCTTTGAGCATAATTAGAAACAGAAGTAAATCAAAGTTAAACCTCATGCTCATATTATGTAGACACATTTAAATAAGGTCAAAATATATTTTAAGCCGTGGGCCTTCTTCAGTGTATATAGAAAACATGGCGAACAAGAGGGATACCTAAATATGAAACGAAAAAACTAGCGGGATAATTACTCGAACACTATAACTTAAAACACACAAGTCGACCCCCCTCCCCCCATAATAAAAAAACACATCAGCGTCGTTCACACTCTGCACACGAATAACTTACACGCAAAACACATCCCCAACATACATACATATTGACCACATTTCTATGACACTAAGCAATCCGGAACTCCTCCCGTGGCAACCTCAACCGAACTCCTCCCGTGGCAACCTCTGCAATCCGGAACTCCTCCCGTGGCAACCTCTGCAATCCGGAACTCCTCTCGTGGCAACCTCTGCAATCCGGAACTCCTCCCGTGGCAACCTCTGCAATCCGGAACTCCTCCCGTGGCAACCTCTGCAATCAGGAACTCCTCCCGTGGCAACCTCTGCAATCCGGAACTCCTCCCATGGCAACCTCTGCAATCCGGAACTCCTCCCGTGGCAACCTCTGCAATCCGGAACTCCTCCCGTGGCAACCTCTGCAATTCTGGCACCACACGAGGGAAATCAAAATCGACCGCAAGATATGAACGTGGATAATAGCCATGTTCATATCCGACGGTCAACTCCGACTTCCCCCGTGCGGCGACAAAATTACAGAAGCCACCACGAGTGGAAACCCGGACTACTCAGTGTCAGCGAAACGTGGACAACCAACATCGCATTCATTACATAATTGAGGGTCGTATTCACCATAGTATCCCGCACACAGTCACAGTAGGCACACATATGCGTCCATAGGCCCGGGAACGGCGGGGGCAGCGGGGGCGCTTGCCACCCCCCCCCCCACTTTGGAACCGCGGGGGCGGCGCCCCCCCCCCAACTTTGACGTTGCTGATTTTAACGTTCCGTAAAACAAAATCATATAAGACATCGAAAGTGTGATTTTTTGCACAATTTAGCAAACACCACACTTCTACTCATGACTCATGTTAACCTGATTTTGTCCTTTGTCAGCGACGAGGTTCTGTTTAAGAAACCTTATGCAAAGAACCTTAACCCGCGCACCGACGGGGTTAAGCACCGACGACGCACCGACGACGACGAGC
>VOPJ01002518.1:29855-42418 GCA_014673585.1 Semibalanus balanoides
CGACGACGACGAGCCAACTTCGAACCGACGGGGGGCGGATAACCGCCCCCCCCCCCTCCCTCCAGAGATCTCGAAAACTACGCAACGTAGCGAGAAGCGGAAAACGCCGTGAGGTAGGCCGTATCGAGTACCAAAGAAACTACTGAGACTATTTTTTGATCGGGTCAAAATTGTGATCACCAGAGGTCAAAACAGGTCAAATTTTCCCATATTTCGAGCAAATTGAGCATTGCTTCACATAATCCAGGCTAGCTCAGTAACTAACATAGCTAGGAGCGATCCGAAAAAGCACTGCAATGCGCTTGAAACACTCTTTCGCCAATATTTCCTCAGATTTGTGATAGGGTCAATAGTTAAGGCTCCAGAGGTCAGCAAAAGATCAAAATACTTAATTTTACTGAAAAAGTTTTGCTAATAACTTTTTAAGTACAACAGATAGGGCATCGATTTTGCCACCATCGTGTTTCTCACATCACGGCGCATCGAATCATATATCGTATGATCTAACTAGGTCAAACTAAAAAATGACCTGACCTGAGGTCATGTCAAGGTTCAAAGTCATGTCAAGGTTAAAGTTCAAAATCTTCACAGAAGACGCGTCATTCATATTAAGGAAAAGTCCGAAAGTTTCAAGACGATAGACGTAACGGTTCAGAAGCAGCGGGCGAATAACTACCGGGAGGCGTGTTGCGTCGCTGTATCGATAGGTGATGCCACCTTACGGAGTGAGATATAAGTTGTAGTGCGTCTGGATGACGTGGGAGGTGGTAACGCGCCATAATAGGGAGAAATGTGGAGCGCAGTGCTGA
The DNA here is from genome assembly GCA_014673585.1 of Semibalanus balanoides. Classification (NCBI taxonomy): domain Eukaryota; kingdom Metazoa; phylum Arthropoda; class Thecostraca; order Balanomorpha; family Balanidae; genus Semibalanus; species Semibalanus balanoides. Next base: position 30,665 of record VOPJ01002518.1, read on the forward strand.
CGCGGTCATCTGGGAAATATAGCTTGAGGAAAGTGGTTGCTGTATTCAGCTCTCTGGACTGAATGTGAGGACACAACAGAATGGCGACGAGGATTAACTCATGCGCTTGAAGAATTGAAAGTTGAAACTGTTTATAGCTGAAACTGAAACTGAGAGAGTAGAAGATAGACATTGAGCAGAGATGGATTTAGGCGGTGCACCACCACCTTTCCTTTCAATAGATGGTGAGTCACGAATGCCGACAGTGAAGTGGAAACGAGTATTCATCAACTACTTGTGCGCTATTGGTGGTGAGGATTTGTCTGATGCTCGCCGCACAGTACTCAGTTGCTTCATTTACTCTGCCCTGCTGGCCAACGTGCTTACCATGCCCTGCCCGGAAATGGCAAGACTGAAGTCTGCTCAGAGTTTGATCATGTGAAAAAATGCTGGATTTCCATAAAAGAACTTAGGGAATATAGCACCTTGGGAAAAGTTGTAGAATGATGGAGAAGAAATGTCCTGATTACGGTCCTGGCATTCATTTTTTGCGAAAAAAGTCAAAATTGGTGTAATTGAAAAATAGTAATTATGTTTAATGTGACGCCACACCAATCTTGCGTCACCAAAGCGAGTTGTGTCGTCACAGGATGGCATCGAACGGCAAACTTTTGCGCCCGCCGCAGTGACAGGCTGCTGTGGCCGGCATCCGCAGAATGGTGCAACCGAAGGCCGTTCGAAACGCGACTGCTGGGTCGACCGGCGCTCGCTTTGCGCCGGGTAGGTGGACGTGGCGGCACGCAATACGTGGAACCACTAGTGTGCCGAGCGCCTGACCGACCGTCGGGTGGGGTCGGGGGGGGGGACCGCAAGGTACTGAAATAATACTGGGCGGACGGTTTCAAAAAGTGAAGTGCGGTGGCAATCACATGGAGTAAACTACTGATGACGTATGCGAAACGTCAGCGGGATTTGTGACGTGAAATATGACCACATATTGACCAACGCGTTTTTGCGTTGAAACTCAGCAACATAGGTCGCTTTGGAGGGAGATAAATTTCGGATATTGGGGGTTTACTCAGCACACCCGACATCTGGCTATCTCAGTTAAAAACTAATGTTAAAGGTGCTATATTCCCTTTAAGTACCGCTCAAGAAGCCAGCATACAGATGAGACAATTGAGATGTGGGAATCCCAGCGTCACCAGTTCGCTCAGACCTGTGATTATCGAGACGGAACTGATGAATTGTAGCATCCTGCTATGAAGCTGGCCTGCGTGAGTCACTAGTCTTCCATATGGGTCCAAATCTTCCATGTACGTCAAAATATGCCATGTATAAATCTTCCATATTCAAATAGACAAATCTGCCATATTTCCATATCACAAATCTTTCAGATGGGCAGAGTACCACTGAAGCTGTTCACTATGAAGAGAAGTGGAGGCAGTCATCAACGACGCACCAGAGCACCACAGTTCTCTTCAACTCCGAGTAGAGGTAGGTCAGGTACTGCACGGGTGACACGCTGCTTCAGATGTGACAGCGAGTCTCACTAGGCTAACTATCAGGCCTGCCCTGCCAGGAGACAGACTGGCACTAACTGTGGCAAGATAGGCCATTTACAAAGGGCCTGCAGATCACTTATTTATTTATTTATTGACCTCGTTGTAGCCATCCCCTGTACATGGCCGAAGCCAAAGGGGCTAGGAGGCTAGGAGTGCAGCACCTAGGAGTGCTGCCGGTGTTCGTTAAGTGAGACAGACTAAGCTCAACCTACTTCCAATATCTGATAATGATGTTAGTAGGGAACTGGTGCACAACAATCACACTGTGTACCCGCGAGGATATACTGACAGGTATAACCGGTCGGCCACTGGACTGCTGAAATGGAAGTCCGGTGACTGGGTGCGAGTGAGGAATACCCCTAGAGGTGCTCGGGGATATAGACATGAGCAACTGCGTATTTTCAAACAAACCGGTGCTGTGAGTTACACATTGAACGACAGAAGTGTGCACGCGCGACACTGGTATCCTCTCATGACTCCAGCAGCGATGTGTGCCGGCTCGCACGATCCACTCGTTTCCAATGATGCTGTGCCATATGCGGTCCCGCGTGTGAACCTGATACAGTGGCGCTCCGCAGAAGTGGTCGAGCACGTAGGCGTCTTGATTGGTTTTTGCCGTAAATACTGTCACGTTGTAGCACGGGCTCGTGTTCTCGTGTTCCGCACGGGCTCGTGTTCGCTAAGAGCCCGTGCAGGACGCGTGTACGCTGATTTCGGCGAGGGAAATTGTTGCATCGCTGTATCGAAAGGTGCTGCCACCTTACGGAGTGAGATAGAAGTTGTAGTGCGTCTGGACGACGTGGAAGGTGGTAATGCGCCAGAATGGGGAGAAATGTGGAGCGCAGTACTGACGCGATCATTGTGCGTGCTTGAGAAAAGTGGTTGCTGTTTTTCGCTCTTTCGACTGATTGCGAGGACACAACATGGAGTTAAGAATATAGGACAGCAAATATATTTCCTTGCTATCAGGTTTATACAGGCCCGCTCGTCCTTCGCTAATCAATGCGTCTTACTGATGCTAACGTACTGAAGGAGAGAGCTACGGAGGGAAAATGCTCCTATTTCGGAAGGCAAAGGGTCAGTATACTTGAAAAATGGCTACATTTCAATCACCTCTCCTTGTTATAATAATTTCGGATAGACATATGTGATGTGGTTTGGTGCGCCAGAAAGAGCAGAACATCTGGTTTGATTCATCATCTTCATTATCCAGTTGCAAATTATGTAAAAGTATGAACTAGCATACACAAAACGGAGCATTTAGGTACAGTCGACAAAAATTTAGACAATTTTGACAAAGTCAGGCAACATTAATAGACCAAATTGTCAAGTTTGTCTTTTCTCATATATTCAGGATAAAACGGAAAAGCCCACAGTGCATTAGTTCGTTCTGGTGTGACGTCATCCACACACTGACCAATCAGAACCCAAAGAATGAATGTCGTGGCAGTGACGGAATCCACAAAGCGTACTGATGAATCAAAGCTCGGAAAACGAGTCCCGTATAATGATTATAAACTTGCCCCGCGGCACAGCGAAGGTAGCGCCGAGAGCCGGCAGAACGGAGCGCAGGTTATTGAAGTCTTCGTGTCAAATGGATCAGTAGTGATTACAGTAGAAAACGGTAAAAATAAGCCCGCTATAAGTCACGTTTATATGTAAAATTGTTATTTTAACTTAATTAATCCATATGACGCCACGTCACGAAACCAGCGTAACCAAACACACTGAGTAGTACTGACCTGATGTCGGTTTGGGAAGGACTGGTCTACCCCTGCCACGAACAGTGTTCCCTGCCACGGCTGAGACGGTACGCTGGGCCGGCGGTGTCGGGCCTCCCGGCAGAGCATAGCACTTGGACTTGCCCTGCTTGCCGTGAGAGCTCTACCGGCAACACAGACATGACTACCGTCAACACAGATGGGCGCCAAATGACCACACAAGTCGTCACACCATTAAAGGGACACTGCCACCTTAACATTATATTTGAGTTGAGATAGCCATTTTGCGTGCTTTGGAATTGCAATTTATGCATGGTAAAGTTTCACTCACATTCAGGCGATCAGAAATCGAGTTTAAATTTTGACATCTGTAACATCCGAGTTCCCCAATGTATGTGTAAGGGGGCCCTGTGGCCGATGGTTGTCGTCTCTCTCTTACAATAATGTTGATATATCAGTCTGACTTGTTTTAGCGTGTGGGGCATATACATTAGCGATTAACACTATCAATTTTGGCAGCGTGAAGGTTTCTTATTTCCAAAAAAATTCATATTACGTCATCCGACCAAATATAACAACTTATTTTTTATGAAATTGAGCATTTTTGTGAGAAACGAATGCCATAATCGTGTTCAGCAGCAATAACTTCATATTTAGTACCACAAATGGCGAATATTTGATAACTTTTTTAAAGGTGACAGTGTCCCTTTAAACTTCAATAGAAGAGCTGTCCACACTCAACACCGCGGACAGAACATGCCTCGCTAATAACCAGGGAAGTTCAAACGAAGCCATCCAGTGACTCAAAACTACGACAATAGAGCTTCTACGCTTTTGAAGAATATGAATCAATCATTTAGGCATTCCAAAACTTACCTAGGTTAATTCTATACATTTACACGAACAGAACTACCTAACACAAAGATCACTGGCAGACTAGATTGTCCAGCCACACTGTTGAGCACACACCCGGCCTGTTCCGTCCAGGTCGTTCAGGACCACATCAGGCACGTCCTGTGGGCGGCAGGTTCCCACCTAGAACCACACAAGGACTCCCCTGGGGCGCAGGTCCCACCAGCCATTACAGACACGTCCTTGGCGGGTGGCAGGTCCCGCCAAGGACCATCACTAGTCATTCCTCGTGGGCGGCAGGTCCCCACCAGGGCCACCAGGCACGTCCTGTGGGCGGCAGGTCCACCGGAGGGCCACACAGGCACTCCTTTGTAGGGTCGGCAGGTGTCGCCACCAGTGCCACATCAGGCCACGTTCTTGTGGCGGCAGGGCCCACCAGGGCCACACAGCACGTCCTGTGGGCGGCAGGTTCCCACCCGAGGGCCACAGAGTACACTTCGTCCTGCGGTGGCAGGTCCCACACAGGGCCATACAGACATTGTCTCTGCGTGGTGGTGCTAGGTCCTTCGCCAGTGGCCATGTACAGACACGTCTGTGGCCAGTTGTTCCTTGAATAATCGGCAAATATGAGTGGAAAAAATAACACACCACAAATTAAACTACTTTCCTAATGCACGTGCACCTGGCCTACGAAAACGACGTGAACCAGCGATCAGCTTAATTTGTATTAAAAATCAAATCGGTTCTAATATGAAGAAACACGATATCCTACCTACTAGTCAGAACCTACTCATGACCGCATAAACGGTATGTTATCCGAAATATACCAAGCCACCACATAAACTCACACGCACAACACACAGTCTTCTTGCTCTTCTTTTTTGCCGGGTTTATGGTGCGTAGCGACTAGTGCCTTGAACATGGCACATTGCACAACTCAAATACCATGGCGATACATATAACAAACCCATGCCGGACCAAATTTGGTGCGTGTATTTACTGCGCCAAGAAGACGTCTTAATATCCACACGCTAAGCCATATGAATTAAAAATGTCATAATAGTAGAGCTCGGAAGACATTCGATAAAAAAACGTCATGCGAAAGGACGTCGAGAACCATAATTCATATTTTCCCACTTTTTCAGTTTAGGAGCTTTTCAACCATCTGAGAAACTTAACAGTGGCACATATGGAATAAGGGATAATTTTTCTGCTGGAAAGGCCTTTCAACTTACAGTAAAGTTACGTGACTGTATTTTAATTATTTATTTCCCCGAAAACCGTTTGCGAAACGCCATACAGCAGCCCAGCAGGTATTCCCCGAATATATCATAATATCAACACATTTAGACATTTATCAATGCAAAATTGTATTGTTTTCTCTTAAACATGTATGCGTCGCACTTTTGCAAAGACAAAACACATAAAGAATGTCTCCATTATTTGTGTAATGAGTATTTTATGAAGGACGTCGATTCAGACGTTGGAAATTTGGCAAGCGATTGGAAGCGGAAGTTTGGACCACTTGAAAAGTGTATCAATGAGACACAAAATTTATCTCGAAACAATATTGGTGGCATTATTGGCTTCTTAAACTTGATATTTTTGCTAAAAAAAATACATCCGGAGAGTCTAACACTTGGTTACTCCACTGTTCAATGTTTGGTGGGTCTTCAATTATCGAGTCCTATTTCCAACTAAAGAGTCCAGGATTACGCTTCATTGGACCATATAAAAGGACGTGCCTGTAACCCCAGAATGTTGAGAATGGTTGAACGTAGGTGGGAAACATTTACTATGCAGAGGTATTTATACAGACCTTAAAGTTGAAACAATGTTATTTAGCCTATAGGTCTGGGTCTGAAGAGGGTATGCATATACAAGGGGTATGTCATGCATACCCAGCAATTTTGTTTGCCATCGTTCGTGCTTTTACTTTTGCGTATAGTATGGTAACTTATATATGTATGTATCTATCTACGTATCATACTAATAAAACATATTTTCAAATTATTATCATGCCAAATTTTAACCTCAATAATCCACTCCTTCTGGAATAGTGACGTCCTCTGAAAATTCATCACACTCTGGCAAAAAACAATTTCAGGACACTGCCTGTGGCCCTGTGGGAGGCAGGTACCAACGGGGCCACACAGACACGTCCTGTGGGTGGCAGGTTTTACAAGGACCACGGTAACGCCGTCTGAGGACCGCTCCGGGAGGGTCAAGCAGTGAAGTCTCACCAACTCACCGCCAGTATGTCGCCCTGTGCCTCTGCCCGCAGTCGCGTATCCACCCACGAGATGGAGGTTTGACGCGCCATGCGCAGGCATGGCACATGCTCCTCGCGACCTGTGTGTCCGGCGCAGGAGAAACGGGTCAGCGGAGCTGGCAACGACATAATAAGAAGTGCTATTACAGAGGTTGTGGCTAATGTGAAAGAAAGGTATATGATCAATGAACATCTTCCAAATAGAAATATAGGTCAATGTACCTCCTCAGGTCACACAAAAGTGTTAGTACCGTTCACCAGCTTAATAATCAGCGAACCCAAAACCTCTAGCCGGTCGAACCTTGAACTTTGTCCCTTACTCACCATCCTTGTTACACTCCTCCACCAGTTTTGACAGCGCCTCCTCTACTTCCACCAGCTCCGTGAAGGTCAGTGAACTGTGTGTAGGAGCGGGCGCAGAATCTGCCACACAGAGACAGACATACCGTTAGCATAAGGCACTGTATCAGCGGAAATCATTTTGGTGTGGTTTGCAAAAAAAAACACTGGAAAGTGTGAAAAAGGTCATAGTCATTGCTTCCCGCATCAGTCATTCAGCTCCATGAAAATACTAGCTGTAGCTGCATTGCAATTCCTCTTGAATAAAAAATAATACAAAAGACAACATGGGATAAGTCACAACTCACAGCAGCATTGGGTTGCAGAGCGGCAGTGTCTGGTATCTCCGCCCGGCCTGTGTGAGCTACACCTGACACGGACAGCGGGAGCAGTCTGCGGAACGGGATGGTGTGTAATGTGTGCCTGGCCTGTGTAAACTACACCTGACACGGACAGCGGAAGCAGTCTGCAGAACGAGATGGTGTGTAGTTTGTGCCCGGTAGACTGTCAGATCGGTGCAGGGCATGCAATGGAGCATCCCCAGCCCAGCCTCACCATCATCGTCGGTCCTCTGCAGCACCAGTCTGTCGCGCACCACGGCCACGCGCAAGTCACGCTCTGGCAGCCGCAGCACCTCGATCGCACCGGAGTGTGCAGCCGGCGGCCTGACGGCATGCAGGTGCACCACACCGGCCTCTGGCTGAATCGGCACCTGAATCCCCCGGCCACGACTCCTACCGCACCACGGTCGACCCCTGCCGCGGTCGGCCGCGACTGGTCGTCAGTGGCGGCCGGCCTCGGAGTGCAGTGGGTACCGGGGAGCGGCCGCGGACACGCGCTGCTCCCCTGCCGCAGGACGAAATGGCGGTTATGGCATTGAATACATTTAATTAATAAATATGTATAAATAAATTAAATGAAATGACATCAAACAACTGTAGCGACCAGACCGTTATACACGGAATGAGAGAACATAAACCTGCTAGCCTGATCACTGACAACATGCATTTATCTTCTAACTTTGACACAAACAAAACACTACGAATATCCTTCTATCATACGAATATGTTAGTTATCAAACCGACCCAAGCTAGCACGCTGATCGGACACATTCGGACAGCACCGGAGCTGAGCCGTCGGAGCTGAGCAGCGGCCAGACAGCAGGCCTCCGACTGACCTGCCGAGGGTACGCCACTGGTCGGCGGTGATGGCCGACACCTGTACACCGTCCGGCTGGGGCAGCACCTCGTCACAGCGGCGCATCACCGGCCGCAGCGCCGTTTCCACCAGGTCGAAATCGTCGTCCTTGCGAGCCGCCTCATCGGCCTCTGCCTCGGACACGTCCAGCACGACACGCTCCAGGTCGAGAGCAGCAGCGGAGCCGCTCGGACAGGGTGTGGGGTCCTCCTCCATCGACTCCAATGGATCACTCTGCAAGTCGTCTGAACCACACGTCCAAAAAACATCAGGATTAGTTTGTGTCAGAAGGTACCATTACATGATTTGCATTTGTATTTTTATGCTGTCTTATTGGAGTGTCTCACAGCTTTAACCCTCACCTTACGGGGGGAGGGGCTGACAGGCCCTACTCATGAGGTTTTTCTTTAAACAACTTTTTACACATTAAGCGCATCTTGCTGAAATTTTCCGTAGGCGAGTTAACAACAATTACACGAATCATATATAATTGGTATTGAAATTGATACAGTATTTTGGGGGAGCAAATGACGTTTAAGTGACATCATGTTGATCAAAAACGATAAAAAATAAAAATCGTAGAAAATAGTTTTTAAGCAAATTCAAAACACAAAACGGAGCAGATGGAAGTTGTTTTCTTCTTTCAAACAGCAATCTCAGATTTCCGTTTTTTTCATTTTTTTAATGTTTTCAAAAACAAAATCTGAACAGATGTTTAAAACAACAGAATATATAAGAGAAAACTGCGTATAGACATTATACAATACTAAAAAAATGCAAAGCAATATCGCTAATTTTGACTAAGTGATGGCAACCAAAGCGTAAGAAAATCATGACATATTTTTGTTAAACTTTTTTGACCAGATACAAACAAATAAATATGAACCTTGCACGTGGCACATTGGCAATTGCACTAAACGCACTAAATATTTGAGTCATGCTCCTGGAATGATTCAGGATTTCCCAACTGACCAAAAACAACGAGTAGTGCTTGAAGGAACGGCATCAGACTGGATCCAGGTAAAGAGTGGTGTACAGCAAGGTAGTGTCATGGGGATCCATCCTGTTTATCACAGCAGTATAGTTGATGCCCATGGAAATCAAAGGCCCAGTCTTGATTTACGTAGATGATACCAAGGTGTATAGGCCAATCCAAAACAGTACTGATGCAGACTCACTTCAGCTGGATCTTGACGCCCTGACTGCTTGGTCTGCTAGATGGCATCTGCCATTTAAAGGGAGTATGCCTACTCACATTGGTCATGAGAAGTTGTTGACACAGGGTCTGATATGAACATATTTTTCTGATATATTTAGCCATTTATATTCTTCATATTTTTCCCTTCTATTCTTTAGTTGTGAGATTTCAATGTCGCCAATCACATACTGGAAGAATTAATATTGGATGGTCGCCAGAGAAGCTTTCGCTACTAGAAGCATTGCTCTTAATTAAACGCTAGGCATATATTGTTAGCTCGGTGGACCGAATAGAAAACAACTCTTTGAGCACGATAACAGCTGGCCGAATCAGATCCTGATCACTGTAAAACAAACCGCATATTCATTGCTCGATAAAGCGTATTGTTTATCGTCTTTATGCACCATTATAGGTTAACATCTTCGCACTCTGTTTATTAGTGACGATCGTTTATGAGTTTTGAAACAAAGCAAATGCAACACAGAATATAAGTAAAAATTCAACCAAAGGGGCTCCAGACATGAATTTTATTGTAACCAATAATCAAACCATTGGCTAAGTAAAGTAATAAAAATATATTTGACATTTCAAAAGAGTAGGCACACTCCCTTTGACAGCACCAAATGTAAGATCATGCATCTTGGAGCCTCAAACACTGAGCAAGATTACCACATGCTGGGGCACATGCTTCAAACAACAACCATGGAAAAGGATCTTAGACCACAATTTGAGGAAAGTCTTAAATTCCATAGCCAGACGTCCTCTGTAGTGACAAAAACCTTCCAAACACTAGGAATAATCAAGCAAACTTTCCTCAACCTTGACAAGACTACATTGCCCTTGGTATACAAGACAATAGTATGACCTTTACTTGAGTAGAGCATTAGTGTTTGGGGACCAGTTATGTGTGGAGACCAAGACAAGATTGAAAGTCCAGAGGCACGCAACAAAGATGGTAGCAGCTATCCGACACTTGCCATACCAAGACTGACTGAGGAGCCTTTGTTTGCCATTATGGAAGAAAGAGAGGAGACATGATCTTGGTGTACCAGATCATGACAGGAAAAATGAGAATAGACTGGAGACTATTCACCCTGGCCCCAGCAGATCAAAGAACAAGAGGTCACATTCAAAAACTCTCCAAACTGGCAGCATATGGGGTAATCTGACAGAATTTATTATCGGTCCGTGTCATCAACCACTTGAAGGGTATACCAGAGGAAGTTGTCACCACACCCTCAACAAACGCATTCAAGAGCAGACTGGACAAACACTGGAATAACAAGATGTATAAACTAAGAGGAGAAAGCCACAGGCCAGCCTTGCCAATATCCTCTCCCGACATTCAGAGTATAGTATAGCCGTCCCACACATTAAAATACATCCTGATCAGACTTGTCGTGCTATCAGAATCTTAACATGAATACAGGTATCGTCTGCACTCTGATAGCATGAAAAGTCCATGTCATGATGCAGGATGTATCCCAAAATTGGACTGTTAACCTATTAACAATTTCACATTTCAGTTCCAGACCTATTTGGCGATCTCTGAGATGACTGGAAATCTCCTACTTTATCCAAGGAGGTACTTTATCCTGGAAAGGAAGAGAATGTCATCACGAGATTGCACGATGCACCTTTGTCCAAAAATATCCAAGGAGGTACTTTATCCCAGAAAGGAAGAGAATGTCATCACGAGATTGCACAATGCACCTTTGTCCAAAAAGCACATGTTTTCATAGCACATGTAAAAAAGCAGTTTAACAAACGTCTTTCTCACGCCAGAAATGTCTCATATTATTACTGCCATATCGTTGGGCGCAATTTTTATTCCAGACGCATACTCGCCTTATCTGGCGAGAAATGGCAATATAGCGACTTTTTACATTTGACTTTGCGGTTAATCGGGGTGCAACTAACCGGCGGTATGGACAATGGGAAGACACTGCTGACCAGTGGCGTAGCCACGGGGGGAGGGGTCCTATGGGTCCTAGGACCCCCCGTGGCTGCCTGAGGGCCCCCTCGAGCTGGCCGAGGGCCCCTCGAGCTGGCAAAAGGCACCATAAAGTTGGCTGAGGGCCCCCTCGAGCTGGCCAAGGATCCCATCAAGTTGACTGAGGGCCCCCTCCAACGTGGCTGAGGGCCACTCAGCTGTCCAAAGGGCCCCTGAACTAGACGAAGGTTCTCTCAAGCCGGCGGACCAGGCCCTCAAGGTGACTTGAGGGGACCCCTAGACTGGCTATTAAGGACTCCTTCAAGGCTGATGAGGACCCTGCTCAAGCTGGCTGAGCCTTGATGGCACCTTAAAAGCTTGGCAGAGGGCCCCTCGAGCCAGCCGAGGGCCCCTCAACGTGGCCGCAAGGGCCCCCTCAAACTGACCGAGGACCCCTCTAAAGCTGTCCAAGGCCCCATAAGCTGACTGAGGGCCCCCTCAAGCTGTTCCAGGGCCCCCAAGCTTGCCGAGGGCCCCCTAAGCTGGCCGAGGCCCCCTCCAAGGTGGATGAGGCCCCCTCCAAAGTGGCTGAGGGCCCCCTCGATCAAGCTGCTTGAGAACCCCTCAAGCTGGCCGAGGGCCCCTCGAGCTGGCCAAGGGTCCCATCAAGCTGACTGACTGCCCCTCGAACTGGCCGA
>VOPJ01002518.1:42734-53443 GCA_014673585.1 Semibalanus balanoides
AGGGCCCCTCTAAAGCTGGCCAAGGCCCCATAAGCTGACCGAGGGCCCCCTCAAGCTTTTCCAGGGTCCCCAAGCTTGCCGAGGGCCCCCAAGCTGGCCGAGACCCCCTCCAAGGTGGCTGAGGCCCCTTCCAAGGTGGCTGAGGGCCCCTCGATCAAGCTGCTTGAGGAACCCTCAAGCTGTCCGAGGGCCCCTCGAGCTGGCCAAGGGTCCCATCAAGCTGACTGACTGCCCCTCGAACTGGCCGAGAGCCCCCTAAAGCCGACTGAGACCCCCTCAATGTAGCTGTGGGCCCCTTAGAGCTTCCAGAGGGTCCCTCGAGATAGTCGAAGGCCCTTCAAGCTGACCGAGGGCCCTCAAGGTGACTGAGGGTCCCCTCAAACTGACTGAGGAATCCTCTAGCTGTCCGAGGGCCCAGAAGCTATTTGAGGGTCCCTCAATCTGGCCAAGGGACCCTCAAGCTGGCCGAGAACTCTCTCAAGGCTGGCCTGAGGGCCCCTTGACCTGGCCAAGGGCACCCTCAAGGAGGACTCAGGTTCCCCCTAGAGCTGGCTTAGGGCCCCTCGAGCTAGCCTGAGGGTCCCTGGAGTTGGCCAAGGGCCCCCTCAAGCTGGCCGAGGTCCCCTTCGAGCTGGCCGACGGCCTCCTCAAAGTGGCTGAGGGTCCCTCGAGCTGGCCGAGGGCCCTTCGGCTGGCCAAGGACCCCTTCAAGCTGGACGAGGTCCCTCTCAGGCAACGGAGGATCCCTCAAGGCCGACATAGTACCTTCTTCAGGCTGACAGAGGGCCCCTGCGACCGGCAGAGAGTCCTTCATGCTGTCCAGTTCCCTCTCTAGATGTTCAGAGGTCCATTTTAGCTGTCCTGAGGGCGTCCTTTAGAACGATAGAGGCAATCAGCTCGACAAAGTGCACTGAGGACCGACAAAAGAGCCCTTTAGGCCGACAGGAGGTTTTATCAGTCCGACTAGAGTGCCCCCTTCAGACGACGGCGGTCATTTAGGACTGATAGAGGTCCTATCACGCCAAACAGAGGGTCCGTCTCAACGCCAGCAGTGAGATACGGTCGGCTGGAATGGGCCGCCGGGGGGAGCACGGCCCTTCTGGGCCCATTTATATTGGCCTTGCCCTTGATCAACATTTAGGAACGTTCGCCGGGGCCTCCTTTTATTTTGGGAGCACACTTTTGCTTTGTTGGGTCCTTTGTTTCTTTGGAGGGCGGCGGGTTCAAACAATAGCCGTTTTTACGAAGGACTGATTTACGAGTTAATTGGGGCGTTTTGGGCGATTGGGGCGTTTGGTTATATGAGGGAGGGTTTGGGCCAGTGCTTTAGAGCTATGGACTACGTTGACCACGGTGTGTAGGTCCAAAATGTCCTCAATTCAAAAAATGCAAAATTCAGCCCGATCCCCCTTATAAAACCAAAAACCCCCAATCGCCTAAAAAAACCAATTGCCCGGTAAAAAATCCTTCGTGAAAAACGGCTAAATATTTTTTGCCCTTGGTAAGCTTTTTTACTACTACCTACACAGATTACAGCATTAATCAGGTAACGAGTGAGAGTCATATATCGCAAAGTTGAATTCTTTCTTTTAGTTTTTGGGCTTATTGGCGGGCTTGATTTTTTCTTCTTCTGCGTAGATGTCCATCATACTATAGCTATAAATGACAAATTTTAACGACTAAGCTGCAATAAATTACTTCAGAGTTACTAAGCTTAGCAGTCAGCAGCCACGATTTCGGAAAACATTAAAAATATAGTTTTGAACTGTAGTGTAGGTAAACAAACATCAACACACGATAACGCAGGAGCCGGAGGGGAGGGAAGGGAGGGGGCAGCGGCCAGCGCCCCACAACATTTTCAGATTTTGACATTACACCCTATGGGCGTTACATGGAAAGAATCGACTTCAAAATGCCCTCTGTCTCTCTAATTTTCGAAAAGGTTCCTGGCGCCCTTGTAAACACATCACAACTTATACAAGCTAGGCAGGTGTTTGCATATCGCCAATGTGGATGGAGAAAGCTCCATTAATCATTTTGAAACAAAAATAAGTAAAACAATGTTTTTATCATCAACATTTCGAAATTTTGAGATAGCCATAAGCCATGTAAAAGACCATTTCATTCTCTAACGATACCTGTTATGCTAATTACCTTGGCTAAACATTAACAAACAACTCTCCATGAGTGATTAACAATGGAAGGGCTTCGGGTTCAGACGGCCGAGTTTGCCATCTAAAAACGGCCCTGGACCCTCTTATAATGCAACGTTTTGAAAGAAGCACACCATTCGATGTGCAATACAATATTAGGAAAAGTTACCAAGTTCTACTATTCTAGGTTAAATATTTAATATACTGTACGCGAAAAACATCGTTTTAGCCCCCCTGACGCCAATCGGGTTAACCCGCGCCCGACTGGGCCTCTGCATTTCCTTCGCCCGATTGAGGGGGGGGGGTGTTTGAACACCCCCCTCTAACTCGGCTCTCATGGCAAGTAGACCAAAACAAAAGACATTGTTCGAACCGTTATTAAAAATCATTTCGAAACTATTTAATACTTTTTTTCGCTCACGTCAAAACTCAGGTCACTAGAGGTCATCGAAGGTCAAATTTCAAGTTTTAGGACTCGCTACCAGAAACCCCAAATATCTCGGAAACTTATGCTATCAGAAACAAACGGCTTCAAAAAAAAAACTATACGCTAGCCATTGGAAATGTTGGCAATCGCATGTATGTCCTCAAAATTGACCTCAGCGTCAAGTTAAGGCTCTAGGGTCATTAAAGTTCAAAAAAAGCTGATTTTGGCAAAAAATATTTTCGTAATTAACTTCTTACCTAACAAAGATAAACGCCATACTTGTTTACGCCATCCTCGTGTTTGTCTCGGTTCAAGGCGCTTTGAACATTCAATTTTGATTCATGTTAGGTAACTTAAAAAATTGACCTCAGGTCAAGGTCAAGTGGACCCAGAAGTCATGTTGGCAATTCAGTAGAGTGTCTTGACGAGGAACCCAACCACCACTGTGGCTGAAAATTTCTCCATTGAACTTATAATGGGGAGATCGCAAATTGACCCGACCTTAAGGTCACCGATCACAAAAAAATCCAAAACATACATTTTTGTAGATTTACTAAATGGACTTATGTAATCCTGAAAGTTTAATATCGATCCCTTAAATACTGTAGTTATGGCACGACGCAAACGTTTTTGTAGGTAGCGGTCACTTGACCTGAAAACCTGGTGACCTACCTGCACCTGACCCGAAACGTTTAATTTTCGCAAAAATTTCCGGAAAAATCGTGGATCAGTTCACTGCCCAAAATTTGGCGGCGCTACGCGGCCGCCGTTTTGTTCGTTATCTTGATAAAAACATGAGGGGGTGTTCAAACACCCCCCCCCCCAAGTTGGGCGCGGGTTAAAGAGAGTTGTGTTTTTACAAATAAAGCTGCATTTATAAAATTTATGGGTCATAAATTTTGTGGGGCCCCTGCACAAACAGTGGGCCCCCAATCTGGTGCGGACCCCCCCCCCCCCGGAGCTAAATCCTAGCTACGCTACTGATCCAAGTGTGCATGATGTATATAGCAGTGACATAGTTTCTGACGCTTGCATGCCACCGCGAACTACGAAAGAAGCATGCGCTTCACAACCGCATTCGTAACGACCTCCCCAAAACGTGCCTGGAGCCGCCTCTGCCAAACTGATTTTTTCCAAATTTGGACTCAACACGCGTCATTCATATCTAGGAAAAGTCCGAAAGTTTCAAAACGATCACGTAACGGTTCAGAAGCGGCGGGCGAAAAACTAACGGGGGGCAGAATATGCCCCCGCAGCAGTGTTTTTCATGGATCGGGTGCACCCATGGGTGCCCACTTAACCCGCGCACTGCAGGGGGTTCGCGCCGAACACGAACTGCAGGGGGTGATATTTTCCCGCCCCCCGTGAGATCTCCAAAATACACAACCGTAGCGAACAAGCGGAAAACGGGCATTAGATAGCTCTTAGGCAACAGTTCTATCGAAAGTTTATTTCGGGTCTTTTCAATTTTTTGGATTTCAGGTCATAATTGAGGTCACCAGTGGTCACCAAAGGTCAGATTTCTCCGGGTTTTAGGACTCTTCTAGGAAATCTTTTCCAGAAACCCCCGACTTATCTCGGAAACTATGATAGCTTAGGGGCAAAACTTAACTAGAGAGCAATGCGATAGCTTTGTAATTGCAATCGCCATTTCGGGTTACTCAAAATTGAGCTCAGCATCAATAGTTTGCTCCAGAGGTCATGAAAGGTCAAAAATACTGTTTTTAGCAAAACAGTTTTTCAAGTTGGAATAGCATGATCACCTATAGAAAGATAGGGACTAACACATTTGGACCCATCGTGTTTGTCTCATTGATGCGCTTTGAAAACGTTATATACGGTGACCTGGTAAAGTCAACTTCAAAAATTTGGACCTCAGTGGTCAAGTCATTTGGTGACCCAGGGTAGGTCAATGTTGCATATGGGGCAACCGCGGCCAGCGAACGAACAATTGGTGTCAACTTACATCGTCTCTATCTCTTTTCTTATCAAGAGTTATTACGCAAATCATTCGCTTGATGACCTCAGATGACCTCATATGACCTTGTAGAAATCACTTAAGCAACAATGTGCACCTGATTCATTTTAGAATGACTAAAATAGCATGATTCTGAAATAATTAAGGCCTGATCCAATGCATATTTTTCTGAAAGGGAAGCATTTGTTACTATTCCCATTCTCTTATAATTGGGGAGGTTCAACGAAATTGACCTGACCTTTTGGTCACAGATACTGAAAAATCCTAGATAAACGTTATGTAGGTATTGATATTCTCATGAAATCCTGCAAGTTTCAAAAACTTTCGAAAAAAAGACTGTGGCTTTGGCACGAACGCCAGAACTTTTTTGAAGGTGAGGTCACTTGACAATTGGACTTGTGACCTGACCTGAGATGGACCGTCAAGTCAAAACTTTTCCAAATGTGAGGTAAATTGAGCCCAAACAGGTGCTACGAAATTTGCGCGCTGCGCGCCGCCGTTTTTTCCGCTACTCCTGAAAAACCTGAGGGGGGGGGGCGGAAATCAACCCCCCTGCAGTGCGCGGTTAATTCTTCGATTGTCTGGGCTGGGTATGCATTTTTCGGACTTTTCATGGGGTACTGGGTATGACATGCGGTACTGGGACATGGGCATGACAAATTTTGAGTCATGTCGCTAGCCGTTTTTTTACTTGACAACCAATGTTTAACCATATAAATTTGTTAATAAATGATATAGGGCACTTAAACAATACATTTTGGCAATTATATGAGAACAATAAATCATGGCAAGTACTTAGCAGCAGTGAAAGATTTAAAAATCCAAAATCATGTCGGATCCAAAGTCTGATCGAGTATGACAATATTGACCGATAAGTGTTCGATGAGTCAAAAGCAACAGCAATATACAGGTGCTCGATATTATTTCTCGTTAAAAGCATGCAAGTAAATATGTTAGGATAATGTTTGCAAATTTTGTCAAAGTAATCATCTGCTTAATATGGATGGGCCGGACCGGGCATGGGCCTCAATATTATGAATTTGAATGGGTTTGGTCTGGGTCTTGGCTTGGTGTTCATGGGCTGCGGCTGGGCTGGGCTTGGGGTTTAGGCACCCGTTGAAAACTATGTCCAGCAGGGAATAGGGTTAGGTAAGTATACTTCTTAGTCTCTTTTTGGGGCACATACTAGGTATGTTTCGTAGAAGGAATTAAAACACCTAAAATTGTTTGATTTTCGCACGAATTTGACTATACACAGAAAACTAAGGGGAAATTTCGCACTGTATGAACACATACATGTAAATTAATTCATAAAGTTTCAATTGATACAAAAAATATGCGGGGAAAAGCAGTGAGCTATATACTTTTTTTGAGCTATAAACTCAATTACCCGAAACACCCCAAATATTAACGGGTAAAGCGCCCAGCGAACAAATCCTTCGTGAAAACGGCTGGTGTGTGTGCGCAATGGTGCACACCCGTCACCGTGTGTGTCTGTCTATTTGCCTGTCCGTCTGTTTATCGTAAGTCCATGCTTATCGGACACCATAATCGTATTGTGGATGTGCTTCGTCAGCGCGTAATTATTCGGCCAGAACTGGCAACAGAACAGGCCAGAACCGGCCACAGAACAGGCCAGTCCTGGCCACAGAACAGGCCAGAACTGGCAACAGACAGAGGCCAGAACTGGCAACAGAACAGGCCAGAACCGGCAACAGAACAGGCCAGAACCGGCCAGAACTGGCAACAGAACAGGCCAGAACTGGCAACAGACAGAGGCCAGAAACTGGCAACAGACAGGCCAGTTCTAGGCAAAGAACAGAGCCAGAACCTGGTAACAGAACAGGCCAGAGCTGGCAACAGAACAGGCCAGAACCGGCAACAGAACAGGCCAGAACTGGCAACAGAACAGGCCAGAACTGGCAACAGACAGAGGCCAGAACTGGCAACAGAGGCCAGAACTGGCAACAGAACAGGCCAGAACTGGCAACAGAACAGGCCAGAACTGGCAACAGAACAGGCCAGTCCTGGCAACAGACAGGGCTGGTCACGTTCCGGGTGAGAGGCTGAAGGGAAAGGCTGAGGGGCGCCGGGGGAGCCAGCTTGCGCGGATGTTCATATACTCGCCACTCGTCTACTGGCGCTATCCCTGGTTAATCCTGTGCTGTGCCTCCTCTAATTGGACTGCTTGGAGGTCACGGTCCAATATCTCCACTAATTTGCTCACCTTGAGATACCCATCCTGCCTATCAACAGCGTTTTAACAGTAAGGGGTGAATTCTGATATCTGATCATCTCCGTTCTTTGGGGGCCAGCGATCGCGTTGCAAGCAATGCTCGCCGCCAAGACTCCCCCCGTCGGTCGCCAGCGCCGTCGTTATTCGTCGCCATGGTGACGAGAGACCGTAGCGGCGGTGGCTGACGTTTGTTTGCGTCCGAGCTCGGCCGGAAGAGAGTCAGCTGGACAGCTGGACAGACAGACATCTCCCTGTGGAGCGGCGCGAAATTGACGCAGTCAGTCACCGTCGCAGTTTGGCGCCGAATGCTGAGCAGCGTTGGTGTGACGGCGGAAGGCAGCCTCACCCAAGGCTATAGAACAACACCTGTCCCGACTGTCCCGGCCTCACCTGTCCCGACTCCCGACTGATCTGCGTCTGGGGATCGATGAAATGGTGTGAACTGGGCACCTCTGGGAACATCGGCTTTGGTAGTTTCAAGGGAATATGTGGTGTGGGAGGGGTAAAATATTATTTGTTCTTGTATCGATGTTTATATATGCACCAATTTACCTAATGTGACTTCACGCCCTAAAAATCGCTTTGGCTAAACTATGACAACTTGGGATTTTTGTTGTCACTTGAAGTCACTATTTGTCAAAAACGGACCATACCTTTACTAAAATGCAATCTTTAACAATCGTTTCAGCTTCAGCTAGAAGCAGCTTTCAGCAACTTCACCCGTTGCCTGAATTAGCTGTGTCAGAATGATGTACATTTGTAAACGGATTTTTTTTTTAATATGTATTGTTAAATATTGGGTCTTATGAGCACCGTTTATTTAATAAAATTCTTTGAAAGTTTTCAACAATGGATAAAGCAAATATTAGCAATAGCAAACAGAAGTTGCAGACGCAACCTTTCCCTTCGGAGCTTATATTGCCACCACTGGCTGTCATCAACAATCTATGTTAAATCACAACACGATTAATAATCAATAACATTCAGACATTATTTATCTATTTATTTGGTGGTTAGGGTAACGTGTTTGGTCGATGGTCCATTTAAAAGTAGCATGCATTTTGTATGACCGTTTGTTACCATTCTATTTAAAATTAATCAATTTTACATAGCCTTGACCATCGACCGCGTATATAATCATAGTTGCGATGCATTGCACTCTAGTACACTCAAAACCTATGGACACTTATCACTATGCATGGTTCTCCGAGAGGTCTCCAATCCCGGTCTAGCTATTTTCTGCAGAGAGCCACAGGTTTCGAAACCATCAGGGGCGTAACCACGAGTTTGAAGTTACTGGGTACACTTTCTGACCCAAAATGTTTAGTCCTGTCCTAAAAAGACCCCCAATCAAAAAACAAAAAAACAAAACAGGGGTCAGGGATGTAAGCCTCTTCAATTGCTAGAGCTTATGTTTTTTTTTTTCATACGTTTTTCATTTTACTTGTATTAATCAGAGGTGCAAAATCTTACGCACTTGCCCAAGTGCGAAGGTGACCGATTTGCAACCTAAATGAGCTGATGTGACTTACTTGTACTTTTAAATCATCATTTTGTTAGTTATTACATAATCATATAGACATGTTTATTGTTTAGCACTTTTGGGGAAATATTTCAACAGTAAGTGATTTGTAAATGGTTTTGGTGCTATTCAAATCTTTTGAGGTGTGAAGGACACGTGAAGTTATTCTTTTACCACTCCAAAAGTATTCCTAAAAACAGCGGCTGAGCGCTGCAGAATCTTACGCACCAAAGGCGTGACCCTATTCCTTCACCATTGCGACTTTGACCAAGTGCGCGCACTTTGAATGTGACCATTGTTGACGTTTTATGGCGTGAAGGTTTACTTTCAGGCTTCAAGCGACATGCACATTTTCCTTCATGTGGTGGCTTTGATTCGTGGCAGCCGGCAGGTTTTGTTTATACCAGAATCTGTGTGTTGTAGATTGAAGTGCGGCAAGTTGATTTTGATTTTTGCATGGCTCTAATTGTATTTTTTTGTTGATAATCACTTACGATGAGTTCCAATGGAATAGTTATCTTAACTCTTCTCCTAATTCTGGGCCTTCACCTTGGAAAGGATAACAAAATAGGTACCTAATAAAGCAGCACGTTGTAAGCAGGGGCGTAGGAACCTATTTCAAGTTGGTGTGGCAAAGGCAGGCACGTAAGGCAGGATTTTTATCGTGGGAGGGCCACGTCGGTGGAATAATCAAATTTCGCTCCTCGACATATGTTATTGATGTTATCGACCGGGGGAGGGGGGGGGAGGGCTGGTGAAGGGTCGGGTAGTAACAGAATCTTATTTTTTATTTTGTGTGTTTTTTCAGGGGGCATACTCCCTCCCCTTATCTACGTCCCTGGACAAAAGCCAGGGCAATGGTGCACAGGCGCGCAACCAGGAATTTACAAAGGGGTATCCCGGGTCGAAAGGGGGGGGTCCCGTTCCATTTTTCCGATTTTCTTTAGGAAAAGAGTACGGAAAACGTGCACTTTGTCTATAAAAAAGGAAGGCCTGGATCCTGGGACCCCCTGGTTGTGCCTGGTTGCGCCAATACCGAAGTCGGGCGTACCTAGGTGCAAGACGACGTTGTTGAACTAACTAAAGTGCGCTGAGCGAATGCATTTCGATCCGCGCCAAGTAATTATTATTGATGTGCCACGGATTAACTTCGGATTCCAGAGAAAGCCGACAGCTAGACCGATAAAAACGGACAGGTATGTTGCGAGGTGGATTAGCTGAACATGTTGACATAAGCTGGCCTATTTCACGAATAATACGTTTCCGAACGGCAAGAAACTTTGCCACTTAAGTCATAACAAATACAATGTATTAATGAATCAGAAAAGTTCGGACATAAGTCACATAATGTCGTCTTTGTAATATACCTACCTTCAAAGCAGTGATTTTCATGGATCGGGTGCACCCATGGGGGCCCACTCAATTCTTCCTATTGTCTGGGCTGGGTATGCATTTTCGACTTTTCATGGGTACTTGGTGGGCATGGGTATGACAATTTTTGAGTCATGTCGCTAGCTTTTTTTGACAACCAGATGTTTAATCAGGTTAATATGTTAATAAATGATATAGGACACTTAAACTATAATTTTTTGCAATTATGTGAGAACAATAAATCATGGTAAGTATTTGGCAGTAGCAGTAGTGAAAGATGTAAAAATCCCAAATCATGTCCGATCAAAAAAGTCTGATCCAGTATGCCAATGTTGACAGAAAAGTGTTCGATGAGTCAAAATCCACAGCAATACACAGGTGCGTGATATTATTTCTCGTTAATAGCATGCAAGCAAATATGTTAGGATAATGGTTGCAAGTTATGTGAAAATAATTATATGCTTAATATGGATGGGCCGGACCGGGCATGGGCCTCAATATTATGAATTTGAATGGGTCTGGTCTGGGTCTGGGCTTGGTGTTCATGGGTTTCGGCCGGGCTGGGCTTGGGGCTTAGGCACCCATGAAAAACTATGCTTCAAAGATTTCCAGGGTGTCACTTGCCACTCTGAACAATTTTTAGCCGGAGATAGCCTGGCACTCCGGAAAACTTATTACAAAAATATAAAATATGATAGTATGATAATTATTCACTGTCAATTATCCATCATCCTCTGTTTCAATATTCCGCAAAATTACTTTCGTTAAAGCCTCTTTTGTTATTTTGCAATCTACCAAAAACCCTTCACGTCTTAGCCTTTCCTAACATACGCAATATACAAAAATGCATAGTAAACCATAATTGACAAATTTCGGCGAAAATGTTTGATGGCTGTTGATAAAACTTCGGAAAGACATAGATGATCGATTTGTCGAAGATACATTTAAAGATAAATATAATTGTTGAGGATAAATGATCATAATATGGCAGAAATATCTTTATTGTTGAAATATATAAAATG
>VOPJ01002519.1:0-11951 GCA_014673585.1 Semibalanus balanoides
ACACAACCCTTAGCCAGTATGAAGCTTCTATTACGTCGAGAAAACGTCCGTTAAATCGCACAACACAAATAATAAATTGCTCATGGGGCAATTTTGATGATCGGGGGACGGCGTCTTCGTGGAAAATGGAATGCAGTATCGCACGTCAACTGGCTATTCGCATTTTGCTATCTAGTGAGAGATTTTTTAATAAATACAGCTGATGCATTCAACCCGTGATGCAACTAGCCCCGGTCTCCCCTAAGCAAGATGATAAAAGGCGTTACGCCCATGGTGCCCCCCCCCCCACGTTGTTTACATGCATCCGCCTATTCACAATTTGTTACATTTAACAAATTACAGCAACCAATCCCACATGTGACGTTCCCACGTCCCAAACACTCAGAAAAGCGCATATTTTTTATTACAAAAATCCCCCATTTTTTATTCATGAGTACGTCTATGATTTTTCATTTTTGTACTTGTCCCTTTCAGACATTGAAAACCATGACATTGTAAGCTCAAAAACATTTTTCATGAAAATCGGTCGAATCACATGGCCACAATGTCCTTTAAAAAAAACACACAAATTTTCGTATTTTTTCCCCTTGGCCCCTTATTTTATAACAAAAAAGTAGTTTCGGGAACAAAAAAGAAAGATTTCGTCACGACGAATCAAATGGTGTTTCTCCCATCGACATCGGCCGAGCGGTTCTAGAGATCTCTGGGGGGCAGAATTTGCCCCCCACGCAGGTTAACGTAATTCTGGCCGCCCGCAGGGAATAGGGTTAACGCCTCCCCCCCAGTCAATGGTGTTAGTCCAAATTGGTATTTTCGAACCCCATTGACGAGAGAAACACGATGGTATCAAAAATGTTACTCTATATGTTTTAGGTAAAAAGGTATTAACGAAACAACTTTTGCTGAAAAACACATTTGATGACCTCTTCAGCCAAAACTATGAATCTAAGGCCACTGCTGAATGAGTGCTAATGACATGCTGGCGAACGAAACTGGAATGGTATCCCATTTTATTTCTCTCGGATTCTTCCTATAGCTGCCATAGTTTCCAAGATAATGGCAAGGTTTCCTGAAAAACTCCCTATTTTGGAAAAATACCTTTGATGACGTCATTTGACCTTGAAGGTCATTACATTACCCAGGGTCATTACAATTTTACAAAATATAGTTTTTCGTAGACCCTACCCACCGACCAAATTGCATGATCTTATGAGATCCGAGATCTGAGGGCTTTTCCGCCCCGGAAAAGCCCCCCCGACCGATTTGTATACTTTTTATTCGTCCCGGAAAAGGGTTAAATGAATGGCGGGAATTAACAATCACGTAAGTTCTTTCTCAAACTTGACCTAGAGCAATGTATCGGCAAAACATTTTATTATTTATTTCTGACTCCAAAACGCTGTTTCCAGCTGTGCTCAGCACTACATTTAAGAAGGCTGTACTCCTCCTGCTTTGACGAAACTGTTATACGTGTCCAAGAAGAGCGCCCAAAGTCAAAGCGTACGAATTCGCTGAGACTTGACCTTGAAAAGTATATCTGTGTTATAAGGTCCTCCCGTTTTCCCATTTGACTCGGCCCAACCTTTCAAAATGAAAAAGGCGGTTGCAAAGTTCTTACGGGCCTTAAAACTGACGTAATCCGACACGAAACTGGAATTTTCGCAAAATATGCGGAAAGAACCAATCATTAGTTACACCAAATTTGGCAGCGTTACGCGCCGCCGTTTTTTCGGCGGCGCGTAGCGCTGCCTCGTTATCTAGATAAAACTGTACGGGGTGTTCACCCCCCCCCCCAAGTGGGACGCGGGTTACCCTGCGGTGCCCTTCGTGTCCCACCACTCAGGGTCAGTGGCCCGTGTGGGATAGATGACCTCATGTTACCCTGCTGTGACCGTCATGTCCCACCACTCAGGGTCAGTGGTCCGTGTGGGATAAGATGACCTCATGTTACCGCTGTTGTGACCGTCATGTCCACCATCAGGGTCAGTGGCCGTGTGGGATAGATGACTCATGTTACCTGCGTGACCGTCATGACACCACTCAGGGTCATGGTCCCGCGTGTGGTATAAGATGACCTCATGTTACCCGCTGCCCTGTGACCATCATGTCCCACACTCAGGGTCAGTGGTCCGTGTGGGATAGATGACCTCATGTTACCCTGCTGTGACCGTCATGTCCCACCACTCAGGATCAGTGGCCCGAGCGGGATAGATGACCTCATGTTACCCTGCTGTGACCGTCATGTCCCACCACTCAGGGTCAGTGGCCCGAGCGGGATAGATGACCTCATGTTACCTGCTGTGACCGTCAATGTCCCACCACTCAGGATCAGTGGCCCGAGCGGGATAGTGACCTCAATTTAACCCTGCAGTGACGTCTGTCCCACACTCAGGGTCCAGTGGTCCGTGTGGGATAGTGACCTCCATGTTACCTCTGCTGTGACCATCAATGTCCCACCACACTCAGGGTCAGTGATCAGTGTGGATAGATGATCATGTTACCCCTGCTGTGCCGTCATGGTCCCAGCCACTCAGGGTCCAGTGGTCCCCGTGTGGGATAGATGACCTCAATGTACCTGCTGTGACCGTCAATTGTCCCACCACTCAGGGTCAAGTGGTCCGTGTGGGATAGGATGACCTCATGTTACCCTTGCTGTAACCGTCATGTCCCACCAACTCAGGGTCCAGTGGTCCGTGTTGCGGATATGATGACCTCATATTACCTGCCCGTTACCGTCATAATCCACCACTCAGGGTCAGTAGTCCCGGTGGGATAGAAATGACCTCATGTTAACTTCGGTTCGTGTTCTGTTCGTTTGGCTGTCGTCGGGCTCACGGTAGCCGCCCAGGGTCCTGAGGTCATCTTTCCCACACGGAACCCCTGACCCTGAGTGGTGGCACATTGCCTGCTGTGACCGCAATGTGCCACCACTCAGGGTCAGGGGTCCGTGGTGGGATGAGATGTACCTCAATGTTACCCTGCTGTGCTGTTGACCGTGATGTCCACTATCAGGGTCAGTGGTCCGTGTGGGATAGGATGACTCATGTACCTGCCTGTGACCAACCATGTCCCACCACTCAGGGTCCCGTATGGGTAGTATGACCTCAGTGTTACCCTGCTATGACTCGTCACTGTCCCACACTCCAGGGGTCATGGTCCGTGTGGGATAGATGACCCCTCATGTTACCTGCTGTGACCGTGCACATGTCTGCCACTCAGGTCAGGGACCGTGTGGGATTATGATGGACCTCATGTTATTCTTCGGCCTGCTATGACCGTCATGTCCGCACCACTAGGGTCTCTGGGTCCGTGTGGATAATGACTCATGTTACTCTCTTCTGCCTGTGACGGTCATGTCCTATTCCACTCAATGGTTGGCTCAGGAGGTCAGTGTGGGATACTGATGACCTCATGCTTACCCTCGCTGCTATGGCCGTCATGCCTCCCACCACCACGGGTCAGTTGGTCGCGTTGTGGGATAGAATGACTCATATTTACCCCTGCCGTGGAGCCGTCATTGGGTCCCACACTCAGGGTCAGTAGTCCGTGTGGGATAGATGCCTCTATTGGTTACCTCCGTCTGCTTGTGACCGCAAGGGTGCCACCACCTCAGGGTCAGGGGTTCCCGTGGTGGGAAGATGACCTTCATCGTTACGCTCTGCTGGCTGCTATGATGGCCGTCATGGTCCGGCACGCCATCGGGTTCCGGGTCAGCGTTGCTCCTTGTTGGTATATACGATGATACCTCACTGTTACCGTGCTTGGCGTGGCCTGCTCAGGTGGATCTCCGTCTATGTCGTCCACTCCGCGGACTCACCGGGTCAGTGGTTCCTGGTGGATAGAGGACTTGTTAGCCCTGTGGGTGTGTCTGCTGGGTGCACAATCATGTCCCATTTGCCCTCTATCACTGCAGTGGCGTGCAGTGGATCCGTTGTGGGGATATTGATGAGGCTGCGTCGATATTGACCCTCCGGTCGCTGCTGTGAGCGCGGTCATGTCGTCCCGACGTTTCATCACCGGGGCACTCCAGCGCGTTCAGGGGTGGTCCGTGTGGGATATGATGACCGTGTATGTTGTTACCGGTGCGTCGCTCTGTAACCGTCATCGCTCCCACCACTCAGGTCAGTGGTACCGTGTGGGATAGATTGACACTCATGTTACCATCTGCTGTGAACCGTCATGTCGCCACCACTCAGGGGTCAGTGTCCGTGTGGGATAGATGACCTCAATAAAATTAACCCTGCCGTTACCGTATGTCTCCACGCCACTTTCAGGTCAGTAGTTCCCGTGTGGATAGATGACTCACATGTTCCACGCTGTGACACGCAATGTCCACATCAGGTCAGGGGTCCGTTGTGGGATAGAATGACCTCATGTTACCGTGCTGCTATGACCGTCATGTCCAGCCACTCAGTCAGTGGTCGGTGGTATAGATGACCTCATGGGTGTTTTACACCCGTTCGATGGCTGGTGTTGGGTGGGGTGGTTCTGCTCGGTGACCCGTGCGAGTGTCCCTGAGCCATCGTTCAGGTGCAGTGGTGCGTGTGAGGCAAACGATGAGCCTTTCATATTACCTGTCGGCCTGTTCGTGGTGCTGTGGAGCCGTCTTGTGCCGCATTCACGTCAGGTCAGGTGGATTTCGCGTGTTGGATACAGCACGTGAGGCCTCACATGTTACCCTGCTGTGGACCATCATGTCCCCCACCAACCAGGGTCAGTGATCCGTGTGGGATAGATGACCTCATGTTTACCCCTGCTGTGACCGTCATGTCCCACCACTCAGGTCGTGGTCGCGTGTGGGATAGAATGACCTCATATTACCCTGCTTGTGACCGTCATGTCCCACCACTCAGGGCAGTGATCCGGTGGGATAGATGACTCATTTACCTGCTGTGACTCGTCTGTCCCCCCTCAGGGTCAGTGGTCCTGTGGGATAATGACCTCATATTACCCTGCTGTGACCGTCCATGTCCCACCACTCAGGGTCAGTGATCCGTGTGGGAAGATGACCTCATGTTACACTGCTGTGACCATATGTCCCACCACTCCAGGGCAGTGATACCCGTTGTGGGATAGATGACCTCATGTACCCTGCTGTAACCGTCATGTCCCACACTCAGGGTCAGTTGGTCCGTGTGGATAGATGAACCTCTATTACCCTGCTGTGACCGTCCAATGTCTCCCACTCAGGGTCAGTGATCCCGTGTGGATAGATTGACCTCATGTACCCTGCCTGTGACCATCATGTCCCACCACTCAGGGTCAGTGATCCGTGTGGGTATAAGATGACCTCATGTTACCCTGCTGTTACCGTCATGTCCCACCACTCAGGGGTTAGTGGTCCGTGTGAGGATAGATGACCTCATGTTACCCTGCTGTGACCGTCATGTCCCACCACTCAGGGTCAGTGGTCCGTGTGGGATAGATGACCTCATGTAACCCTGCTGTTACCGTCATGTCCCACCACTCAGGGTCAGTGGTCCGTGTGGGATAGATGACCTCATGTTACCCTGCGTTACCGTCAATGGGTCCAACCACTCAGGGTCAGTAGTCCGGGTGGATAAGATGACCTCGAGCTGCTGTGACCGCAATGTGCCACCACCAGGGTTCAGGGGTTCCGTGTGGGAATAGATGACCACATGTTACCCTGCTGTGACCGTCATGTCCCATCACTCAGGTTCAGTGGTCCGTGTGGGATAGATGAACTCATGTTACCCTGCTGTGACCGTCATGTCCCACCACTCAGGGTCAGTGGTCCGTGTGGGATAGATGACCTCATGTTACCCTGCTGTGACCGTCCATGTCCCACTACTCAGGGTCAGTGGTTCCGTGTGGGATAGATGACCTCATGTTACCCTGCTGTGACCGTCATGTCCCACCACTCAGGGTCAGTGGTCCGTGTGTGTTAGATGACCTCATGTTACCCTGCTGTGACCGTCCTGTCCCACCACTCAGGGTCAATTTTCCGTGTGGGATAGATGACCTCATATTACCCTGCTGTGACCGTCATGTCCCACCACTCAGGGTCAGTGGTCCGTGTGGGATAGATGACCTCATGTTACCTGCTGTGACCGCAAAATTGTGCCACCACTTCAGGGTCAGTGGTCGGAGTGGGATCATATGACCTCTGTTACCCTGCTGTGACCGTCATGTCCCACGACCTCAGGGTCAGTGTCGTAAATGGGATAGAGGACCCTTCATGTTATCCCTGCTGTGACCGTCATGTCCCACCACTCAGGTTCAGTGGGTCCGTATGGGATAGAGGACCTCATGTTACCCTGGCTGTGACCGCATGTCCACCACCCGGGTCAGTGGTCGTGTGGGATAGATGACCTCATGTTTACCCTGCTGTTCCCTGTGACCGTCATGTCCCACCCTCAGGTCAGTGTCCGAGTGGGATAGCTGACCTCATGTCCTGCTGGGTGACCGTCATGTCCCACCAACTCAGGGTCCAAAGTGGTCCGTGTGGATCGATGACCTCATTTACCCTGCGTGCCTGGTGACCGTGATGTCCACCACTCAGGGTCAGTGGTCCGTGTGGGATAGATGACTCATTTACTCTGCTGTGACCAACATGTCCAACCACTCAGGGTCCAGTGGTCCGTGTGGGATAGATGCCTCATGTTACCCTGCTGTGACAGCCATTCCCACCACTCAGGTCCAGTTGGTCCGTGTGGGATAGATGACCTCATGTTACCTGTTGTGACCCGTCATGTCCCACCACTCAGGGTCAGTGTCGTGTTGGATAGATGACTCATGTTACCCGCTGTGACCTGGTCATGTCCCACCACTCAGGGTCAGTGGTCCGTGAGGATAGATGACCTTATGTTACCCTGCTGTTGACCGTCATGTCCCACCATCAGGGTCAGTGGTCCGTGTGGGAAGATGAGCCTCATGTAAGTCTGTGTTACCGTCATGTCCCACCCTCAGGGTTAGTGGGTCCGTGTTGAGATAGATGACCTCATGTTACCCTCTGTGCCGCCATGTCCCAACACTCAGTTCAGTGGTCCCGTGTGGGATAGATGACCTCATGTAACCCTGCTGTACGCGTCATGTCCCACCACTCAGGGTCAGTGGTCCGTGTGGGGATAGATGACCTCATGTTACCCTGCTGTGACCGTTCATGTCCCACCACTCAGGGTCAGTTGATTCCGTGTGGGATAGATGACCTCATGTTACCCTGCTTGTGACCGTCATGTCCCACCACTCAG
Organism: Semibalanus balanoides; assembly: GCA_014673585.1. NCBI lineage: Eukaryota > Metazoa > Arthropoda > Thecostraca > Balanomorpha > Balanidae > Semibalanus > Semibalanus balanoides. The sequence goes on from VOPJ01002519.1 coordinate 7,212, forward strand.
TGGTCAGATGGTCCGTGTGGGATAGATGACCTCATGTTACCCTGCTGTGACCGTCATGTCCCATCACTCAGGTTCAGTGGTCCGTGTGGGATAGATGAACCTCAGTTACCCTGCTGTGACCGTCATTCATGTCCCACCACTCAGGGTCAGTGGTCCGTGTGGGATAGATTGCCTCATATTACCCTGCTGTGACCGTCATGTCCTACCACTCAGGGTCATGGTCCGGGTGGCGATAGATGACCTCATGTTACCACTGCTGTGACCGTTCATGTCCACCCACTTCAGGTCGGATGGTCGCGTGTGGGATAGATGACCTCATTACCCTGCATGTGACCGCCATGTTTCCCACCACTCAGGGTCCAGTGTCCGGGTGGGAAGATGACCTCATGTTACCCCTGCTGTGACAGCCATGTCCCACGCACTCAGAGTCAGTGGCTCCGTGTGGATAGGATGACCTTATGTTACCCTGCGTGACCGTTCATGTTCCACCACTCAGGGTCAGTGTCCGTGTGGATAGATGACCTCATGTTACCTGCTGTGCATGGACGTCATGATCCCACCACTCAGGGTCAGTGTCCGTGTGGATAGATACCTCATGGTTTTTTAAAAAAAAACCCCCCCCTGGCTGGAACACAAGCCATGTCCCACCACTCAGGGTCATGCTCCTGTGATAGGAGACCTTATTACCCTGGCTGTACCGTCATGTTCCACCACTCAGGGGTCATGGTCCGTGTTGGGATAGATGACCTCAGTGTTACCCTGCTGTGAACCGTCATGCCCACCACTCAGGGTCAGTTCCGTGTGATAATATGACGCTCATGTTAAACCTGCTGTACGTCATGTCCACCACTCAGAGTCCAGTATTCCGTGTGGATAGATGACCTCAGTACCCCTGCCTGTGACCGTTCAGTCCAACCACTCAGGGTCAGTGGTTCCGTTTGGGATAGATGACCTCATGTACCCTGCTATGACGCGTCATTCCCACCACTCAGGGTCAGTGGGTCCGGTGGGGAGGGGATATATGACGCTCATGTTACCCTGATGTCCCACCACTCAGGGTCAGTGGTCCGTGTGGGATAGATGAACCTCATGTTAACCCGGCTATGACCGTCATGTCCCACCAGCTCAGGCAGTCGTCCGTGTGGGAATAGATGACCTCATGTTACCCTGCTGTTCAGTAGTCCCACCGACTAAGGGTCAGTGGTCCGTTTGGTAGATGACCTCATACTACCCTGCTGTTGACCATGTTCCCACCACTCAGGGTCAGTTGGTCCGGTGTGGGATATATGAGCCTCCTGTTACCCTGCTGGACCGTCATGACCCACCACTCAGGTCAGTGGATCTGTGGGATAGAATGACACATTACCCTGCTGTGACCGTCAAGTCCCACCACCAGGGTCAGTGGTCCGTATGAGATAGATGACCTCATGTTACCCTGCTGTGACCTTCATGTTCCACCACTCAGGGTCAGTGGTCCGTATGGGATAGATGACCTCATGACAGACAGTCTCCGGCAGAAGCGGCGGCCGGCGGCAGCAGTAAGCGATTTCACTTCTATTGATACTTTCTGGAGACGAATGTCCTGCTCCATTAGTTTTTAAAGAAAGCATTATTGAGGTAGGTATGCCATGCATCATATGCTGTAGTGTATTTAGCCATGTGCTGCGAATCGCTTGTGTTTAGACTTAGGCGACACGACACACCTCACTCATGATCGTGATGGTGCCGCTGCCGACACAGCTGTTCGGAAATGACTGTCATTCCCGTTAATAACCGGATAGCTGCAGCTTCGGCTGAGAGCAGCGCCGCCGCCGCCACCGCCGCCGCCGCCGCCACCGCCGCCGCCGCCGCCGCCGCCGCCGCCGCCGCCGCCGCCGCCGCCGCCGCCGCCTCCCTCGCTGCCTCTGCCGCCACCGCCGCCCCCGCTGCCTCTGCCACCGGTACCGCTACCATCGATCGACGCTGACCGAGCTGGCAGCGGGCCCGAACCGCCGGCCGCCGACGCCTTCGTCGCTGCCGACGTAATCACAATGTGTGTGGCGCGCGTCCGGGGGTCTCCCGGAGGGTACGCGGAAGTCCGCCGGCTGAGGCAGCCGCTCGGCCAACGTGCCGATAGTTCATTGTGTTGTCACAGCGAGTCAGCGTCGGGGTGTATAACGATGGGAGCGTCATGTCTGGCCTGCTGCTGGGATCCCGAGCGGTGGATCAATCGCTGCTGCGACGTAAACAGCCTCCGTGCCGGCTGTAGTGCGCTGCGCTGCTACGCGGTCGCTGGTGTTGAATGCTGAATGGTGTGTAACAGTATGGAGGCAGATGAGTTGCACTTACAAGTGTTCACTTAATCAGTGGTCAGCGGCTTCTGTTAATAGCGCTGCGTTCTGCTGAAAGCAATGTACACTCAAGATCACTCTGGCACAATTTGCTCGCATGCAACGTTAATTAACCATATTCCCTGCGGGTGGCCAGAATTACGTTAACTTGCGGTGAGGGGCAGATTCTGCCTCCCCCAAGAGATCTCGAGAACCGCTTGGCCGATTTCGAATGGGCGAATACCATTCGATGTGTCATGACAAGATCTTTTTATACCCAAAATTCATATTTTGTTCAAAAATGGGGGCAAAGGGAAAAAAGTACGAGAATATTGTGTGTTTTTTATTTATAAGTTCATTGCGGCCATGTGGTTGAACCGATTTTCATGCACAAAACATTTTTGAGCTTCCAATGTACTGGTCTTCAATATATCAAAAGGAAAAGTAAAAAATCAAAGGCAGGGGGTCATTCAGGGGATGTAAAATGCGAGATTTCTGATAACATTTTTTTTAAGTTTTGGTGCGATATGTAAGTCACATTTTTTTTTGCTGTTATTTGTTAAAACTAATATATTGCGCATAGGCGGGTCCAGGTGAACATCGTGGGGGCACCATGTGCGTAACACCTTTTATCATCTTACTTTATCCACTTACTCCACCCCCATATTTAGTGTCTATGATTTTTTAATTTGCAAAAGTTGTCATATTTCAATCTCTAATTCGATAACTATCGACCCCCATTAGTTGCGTTTAAATCAGCCGATAAACATGGGAGCGTTGGCGGTTGAATAATGTCAGTGCTGTATACAAAATACCTCTATTTCTACGTTTGTGCCTCTCTCCCGTTGCTTTCAAACATTTAGGAAATGTATTTGTTTATAAATGTAGATCGTGTCGAGGTTCCCCTCGAACGCCATTATATTTTTTGAAAATCGGACGGATGGATCTCAAAATCTCCGGGGGAGGGCAGAATTCCCCCTCCCCTGCCACTAAATAGGGGCAGCCAGAAGCCTGCCACTAATAGGGTTAATTAACGTGTGGTTTAAATGGAACATTTCATCATGAAGTACGGATATTATATCTTCGAAAAGTTCGTCATAATGCGTAAGTACTCACGTAAAACCAAGTGTTGCTTCTTACTTCCAAAAATGCCAACTAAAACCTTCAGAACAGGTGTAACGTTTCGATTTTGCGCAATAAAGCCCATCTCATATACCCCGTTCACTCCAGTATAGGTTCAATGGGTACAAAACGCAGCAAAATATCGCTGCAATTTATATTGTCTACACCAATGCCAGCGGTACATGCGCCATAGTTCACATATCCAAGTCCACCGTCCCGCAGCAATCTGTTAAGGCACGCTCGGGACACCTGAGTCAGGGGTTCGTTCTGGGCCCTGGGTGGCATGCTGGGATCCCTCACTCTATACCAATAATCGGCGCCAGCAATGGCCTAAAGAAGGTTACAGAAACAATGCTGTGACATGTAACGTCAATCGGAAAGAAATCAAAACACATAGCAATTTAATGTGTGCATTCATAAAGAGAAAACTCCGTATCAAAATACGTTGCGAAAAAACCTTAACGGAGGATTCGGCAAGAGGTAAAATTTTACCAACAGTACCGCAGACAGAACCATTAGCACACATCCACGCATGATAGACATATCCACGCATGATAGACACAGATGTCCTCATCAGTCATTTCCCCGGAAAGTTATATATACCAAATCAATTGCTTGACTAGCAGAATTTCAGCTGATTCCATGACAGGTGGCTATATTATGTCTTCACACATCGCTGAGGGTACATAACTCGAAAAAATCTTCCGACTTGTCACCATGCACACACAAATACTGCCAGTAAACGGATCAATAGAAGCCTCGCATGGCTGAATATCGCACAAATCTCTCAACAAACAAAAAGATCATTGCCTGGGATGCCACGGCGTAAGTAGACAGATCCTGAGAATAGAGCAGCTCCATTTGAGAACGAGGAAGATTAAAGCTGGATCTAAAGCCACAACCACAACAACCAATCACCTCCGGAACACTGGTAGGAAATCATTTTCCCGTACCGGCTACGGGGAAAATGACTGCGGGGGTCCGATCGGATTTCTCCCACCGCAGCGCGTCAGTAGCTACCACACACTGATTAGCAGGAGTTCATCTATCAAGGCTCACCATCAGGGTCCACCGGATGACGTCATTTGAGCACGCACAACTAGCACCACTCACTGTTCACCTGGCAGCGTTTACCGTATCTTCAAACGCCGCTTTTCTGGCGCCGCAGGAGCCTATGGGGGTCCAGGCGTCGCAGCAGCCCCTAGGGATGGTTTGGGGGTCCAGGCACCGCAGCAGCCACTGGGGATGGGTTTGGGGTCTAGACACCACAGGAGCCACTGGAGGGGATGGTTTGGGGGTCCAGACGCCG
>VOPJ01002520.1:0-11954 GCA_014673585.1 Semibalanus balanoides
ACTTCATATTTTGCACCACAAACGGCGTACATTTGATAACTTTTTGGAAGGTGGCAGTGTCCCTTTAACTGCTGTAATTGCTTCGCTGTCTGGTTTTCTCGATTTTTCATAAACTTGATCGATGGAAATATTATAGTTACCGGATGTTACTCGTGATAACATCCATCGCGCTCATTAAACACTAATTATCGTACTGAATGCATGCTTTGCAGTTGAACGGTGGCGTTCTGACGGCTGGAGTTGTGAGTAAGGCTTTTCTGCGTATTTGTCGATGATATGCGCGGCGTCGCGCCGCAAGGAGGCTGCTAACGATGCCTTTTCCAGGAAATGTTTGTCAGCCAACACGCACCCACTTCAAACGCTACCAAAAATAGTGAAATTAAATTTCATTAGAAGTTTGATCTGGGTTTGATCGTGCTTTTGCACGGTAAACATGTCACGCCTTCTGCAGAGAGCATTATTGCTCATTGTAATTGCCTGCTAATTTGGTTTCCTTTGCATTCAATGTTTGTTGATTGTTAAGGATGAAAGGACACAATCACAATAAGCAGAGTGCAAGATATTTTGCATACCATTTTGACAAAAAAGCATTACTAGGAATTCTATGGGAACCGAAATTCGTTGCCAAGTACTTGCTAGTACTGGTCCAGTGTCCCAATACTCCATTCTGGCTTGGGTGTCAGAGTGGGAAATTTGAGCCCAAAAAGACCATGAGAGTGGAAAATTATGTAGAAAATGGTACACGATTTTATGAATAACTGTTTTGAAATATGAAAAGCACAAATTATTTTCCTCTTGAAATCATGTATTTTTATTTTTAATAGTCAATATATAGATGTTTATATGCAGAGATCAATATCACAATTTATAATTTGGGAGTGGAAAACTCTTTCCTAAAATGCAGAATGATAGTGGCAAATTATTCACAGTTAGGTGTCATCTCCCACCCAAATCGACAAATTTTGGGACACTGTACTGGTCATTAGAAGCGTGGATCATTTATCAACTTTGACTTAAATATTTATCGCTAGGGATCGTTAAATGCAAAATGTTACCAATTTACGATATGTTTTGGCCTCCTCTGTCAATTTCAGGTAATAGCTCCATTTGTTTGGAAAAGCTTAATATTTCTCTTAAAAAGAAAATATTAACATTTCCCACAAAAATGGAGATATTACTTAAAATTGACAGACGAGACCAAAATGTATTTTAAATTCATCACATTTTGCCTTAAAACATTCATTTTGAATGATATTTCAAGTTAAAGTTGACGAGCGTTCCACGCTTTTAACGACCGATACTTGCATGCTGATACTTTTAGTCACCAAACTGCGGGCTTTTCTCATATTGCTTTTTTACGCAACGGAGTGGAAAATATATGTTGCGTTCTGCTTGTGATTATATGCCCGCCAATCCTCTACAATTAATTAACAGGCGCTCTGGAAGGCGTCTGATAATTATGACACGCCCTGGACCCAATCTTACCCAGGTGCCGTGTATGGCGGCAGTACGGCATGCCGTGAATTACGGCATGCCGTGCTCAGATTGCCGCACTCGTGTAATCACGCTGTTTGTGTCGCTCCCCTCAATCTCGCTGACGAAATAGCCCAGTCGGTAGAGCGCTAGGCTGCTGTTGATATCGTCGCCGCCGCTCGGTGCCGGCCTCCGGCAGTTCTGCCGGCCGGCGCACCTATGTGTGCTGTACTAACCCATTTACGGCATTTGGTAAGACTGGGCTATTGGTAAAATTGGGCCCTGGAAGGAGATTTCATCCCCCCCCCCACACACCCCTTGATATCGAAATTCCACGCAACGTAGCGATAAGCAGAACACGGCGTGAGATAGATCGAGATAAGCTCTATCGAAAGTATATCGATCTTGCTTAGGGCAATGTCAATACTAAGCTCACCAGATGTTATCTAAGGTCAGATATTCCAGAGTTAGGACTTTCTCTCCAGATACCCCCAATTATCTGTTAACTAGTTTGTCGTGTTCAACTGTTCAGTGGTGGTGGCGCCCGCCCGTCTGGGACATCAATACGGACGATGATTGGGCCATTGTCTGTGACATTCACGCCTCTATGCTAACGGGATCGTGCGTTAGCTGCAGTTGATAGTGACGTCACGTGTGTGGTGAATGACGGCTGCGAACGAGGCCGTGATCTGGTGTTCGGCAAAATGCTGCGAAAGAAATGGAAGGATGCGGCTGGGAGCATTTCTAACTGGTTATATGTTATATGGGTTTGGTAGGGTTGTAGGGTTGGTTGCAAATATCGCGCCTAGTATTGTACAAAGAGTGACGCTTTCCCGTGGTCATGGGCGGAGAATGTAGTATGGCAAGTGTGGCCGACAGGAGCCCAGCCGTGTTCCGCAAATTTGGGAGGGGAGACAGGGGCTTTCTGAAGTATATCTTTCCCATGCAACATCCATAGGCGTTATGTTTAAAAAAGGGATTTCCCTTTATGCCTGCTGTGACCGCTGCCCCCTGTCGCCTGCCCCCTGTACCCTTCACTCACTGTCCACCATGCCTCTCCACTGACCCTGCCCCTCCCCCTCTATCTGCCCCAGGGCATGCAGTGTCGACTCCCCTGACGGCCCGCGCCGCCTGCTGGGCAAGATCTCCCGCAAGCTGAAGGGCCTGACGTCCCGGCCAGAGAAGCGCATCTCGGGTGAGGACGTGGGTCGGCCGGCCAAGCGTCACCGCACCGCCGCCCCCGCCCCCGCCCCCGCCCCCGCTGCCGCTGCCGCTGCCGCTGCCGCCAAAAGTGGAGGAGAAGGGAGAAGGGTCGGCAACAGTGTATTTTTCGACGCTCCAGAGGAGAAATGGTGAGTTCTATTATGTCGGTTCAAGGGTGCTTTCTCGTTTGTAGATTATGCGAAAAGTGTCGTGAAGTACTATTGGTTTCATAATAAGCGTCCGCTGGGTTGGCCGGCACAGCAGTTAAAGGGAGTGTGCCTACTCTTTTTTAATGTATTTTTTTATTACGGTAAGGAGCTATTGGTTTGATCATTGGTTACGATAAAATTCACGTCTGGAGTCCTTTTAGTTAAATTTTTACTTATATTCTGTTTTGCATTAATATGTTTCAAAACTCATAAACGATCGCCGCTATAAACAGAGTAACGAAGATGTTATCTACAATGGCGCACCAAAGACAATAAACAGCCCTATACGAACAAGGACAAATAGTTATCCAGGCTCTGTTCGGCAGCTGCTATCAGCGCGCACGAGTTGTTTTCTATTGGCCAGCGCTAACAATATATGCTAGCGTTGTAATATAGGGCAATAATAAAGGGCAATGCTTCTAGTAGCGAAAGCTCTCTGGCGAATATTGATAATTTGGTGCTGCCAGCCTGATCTTGGCGAATTTGGAATATCTCAGCAACTAGAGCAAATCTGGAGAAATGAAGTATATGGCTAAATTAAGAAAAATGTGTTCTATAGACCTGAGTGTCAGCAACTCCACATGACCGATGTGATTAGTCACACTCACTTTAAAGGGAATATACCGCATTGGGAAAAGTATGTTGAATGATGGAGATGAGTGCCCAGATAAGTGGCACTAATCTCCATCATTCCACATACTTTTCCCAAGGCCGTATATTCCCTCTAACTGCCGTGTCGACCAACCCAGCGGGACGCTTATTTTGGAACCAATAGTACACGGCAGTACAGAAGTACATACAAGACCGTACATGTTGACGGGATTCGGAAATAGCGAACCTAAACGAAAAATGAAATGATTTATTCATGCAAAATGATCAGATTTATTCATGCGTTTTTTAATACCAGTTGCATTCACATATTAGAACTTGAGAACGGGATAGGACGTTGTCAAGTTGACGCCTTACAATTTATCAACTCAGCATTTGTATGCTAGCGTATTTGCAACACGAGTAAGGCATTGCAGTTTTTTGCAGCTCTTCTTGTGTCGCTATATATCCAAAGGTACACATTGACGACGACGCTCGTCCATTTTTCACAGTATAGCATTCGCATTGAAGCGCCCGTAAACACCGATAGTTAATTACGAGCGAGCGCTCCTTGCTCGCTCGTCTGTACGTGGTATATGGGAAAAATATGATTATGGCGGCCCAACCCGACCCGACTCGTAGCGACGCTTTTGAGGAGCTCATATCTCTGCAACCGCACGTCCGATTGACAAACAGTTTTCTTTGCTGAGCAGCCCCATCAAATCAATCTTGTTTTTTGCCAGTGCCGACTCATGTGGGTGACTGCCTCTGTGCGTGGCGCGTGCCGCGTGAGGAGTGTTGAAATGTACTTGTCGCAAGAACTCCGCAACGGCTAGGCTGAGTGCCTTTGAATTTAGTGTGTGGTTAGGGACTCCTCAGCCGCCACTTTTTCACTAGTCAGGGGTGGGGTATCTTTGCACGTGCGCACGTGCACACGCCTATTCTATATCTCAGGATCGGCTGAGCCGCTTGTGTTCAAATTTGGCGAGTGGTTAGGGACTAGAGGTGCCACTTTTCTACCCACCTACCCACCAGATGTGGGTAGTTACTACCCACGTGGGTAGTAGCGGGTAGCACAAGCGATAATTTGGATCGAGTGGGTAGTTGGCGGGTAGCAGAATTTTCATAAGTTGAAAAATAGTGATTGTGATGGGAATTCCGATGCTTGAACCAATATAGGCACCTCACTTAGTGAAAAGAGATCAACACCAAACAGTTCAGCATTGAAAAAATGCCAGACATAATAATGACAGATTGTACTTGTGGGTACTTGCGGGTAGCTGGCAGCCTATATGCTCATGTGGGTAGTGATGGGTAGTTGATGGGGGTTGGCGGGTCGGGTCGGGTAGCCACAAGCCTGAAAAGTGGCAGCTCTATTAGGGACCTCTCAAACGTCACCTTTCCACATGTCAGAGGTGGGGGCTCTGCACGTGCGCACCTTTTTTGTATCTCAGAAACTACTTGTCACTACCATTGTACACTGTACAGTAGGGCACCCAGGTTTTGGTCAAAGTTGGCGAATCATCCGGCACACTTTTTACCATGATTTAGTTCATAAGAAGCCCCGCCCCCATGCCGATTTTTACCAAAATCGGTCAATATTTAGGGAGGTTGCAAAATCGGCGAAAAAGTCAGTTTTGACTCTCAGGGGGCCGACTGGTAACTCCGGACTGAATCAAGATAAACTATCATGTAGCCACATGTTATGAATCGTCTCGACAAATGGAGATGATCTAGATAGGTTTTGAGAACAATAAGTACATGAATAAAAAGATACGCCAGCTTGATGCGCCAGAACTTGGTATGTGCCACGCAGAAAAAAAAAACACACTGGTTTCAGCAACAATTGCGTTTATGTCGAGAACGTTCAACGTAGGTACGTGAAACATTTGTCCGAGGGACATGAAACTCTCCACTAATTGTTCCACACTCCAATTTCTACCATTTCCACTCCAACACCCGAGCTGCTAACCAGTAATTACACGTCATGCACTCACTATTGCCACAACGTCAAGGTAGATCAAGCTCGTCAATGCACGCAGCGGTGGGCAGTTGCATAAGTCAGGAAGCAGTTGCAAGCATAACCATCAGTGGCAAATATGTCATTGATTATGAAAGCCTATTGATCTGAGATGATTTAAACTCGCAACGGCGAAATGTTCAATATAATTTGTGTCATTTTATCTCTTTTAATTAGTATGAGGTTACTGGTTATTACATTCCATTTAAAGCCTATTGAGCCAAAAGGTGGTGGGTGGGCAAACTACCTTTCAGGATGTCACAGTCATACAGATTTAAAATTACACCAGTTTGTTTGTTTATGTTCTCACACAAGCAGGGGGAGGGTTAATAACTACGAATAGTCAGCCCCAGATTCCCCACGAGCAGATAGCTAGGCTAGTAACGCCAGTGAGGAAAAGTGCGCCAGGTGTTTCGTTTCATCTTTTCCCGTTTTTTCCATTTTTTTTCAAAGGCAAATTTTTTTCCCCTTTTTTGGGGCCTTTTTCCTGAAATTACGCGCTCCAGTGTCAAGGGGCGGTATTGTGTATTATAATTGCATATGCCGTATCTGCTGGGCCCTGCGGTGGAGTGCGGCTTGTGTAATAGCGTCTCAACGGAGCCGCCATTTTGTAACCTGATTGGCGACATGTCTATGACGTCAGTTCGCAGCATTGCACCGCTAAGGAGACCTGAATCTCTGGCTTATATCCTACATTCTAATGTTCTAACATTTATGTGTAACGTTCGCAGTGGCAGACACGCTAACCCCCCCCCCCTCGCTCCCCCCAGCGGCACAGTGGCCGGCGGAGCGGCTGTGAAGGCGGCGGACGGCGGCGAAAGCGGCGCGGCTGAGGCGGTGGCGAACGGCGTGGCCCCGCCAGCCCGCGACGCCGGCCGCTCCATGCCTCTTCTGACACCGGATGACGTACATGACGCCGACACTGGCCGAAAGCCACCGTCAGAATCATCACAACTGTCCACCCGGAATGCTGAGCTGGTGTCGGCGTCCAAAGCGGCGAGTTGGCCGGCAGAGAGCTGTGCGGCGTCAGGTGGAGACATACCGCCGCCGGACTCGGCACACGTATCCGAGAGCTCGGCACGATCAGGCGCCACCAAGTCGCGCTCGCCGGACTCGGCACACGTATCCGAGAGCTCGGCACGATCAGGCGCCACCAAGTCGCGCTCCGAACAAGCGCAGACGAACGGTGACAAGCGGAAAGGGGACAGCCGCAAACAGAACAGCGACAGGTCTGCCAAGCAGAGCGAGAACGCGCCCTCAGACAGAATCTCCTCATCATCTGAGAGACGGAAATCCTCAGACAAATCGAAATCCTCAGACAAATCGAAATCCTCGGACAGATCGAAAACCTCGGACAGATCGAAATCCTCGGACAGATCGAAATCCTCTGAGCGAGCGAAATCTTCAGATCGCGTGAAATCATCGGACGGCAGAGAATCTGCGAGTGGCGACGGCTCTGAGGCGGCGACGCTGCCGTCACCGACAAAGTGTCCTGACCGACTGCAGCGGCGTCTTCAGGAGCGTCGCTACCGGCGCCGCAGCCGCTCCGAGTCCTCCTCCTCCTCCTCCTCGGAGGACAGGAGGAGGCCGTCCTCGGCGCCGGCCGCGGCGGCAGGGGCGGCAGGAGGGGATGCACTGGCGTTCCTCACGGCTGACGCGGGACTGGCCGGCTACGGGACGCGGTGGTAAGTACACGGAGACAGGGAGGCTGGTTTGGCGGCGGGCTGATGTGACGTGGCAATCAGGCTGTGGTGAGCGCCTGTCGTGCTTTATGTATGTTTCACCATACACGGACGAGCAGTATGTTAGTTGACGATAGGCGTAACAAAATCAATGTAGGTGCGACAAATGTTTTGTGAGGGTATAGCGTCAAGCTTGCACATCAGTGTGTAGTTCAATAAGTAATTGTGTAAATTATAGCTCGGGTATCGGTCATGGAATGATAGAACACTCATCATCGGCCATGGAAGCTCGCGACACACACTGCATGGAAGTCACGGAACTTAAAGGCACTGGGTTTGCGCTGTCGGGATTTCGCTTATTACGCTCATAGTACTTGATGCCATTCATTTAACTTACATAATGAGTAAATGATGATTAAACTATTGCGTGGTGACACCGATATATCCAAATGCATGTCAACGAGGTGCTCTGAATAACTAATGTGAATGAATGGCATGCATGCCTTCCGTGAATGCCGTTGTGAATTGATAGTGGGGAGTTAATTCGCGAACGGGTGGGGTACTTGAGCCAGGGCGCAGTCAATGACGTGTGCAGATAATGCGGGTTTCTGAGCCTGGATTTCTCTAAATCTCACCGCAAACGAAAAACAATATTAACACAACTTAACAAATAATTATTGGTATGTGATATCCCGCCAGTGCGGTATGTCCAATACTTACGTGACAGTTCAGGAGGGGGGGGATACGATCTCCCCCTTAGCGTTTTACTCCTGAATGAGCTAGAGCTTCGATTAAAAAACGAGTGTGTTGCTTGTGATAAGAGGAAGCCTTTGGATCAATATTGTTATGTACTGGGAATTTAGGTGACCTGAAGTCATTTCAATGACCCGGATGTCATCCAAATTGTAAATTGAGTTTGTCGAAGCGAAAGCTACCTTTGTAATTAATGTTCTTCGTTAGTTCGTGGAAGCGAAAGTTACCTTGTCATTTGAAAGTTCCTTGTGGAACTTTAAATGAAAAGGTATGGAAATTCTGGGATTTCATTTAAATGAAATCCTGGAAGTCAAATACACAACATGTTTGGTGCTGCGATCTTGTATTTTGCTACTTACATCCTTGGTTCGCTAGCACTGTCACGGAAGAGATGTCAATACCGTGGCGAAATTATGTGTATTGTAACTGTTTGATGCTCGTATGCTGCTCGCAATGATCGTTTTCGCGATCTTTATAGTAAGTTGTCGGTTTTGTTTTCACCGCTGCGCGTGACTTCAGCCAGAGGGAGAGCCAAGATCTGGCACAAAGTTTGCCGTTCTGCGAGGGAGTCTCATCGTGTTTAAAGGTCCACCTTGGATCTGGCAAATTTCATTATGGTAGAAACAGTAATCTTTGACTAAGCTACCTGTTAACCCGCGCCTCGACTGGGTCCTCTGCATTTCCCGCGCCCCACTGGGGGTGTTTGAACACCCCCCCCCCTATCTCGGCTCCCATGGCACGTAGACCAAAACAAAAGACACTGGTCGAACCGTTATCAAAAATCATTGCGAAACTATTTCAAGACTTTATTCGCTCCCTCAAACTCAGGTCACCAGCAGGTCATCGAAGGTCAAATTTTCCCAGTTTTAGACATTGCTCAAGAAACTCCAAAGATCTGGGTAACTTATGCTATCTTAAAGCAATCAGTTTTTAGACAATCGATAGCCATTGCAATTTGCTATCGACTTAGTTGTCCTCAAATTTGACCTCAGGTCAATAGTTTAGGCTCTAGAGGTCATTAAAGTAAAAAATACTGATTTTCGACAAAAAAAAATTATCACTCATCACTTTTTACCTAATAAATATAACGCAATACTGTTAAACCATCGTGTTTGTCTCGTCAAGGCGTCTTTAAATTTGTTAAATTGTATCATGTTAGGTCAACTTAAAAAAAAAATACATGTCAAGTGGTGGCCCAAGTAGGTCATGATGCATATCATGAGACGTGTCTTCACGAGACAAACACATTGGTGAAAGTTTGGCACTTCTCTATCAGCATTAATGTCCAGAGTTATTGACTGAAATGTGTTGGTTGGGACCTCGGATGACGCCAGATGCCCGGATCTAGGGCTGCGCACACGTGAAACAAGACTGTGACACTCATGGAGTATCCCCAGTAATATCTAATGATAAAGTTATCCAGAACGAACGGACTGATAATCTGTCGAAAAGGAAAAGCGTTGCCTAGAGATAGTTCTAATATTTGCAGGCTAGTAGAATCTGGAAGGTCAAAAATTGACGCCTCGACACCCTACAGAGGTCACCGATATAAAAAAAAAACACAAATGAGATACCACACTCTTTGTAAGATACTGATTGATTAATGTAATCCTAGCAGTTTGATATCGATCTTAAGACTGTGGGCATGGCACGACCGGCAAACTTTTTGGGAGGTGGGGTACTGGTGATCCTGACTAAATCTGACACGAAACCTTGAATTTGTGCGAAACAGCCAGTGGTGGACACGGCAAGGATCAATCGATAAGGATGTATGCCCAATAGTTTAGGCCGAGCGCTACGCGCCGCCGTTTTTTCTGATATCTCGATAAAACAGGAAAGGTGGTGTTATTCGAACACCCCCCACCCCCCCCTCAGTGGGGGCGTGGGTAAACGGAGTGTCTCTTTACATGGGGTTTTGAATTGAGATAGCAGAATTGTAGCTGAGATGTATAAATCATATGATTCACGTTCGTTTATTCCACAACTCTTCCTCAACGGCTCTAGAGCAGCTTTTCGAACGACCCGACATAGTTTATACCAGATGGCTGGTGTATACCAGATTGATTTATAACAGTCCATGACGGAGTATTGCATACCAGATGGCTGTTTATACCATAATGGATGTTACCAGATGCAAGGTGGACTATTCCCTTTATTGGCGTCGATTTCTGAGTTGAAAATCAGTATAGCACAACATTGTTATTTATTCAAACGTACAGCGACATCCACAATACATCCGGTGACTTCATGTCCAGGTGAGAATGACAAAAACGTACAAAATCAGAATGTTGTATCTATATTTCGATTATTAATATTACAGATACATGCTTTGAATCAATCGTGCTTCTTCCCAAAATTGCCAGACCGAAGCGTGAATATTGAAATGGATTCATTGTCGCTCGTTTTGGCGCGAAAACAAATCAATTTGGCATTCGTTCATCGCACCTACACGTTAATCCGGTACCGTTAGCTCGTGCGCCCGGAGTTCTCTAAGAACGACCTGGCTGACTGTGCTGGCCGGAGCAGCCTGGGCCGGCCGGAGCACGCACTGGGGCTGGGCCGGAGCAGGCTGGGCCTGGCGAGAGCAGATGTGGCTGGCACGGAAGCATCTGGCTGGCGGAGCAGCCTGGGCTCGACCCGGAGTAGCTGGGCCTGGCCGGAGCGACTGGCGGATGGGCCAGGAGCAGCCTGGGCTGGCCGGAGCAGACTGTGCTGGCCGGAGCAGCCTGGGCGGCCGGAGAGACTGGGCTGGCCGGAGCAGACTGGGGGCTGCCGGAGCAGACTGTAGCTGGCCGGAGCAGACTGTGCTGGCCGGAGCAGCCTGGGCTGCCGGACAGCCTGGCTGACCGGAGCGCCTGGCTGGCGGAGCGGCCTGGGCTGGCCCGGACGCCTGGGCTGGCCGGAGCGGCCTGGGCTGTGCCGGAGCGGCCTGGGGCTGGCCGGAGCGGCTGGGCTGGCCGGAGCGACTGGCTGGGCCGGAGCAGACTGGGCTGGCCGGTAGCGGCCTGGGCCGGCTCGGACGGGCAGCGCATGAATAAAGACGGTGGCCGTGTCTGTGGTGATGGCCGCGCTCCGCTCCCCCTGGTGTCGTCTGTCAGCAGTGGTGGAGTGGCGCTGCAGGTGTGGCGTGCAGTCACAGGTGAGGCGAGGCGAGGTCGGCCGCCGCAGGGCCAGCTGCTTTGTTCTGCAGAGCGGTACAGTGGCACACAGTGGTGGCTGTCTTTGTCTGGGTGTCAGAGTGTTAAGTTCAAGCCAAACAAGATATGAAAGTGGAAAATTGTGTATCATTAGATTTTTCAGAAAAGCAGAAGATGTGTTGAAAGCATGTAACTTCTCGAAGTCAATATTAATGTCTGGAGATACATATCCATCCACAATTTGGGCGTGAAAATAATTACTCCTAAAGTGGAGAATAATAGTGGAAAATTATTTACATTTATGTGTCATTTCCCACCCAAACGACCCTAATTTGGACGCTGGAGCGCTGCAGATGGGTGTAGGTGTAGGCGCGGAAAGATGGGTGTTGATTGGATGTTTGTAAAACTTCGCTAACTATTTCGATGTTCAGGTAGATATTCGTGAATGCATATATTGGGACATTGTTTGCCGATCCAGTTGGTTGCTGTTTCAACACACCATCAGTTCGATCAAATTGTACGGCGGTTAGGAATCCTGCTCTGTCGCAGTCCAAGTACTTCACGTTTTGCTAAGCTATGTTTTGTTTTTGCATGAACAACATATGCCTGTCCGCCGTTGGCTTCATTGTTTCTCCATCGGTTTATTCTGATATTGCGAAATTTCCAGCCTGCTGCGTAAAGAACACTCTTGAATACGCATTATGTATCCGGTAAGACAACGTTGAATGTGTCGTCTGTTCCACGAACCTGCTACGGTCGTTGTAAAGATGCTGAGCTATAAATAGCACAAGATCTAATGAGGCTTTACGAAAACAATGAAGAGCATCTGAGCAAGGCAATGGAGTATATGCACGTTGTGAGAAAAATACACCAAACGAAAGAGGAAATA
>VOPJ01002521.1:0-11948 GCA_014673585.1 Semibalanus balanoides
GGTGCTGGTCCAGAGGGACCCAGCGGCACTCGCGGGTCCAGTGGGATGCGAGGGCCCGGTGTGACAACCCAGTGAGACAGGTAGATCCAGCGGTACTCGCAGGCCCAGTGGGACACGATGGGGCCACGATGGGGCCACGATGGCCCAGTGGGACTTGCAAGCCCTGCAAAACACGTGGGACACGAAAGCACAGCAGGACCCGTGGGCACAGCAGGACTTGTAGGTCCAGCAGGACACGAGGGCCAGCGGGCCCCGAAGGACCCATGGGTCCCCGAGAGACCCGTGACCTCGAGGGACTGACCTGAACAGTTTGTCGGAGCAGAGCAGCGTCTCGATGGCTTGCGCCTCGTTAGCCCGCAGGACGTGTTTGTAGCCGTAATAGGCCTTGGCTGGGTCGTCCTGCAGGGTACGGTAGAACTGTTCCAGAGCCTTTACCTCTCCCGCTGCCTTCGTGTCGCTGAGACGGGCGGTCACGGCCGGGTCCTGGAGCACCTCTGAAATGGGCAGAACAGGTCAGGACAGGTCAGGTCAGCCGTCAGGTCAGCCGTCAGGTCAGGCCAGCCGTTAGATCAGGTCAGGGTATGTTAGACCAAGTCATGTCAGAGATGACCAGGTCAGGTCAGATCAAATATGTCTGGGTACGCCAGGCCAAGTTATGTCATAGATGACCAGGTCAGGTCAGGTTCGGTATGGTACGGACTACGGTCAAGTGTTACTAGGTCAGGTTCGCAGTTCACTTCATATTCGCATTTCGACTTTTGTACATTGTAACTTAAGTGATTACAAATGAAAATATGCCCATATGTAATGGTCAAACATTCGGTACCTTGGACACGACCATATCATCGACCATGTATCCAATCCATTGCCTTTATACGTTCGTCAGCTTTTACACAGACCCACAGGTTAGTTACACCCCAATAGTGTGATAGCAGTGAACTCCCCCGTCGCTAAGTTGATAAGCGCGCGTCCGTCTGACTGTAGCTTCGCCCTAACACGGTGGTGATGTTCGCGTCGACTCGAGTTAGGAGTCCAATTTGGACTAACTTTTGGTCTTAGATTGGGGTGACCTGCGATCGGTAGCAGCTGCTGCCAATAGACAAGGCCAGTGGCGGGGATCGCAGAGTCGAGCCTCTGCGGCACTAAAACTTTCGACTTCGAAGTTTGTCGAGACAAAACATACGATGAGATGGTCCGGATGGTCAAAACGAGTCTACTTGGCGAATGGTGAGTATTTGAGTAAAAATTCCCCGGGACAAGTTTAATGTACCCCAAAATGGCGACTACTTTAGGGGAAAACATGATTGCAAGCAAAGCGATTATTTATAAATAGAAAATAATCGCATTACAAATACTTTAAACGGAGTGACATACGTAGAAATACTGTATTAACTGTATTCGTGTTGCGACACCGAATGTTGTGGTGATACCAAGCAACTTCCGACTGCCGAAATATAATATCAGAAACGGCAAACAATAGCTCATTTAAAAGCCTATTCAACAAGCTCATTGGCTTCAGATGCCATACAACCTTTCCAATATCAATAATGATATTTCAAGCGACCGTGGAAAACAGTATAACTCAGCACAGGACCACCAGGGGCCCACTCGGCCCACCGCCCACTCGGCCCACCGCCCACGTTCCGTGGCACGGCTATTGTCCAGCAAACAAGCGACGCAGGGACTAATCATCGTTATAACTGGGCAATGCAAGGCAAATGTTGTAAAAGCACCGTTTACGACGGAAGCGTCGTACCATAGGCGGCGGAACAACCGGCCAGTGGATCGCTCAGTGGTGGCGGAACAGCTGACCAGTGGAAAAATTCCGCTTTTTTTTCAAAAGGGTATTGGGCGGAACAGCCTGACCAGTGGATCGCTCCAGTAGTGGCCGGAAAGCTGACCAGTGGATCCGCTCAGAGGTGGCAGAACAGCTGGCCAGTGGATCGCTCAGAGGTGTTGGTGGTGCGAACGAGCTGGCCAGTGGAATCGCTCAGATGAGGTGGCAGAACAGCCGGCCAGTGGATCGCTTCATGGTGGCGGAACAGCTGGCCGGTGGATCGCTCAGTGGTGGCGGAACAGCCGGTCAGTGGATCGCTCAGTGGCGGCGGAACAGCTGACCAGTGGATCGCTCAGTGGTGGCGGAACAGCTGGCCAGTGGATCGCTCAGTGGTGGTCAGTAGTTCTTCTATAGCCTTGGTCAGCAGTGTCTGGCGGCGTTGTCGGCTTACCGCCAGCCAGCACCACACCAATACGGCTCGGTACAATAACGCCGCCAGGCAATAACACTTAGCATTCAATAGGTCGTTAGTTTACAACATGACGTGCCTAGCCTAAGTTGTCCGACAGTAGCACATGCTGCCATACAAATCAACAAGGCTACATAGAGTGCAGTAAAGCATAACTTCCTGGGTAAATTACATCAGTTCAGCAACAGTGGTCCGGCTGGTGCGGTAATGACCAGCAGCCCTGGGTCGATTCGTAATATGCTATTATTTGGACAGACTAGTTTACATTCAAAACGTCTTTTTCACAAAGATTATTATCAACTCAAAATCTCTATTATATCTCTAAACTTCTCGACATGCACCCTGGATAAATATAAATCAGCATGTAGCTAAGCATCTTTCGAGCCAAGGCAGATATCAAAACTTTCCCTGTTCTGTAGTACCTTTAGGAATCATAATAAGTAATTAGATTCGGCAAAGTAAAATAATTGTTTTGAAATGGTATTCAACTTGCTTCAAAACGTTACACAATTAACGTCTGCTCGAAATGGTAGCTGTTATGAAAAATATCAGTACACACTACATAGTCGATTTCCAAACATCTTAACTGGATGCAGCGTGCTTCGAAGAAAAAATATTAAGAAACGAAAATAACCAGAAAAGCTGTAAGGGGAAATATGTTATCCGGAATGTGAGACGATCCAGAAAACGTGTTACATCTAACTTAGATACCATTGGTTCCAAAATAAGCATCCCGTTCGGCTGGCCGGTACAGCACTTAATCTTAAATGAATACCGGCCTCCCGCCGAGCACCATAGGTAAATTAGATATAGAGTGTGTCGGACAGCCTACCTTCCATACCGGCCGGGAGTGGTGAGAAATGGACCGGACGAATTCCGGCGCCACTTGTACATTAAGCAAAACATACTCTTCCCCGAGCGTCTCCAGTGTGTGTTCCCAGCTGATGGCTCCCACGTGTCACTGTCCAGTTGTGAAAGAGCCAGTACCACTTAGCCGGCGCTGGGTAAACGGGAAGGGGGCGGGGTGAACGGGACGGAGGCGGAGAGTGTTACGGCGACGCGGCCCACACCGACGAGTCCAATTGTGGCGCCTCCGCAGCACCGAGTGGACAGAGAGACCTCTCAGACAGAGCCAGAGAGGTGGACAGAGAGACCTCTCAGACAGAGCCAGAGAGGTGGACAGAGGGACCTCTCCAGAACAAGACAGGCACAGAGAGGTGGACAGTCAGGACCTCTCAGCAGCGGCCAGGATAGAATGTGGACAGAGGACCCCTTCTCAGACAGGGACCAGATTAGGTGGACAAGAGGACCTCTACAGACAGGGCCAGAGAGCCGTGCTAACAGAAGGGACCTCTCAGGACAGGGCCCAGCGCGAAAGGTGGACAAGCACAGAAACCTCTCAGACAGGGCCAGACTAGAACGCTGCACAGAAAGGGACCTCTCAGACAGGGCCAGCGAGAGGTGGGACAAAGGACCTCATACACCACAGGCCAGAGAGGTGGACAGAGGGAACCTCTCAGACAGGGCAGAAGTAGGGGACAGAAGCGGGACCCTCTCCGATCAGAGGACAGACGAGCCGATAGGACATGGGACCTCTCGAACAGGGCCAGAGAGGTGGACAAGAGGGACCTCTCAGACAGGCCAGAGACGGTGCGACAGACGGAACCACCCCCACACCCCCCCCCCCCAACCACCACCCCCACCCACCATCATCCAGACCAGCGGCCAGAGGAAGTGGACAGAGGCGACCCTCTCAAAACAGGGGCCAGAGAGGTGGACAGAGGGACCTCTCAGACCAGCGGCCAGAGAGGGTGGACAGACGCGGAACCTCTCAGACAGGGGCCAGATACGCGTGACAGAGGGACACATATACAGACCAGCGTGCCAAATAACGCGGACAGAAGGGGACCCTCTCAGACAGGCCAGAGAAGTGGACAGAAGGACCTCTCAGGACAGGGCCAGAGAGTAGTGGGACAGCAGGGGACCTCTCAGGACAAGGGCCAGAAAGCTTGGACAGAGGGACCTCTCAGACAGAGGCCACAGAGAGGATGGACAGAGGACCTCTCACGACCAGGGCCAGATAGAAGTGGACAGAGGACCTCTCAGACAGGGCCAAGATAGGATGGACAGAGGGACCTCTCCACGAACAGGGCACAGAGAGGGGCAGAGGGAAACCTCTCAGACAAGGGCCAGGAGAGCAGCTGGACAGAACTAGAGGACCCTCCACTCAGCACAGGGCCAAGTACGAAAGAAAAAAGTTGGACAGACGCCGGACCTCTCAGACAGGGCCAGATAGCACTGTGGCACCAAGAGGGAACCTCTCCTACCAGAACCGGCTCGAGCCAAGAAAGTGGACAGAGGGACCTCTACAGACTAGCGGCCAGAAGGTGGACAGGGGACCTCCCTCCAGGTGACGAGAGCCAGAATGTGGACAGAGGACTCTACAGCACGGGCCATCACGACGCCCGTGGACGAGGGAACCTCTCAGACAGGCGCCAGAAATCGTGAGGACATGAGGAGCCTTGGACACGCCAAAGATAGGTGGAACGAAGAGCACCTCTCAGGACAGGGCCAGCACGAGCGTGGACAGAAGGGGACCTCTCAGACAGAGCCAGAGAGGTGGACAGAGGGACCTCTCAGACAGGGCCAGAGAGGTGGACAGAACTGAGCTGCTCGTTCAGCGAAGACCGTCCGGTACGATAGGTACACGGAAAACTGTTCTCTCATGTGCTCCCCTCACCTCTTTCCTGAACGTAATAGAAGGCTGTTTGTTCTGATCGAGGACAGTTGTGAAAGGTGAGGTAAGCTAAATACATCAGTAACTACAGGAAACCAGATCAATGAAGAGTAGGACACAATTACGACCCTCGCCTCGCCTGGACACAAGATACAGCAGTTCGCACACTTTAAGCACCTTCCATAGCGCTAATATCGTTCATAGGGCCTATAAGCGGCCCCTTTGCAACAATTGTTAGTCCCCACTCGTAATAGATGATGATGATGATGTGGGGCTTACGGGCGCCGGAACTCCTCGGTTAGTTGGCGCACCACTTTAAGTAATCGCTGCATGTAGCACGTACTTCACGGGACGCAGTAATATCGTTTACCGAAAGAGAGCGGCGGAGGAGTGCAGTGTCACGAATTTCACAAATGTGAGTGGAAAGCCACACCCGAATTC
Organism: Semibalanus balanoides; assembly: GCA_014673585.1. Classification (NCBI taxonomy): domain Eukaryota; kingdom Metazoa; phylum Arthropoda; class Thecostraca; order Balanomorpha; family Balanidae; genus Semibalanus; species Semibalanus balanoides. Next base: position 5,425 of record VOPJ01002521.1, read on the forward strand.
AGGCACGAAGTCAGGATTTTTATCAGGAAAGGGGGGGTACGTCGGTGGAAGAATCAAATTTCGCTCTTCATCAATATGTTATTGAACGGGGGGGGGGGTCGGGTCGTTACGAGATCCCATTTTATTATATCTAGTATAATTTGTATTTGCTCAGGGGGCCATGGCCCCCGTGCCAACCTCCCCCTTGGCTACGTCCCTACCCATTGTTCACGTCATTTGCCACCGAAACAAGTCACTAGCAATCGAGCTAAATAGCATCAAAATCAAAAATCGATAAAAACATGATCTTCCTACCTATCTAGGTCCACACCAACCAATTAAACAGTATGTATTTCGAGTACTTAAAATAACAGCAAACGAATAGACTCACGACACCTTGAGCAATGAGCATATCTCGAGTCTGCCACAACCAGGTCTCAGTTACACAGTGGCCACCCGAGTCCATGCATGCTAAGTTTCGCCAGGCGCCACGCCCAAATGTATTAACATTCCGCTGCTGTCGACAGGGGATAGGACCACGGTCTGACAACTCATCACGAACTCTAGGAACGCGACCCGTGAGAGCTATCAGATGTCAAGTTACCAGCATGCGAGCTAGATTGGCAATTTGCAGAGGAGGGCTTACTTGCTGCGAGACGCGGAAGGCTGTGTCGCAGCATTGTCTCATCGCCGGTGACGCAGAGGACAAATATCTCCCGTATGAGACAGAACAGGCTGCCTCGGTGTCAGTCGTCACAGGTTTCACAAGTCCGAGGCCAATCAACTCCGCGTCAAAAATACACCTGCTGTACGTCTGAACTCAAAGGTCCAGGCTGTCGTAGTTCAAAGATCATAGGCCTCGTGTGGGCTTGGAAGAGCAGTTTCTGGATGTCATAAGCTGCGTTTAACCTCCACAAGTCGTCAATAAATCAAACATCAAATCATGGAGTCATGCATGTCACGAGTTAGCTTCTAGTTTCAGCATTAGAACTGTCATTGGAGGTAAATTCAAGACTATGTTTGCCTTTGCCACAGTTCCCGGGGCACGGGGCACGGGGCAGTCTCGTAATGACTTGGTGCCGAACCTGAGCTACCTGACCAGCTGACATGTCCTGTTGTCCTGCAAACAGAGCCCAGACAGCGCCTCTCTTAGGGCTGAGTGTCGGACCCCAACTGTCTAGTCAACTGACCATTCCTGGGCCAACGCCGAGCACTTGAGCAAAAAACAAATGCTCACATTACAGGCCGTACCCTGCGACCAAGATACATAATGTGCACGTACTTGATTACGAAACTCTGACTGCGCCAACACCATTGCCACATTGGATACAGCAGACACCATTACCACTGCATGTTGCAAGAAGCGCGCTATTTTAATCCCTATGATATTTGTAAATTATGTTTTGAACATAAACAAATACAATTATACCTTATCATATTTGAATACTGATCAGTGTGGGCTTTCATGTTTTATCTGAAAACAAGTCAGTGAAGGTGGGCTTCAACAAAAAATTGCACCACATGTTGTCTTAAGTATCCACTACAGTCACGACGAGCCCACCACCACTCGGCCGTCTCCAAGCCGCCACAGTTCGCGACACAGCCTCATATTGACCAGTGTTAGTCCTCGGGAAGAAGAACGTATAACGTAGTCTATTCAGCGCCACGATCGGCACTAATGCAGTCATGAAGTGTGTCAGTGGTCACCGGGACAATCTAGAAAGTTCCCATGTTACACGCGGGCCAGATGTGAAACACCGACAAAACTTGCTGCATACACGAGAACGGAGCATTTGTGATGCATGCTTTGATTCATGCTTCAAAGAACATGTCCGGGCTTTCGATAAGAGCGTGCATTGTATGTACTGATATTCATGTCATGAATTATGCCGTTCGAATGCCGACGCTTCCGGTAATCGTGCATCTTTTACGTCGAACTATCATCCCTGTCACGTCTCATACAGTACGACACGGGTTACTCCATATCCATGGTGCGCCATGTTGTTTGTTGGTGTCTTTGAAGCAGCCTAATTGACTAGCTAGGCTGTGCTAGACATTCGATACGCGACCATAAAACGAACTCCTGAATCTATCCTATGGATGACGTAGCATACCATCCGATGACGTATCTGTCTATATATGACACTAAAGTGATCAATGTATCATCCAAGCTAAGTTGTCAATCCCCAAGCCTCGCCGTACGCCGATTTTTAGCTCATCTAGGCGCCTATATCGCATTAATATCCCGACTTCGCATGCTGCTCTCAGAGCCACTGACTGGAGTGGCGTGTTCTCACGCGTGGAAGTGACAGACCAGTGGCATGCCTTAATAAATTGTCTCCTGCCCATCTTCAACAATCACGCACCTCTAACACGTATCAAAATTCGCCACCCGTCTGCTGCCCCTGTATCGGACACCACTCGCAACCTGATGGCACAGCGTCGCAGACTTCTTGTCTATAGTGGTAGGACCCTTGAGTTCACTGCGCTTAACAAACAGGTCCGTTCTGCTGTGCACAACACTAAGGAGGACATCGCCAGAGGATTGCGTGAGCTGGGTCCAGGTCCTACCACCATTTTTCGGAATGTGCGCCAAATCATCGCGGTGAAGAAGTCTTCCGACCGCATTATGCTAGAGGCCACTCCCGGGGAGCTAAACCAGTACTTTGTGGACGTTGGTCCCCGGGTTGCGAGTGAGGTCCTAGCCAGGGGTGAGCCGCCCCGTCTCCCTGTCCGTCTACCTCGTGTCGGCACATGTGGCTTCACACTGCAGCCTACCTCTCTGTCTGCTCTACGGTCCTTCCACAACTCAATACAAAATTCAGGAGCCTGTGGTGCTGACTGCTGACGGTATCTCTATTCAGGTAACAAACCTTTTCTTTGCTGCTATTGGTCTCGTTTTGCCATATCATCAATACTTTAACAAGCCCCTCTTCCGGCGAATATCCAGCGTCATGGAAACATTCCATTGATGATGGTTGTGGCTTTAGGGCGCCGCAACAAAGTAGTTATATGGCGCCCATGAAACAATCCACTGATGGGATGGAAACATTCCATTGTCCATCCCATACACAAAGCCGGCAGCCAGTCCAAAGCTTCCCATTTTCGCCCCAGCTCTATTGCCCCTGCCTTTCCTAAGCTTAAGCTTAAGTATTTCCTTAAGCTTAAGTATTGTGCAGCGTCAGCGTTACTCATACATATCGGATAACCACCTGTTCTCCTCATCCCAGCACGGGTTCCGCTCCCTGTTCTCTATTGAGACCGTATTTCTGACAGTTTTTGATCACATCCTCTCAGCTATTGACCACCACCAGGAACTCACCCTTCTCTGTCTCCTTGATTTATCCAAGTGGTTTGATGTCATCCTATGGTCCTCCCTAAACTACGTTCTTATAACATCGATCACACCTGGCTTACTTCATATCTCTGCGGTTACACTTAGTCTGTCTGTACGGCTGATGGGAGTGGAAACCTTCCTTTCTACATGCCTCTCCCAACTCCATCGGAGTTTTCCAAAGCTCGTCTCTCGGGTCCTTACTTTTTAATGTTTGCTTACAATATGTGCCTGTTCGCGGGGATGCTCATGTGGTCAAGTACGCTGATGATGCTCAAATGTTGTAATCTAGCAAAAAGCACCAACTCAATGATATAGTAAATAAGCTGGAGGACACCCTAAGTGCACTTGATACCTGGTATTAAGCATTACTGAGTGATGCTGGTATGTATATATTTGTGATCGAGGCGTTTTTTTTTTAAATTACTGCACGAGCGCAGCGAGTGCAGTAGTTTTGAAAAATATCGAGATCACAAATATCTACATACACACTACACAGTAGAGTTTGGTAAGCCTTTTACCATATGTCGCCAGTGCGGTATTCCAGAGCATAATGCGGAAAATACCACACTCCATGCGCAAATACTTTTTTACATTGCTCGGCATATGGTAAAAAATAATACAAGACCGAATAAATGGCGCTCGGATCCCGCCAAAATTGTCGCGACCTTGACACTGACGCTGTTCGATTCCGCGACGACACGGTACAAGAGAGCCCAAACGTTAAGAAATGTAAGTGTTCCATTCGATAAGCACTGTACATGGGACTCATACGTGATGATGATGATGATGATGATTTGGGTTTAAGGGACTCATACGTGACTTCCTTGGTAAACCAGATTGTGACATCCTCATTGGACTATCACGCGTGGGGCACAATATTCCCCACGAGCTGTTGTCAATTCTTATAAATGCATTGGTCGTTCCACACGTTCGGTAATGTTGAGCATTATTTGTCAATGGCTCGCAGAAGAACATACAACGCCTCGACAAATTATAAACTTTGTCATTCGAGTCATATCTAGCAAACGTAAATTTGAACACATCTCTGACGTGCGAGCTGAGCTTAGCAGGCCCACTGCCCAGCAGTTGTACAGACACCACTCCCAAAATGTACGAGTACCACACAAAATGCACAACACCGGGGAACCGCAGGCTCTTGCTTCCCAGCTGCGTGTCCATTCTGACCTCCGCTCCCGCTCTACGCGACAGATCTCGGACCTGGCCCTTCCACGCGTGAGGACCGAGGCTGGCAAGAGCCGCTTTCTATATCATGCTGTGTGAAATCACAACAAGCTGCCTTTGGCGATACGCCACTCAGCCATGCCCGCATTCAAGAGAGATCCAGACTATGCCTCGACCGGAGAAGCCTGCTGTATGTGCTGTAGTATGCGTGTGAGGCAAGGGCGGATCCAGGGGGGGCAAGGGCCATGCCCCCCCAAACCACCAAATCGTCTGCGGCCAAATTTAACGACATTTGTCCTGATTTGTCGTAAACTAGCACTTTACTCTGAGAATGTTTGGTTTTTAAAATCAGTTATTGATACATAAGCGCGAAGATCCGATGAGTTTCAGAATTGATGCGCATAATTTGGGATTTTGCCCCCCCGACAACTGTCAAATCACACCTTTCTGGATCTGCGCCAGTGTGTGAGGGTATAGTTCTTTTCTTTTCTATAAGGATTGGTCAATGTAATCATATGTTTGTTCATGCTTTAATGTAGCCCCGAATGGCCTACTCCTTCGGCGTGGATGGGGTCCACATGAAGAAACATACAACAATCCTAGTGGGATCCGAGCACAGATACTGAGCAAAATAACTCTCCTCTAACTCTGTATTATTCATCGATGATTTTTGACTAAGTTACAAATGTTTATATCCAGTCTGCCATTTGATCTGCCTGATGGGCTTATATGACGTACTCGCAGCTCGCGATGTCGTCGACCCTCGACCCACCCATGTGTGCATATTCAGCACTGGAAGACCCATAGAATGTTGTAGATGTATTGTAGTATGTAGATGTATGTATGTATGTAAGTATTATGTATGTATGTAATGTATGTAATGTATGTATGTAGTAGTATTATGTATGGTATGTAGTATGTATGTATGTATGTATGTATGTATGTATGTATGTATGTATGTATGTATGTGTGTATGTGCCTGTAGTTTCACATATTTTCAGTTATATGTGCCTGTCCAGCACATAACGATGAACAGCAGTGACAGCAACCATTTTCACTTATTAAACCAATGAAAGCACATAATAAATGTCTGGCAGCGACATATTCAAACGTTCGTCTCGCTCTGGGAGTCTGGACCGACCTTTGGGGGGGGGGGCGTTAGTCTCCGGACATCCGCCGATGTTCTCTCTGCTGATCACACTCTGACCTCACCTTTGAGCGAGTGTTTGAAGCCGGAGGAGGCGTGCACCAGCAGGAACTTCCCCTTGCTCTCCAGCAGCTGTTTGTTGTCGGTTTTGAAGGCCGTCTGCCACATGTACTCGGCGAACTGGTCCTTGACGAAGCCGGGACTGGCGATCAGCACACACTTCACCACGTCCAGACGCACGTGCCGCAACACTGCCTGCATCACTGTCTCGAAAAACTTCTGCAGGCCCTGAGGATCGAACCAGCAGCGTCAGCGGCGGCAGCAAACGGACGGGAAGTGGGTGAAACGTAACATACAGGTGGCGGTATATGCGTATAATTCTGAGGAAAACAATGTGGCGGCGACATCCAAGCAGTGATGCTACATTGCTAACAGGACTCTCATTTACCATAACATTTCGCTACGATATAAGGTTATGTCGCAACCATCTGCAAAATATAGGAAACATTCATGCAAAAACGTCAGTTCCATTTGAAAAAATCAAAACAACGTTTATTAATCATTATCATACAAATCAAACTGTGCATTTTCATTACCCAACATTTTCACTGAGAATCACCGATATGATCCTGACTCCATATTTATTCCACGTTACAGCCTGTATCGTATCACAGTACGACGCGTTCATTAGTCCAACCAGCGCCGACCTCTCATAACGCCCCCGCCCACTCATGTTCCCTGCTGGCCATCTGACGGCTGTGACAGCTACTGGGGCGACACGGAGACATCATGACATGACTCGAGGCGAGCCGTCTGATGTGTGGAAAGTGACGTAATTCGCCCACGACTGCGAGAACGAAGAAGAAATCCGGGAATTAC
>VOPJ01002522.1:0-21078 GCA_014673585.1 Semibalanus balanoides
TCACACGACGAAACAGGGGGAATATCGGCGAAGTAATGTTTCTCTCCTCCGTAAAGTTTTAGCTGTTTGTCTCCTCTGGGGTGTTCCTTGGTCACTCAAAGATGTCAGCGGCCCCCACAGCTCTCAGCCTGGGAGTGGTATCAAGTGGAGTGGAACTAAGCAAACTCATTACATTTTTTGTGGGGGGCATCAGTTAATGCTAAGCCCACTTTGCACCACTTGTCACACAAGTCCCCCCCCCCCACACCGTCACAAAATCCTGGCTGCGCCCCTGGACTCGTCTTACATTAGAAAACAAGGTAGACTGTACCGCAATACTTTGTGACGTGCGGCGCAGTCTACCACTTGCTATCATACGTAGGGGAGAACGGGGTAAGATGAGCCATTTTCTACCATTTTGCCTGTAAAGCTTTAATGTCGGTCATATTGAATTATTTCTCCGGCCAGACTGAAGGCCTAGTCCTTTAGCTACAAACTGACGGCGAAAGTTTTATTTTACTTGCAGAAGTAAAGGCTGCATTTACGTTTGAATGACAATAAATTCACTTTGGCGACTACTGCCCCGGTGAAACGGTGGTAAGTTGATCCAGCTTACGGGGTAAGGTGCAGCAAGAACTAACATATTCATTATCAAGCCTCTGATGCTTAAATATTCGATAAAGCGAACTTTACAGCACTTCTCTGCAGTATGTCCCCAGTCCAGTTATAACCTGATAATTTGCTCAAAACAGCCCCATTTCTTCGGACCCCAAATTAGGGTTGAAACGTTCGACATGTTAGTTGAGGGAGTGGCAGTGATAACCGTGCCACAGTATATTTCATTTAGTCCGTGTCAAGCCGTATAGTTCATATATAGCATGCTAGCTCTGATTAAGTGCGTAAAGAATCGGACTTTACCACCCATTGAAGTCACGGAGATGATCACGGGAAATGCAACCAGTTGAGCCGCTCAATTACCCAGACCACCGTGATTGCTCAACTTGCCCCGACATTGTCAGTGTACCTTTCTTCCCGTGCAGCGTCACTTCCAATCAACAACTGCGAGAAGTTCACCCTGCACTTGCATGCCTAAGTGCCCTCCTACCTCTAGGAATATAAGAACATTCGTCCCTGGCTAAGCTAAGAATTAATAAGAAATATGGTGGACACCGATTTTTATCTGCAAACCAAATATTTTACGTTTTTCTTCACTTAGCTTTCGGAATAAACAAACTAGCACCCGAGACGCGCCTGGCAATCTAAAGGTTTAGGTTACCAAGACCTTTCCGATGAGATGCATTACCGTCCTACTTGCGCAAGTCATGTTACCCAATAGAAGGGGGCTCAACGACCCCTATGCTCAACTAGCCCCGTTACTCCCTCTTACAGGGCTACAACAAACTGAAGGCTGGTGACCGACCGGATTATTTTCCCCCAACAGGGACGTAGCCAAGGGGGGGGGGCACGGGGGCCATGGTCCCCCTTGAGCGAAATAAATTAACACTTAGATAGAATGAGATTCTCTGAAAACCTGACCCTACTTTTGGTCAGCAGCATATGGCTGAGGAGCAAAATTAGATTTTTACCCGACGTGGCCCCCTGAGAGAAATCCTGGCTACGTGCCTGTCCCCCAAAAATGTGTCGCCGTACCAATAGTTTCAACAAATATAAATCCCTTACCACAGCCATTCCCAGCAACACTGGTCGGGCCCTTGACTACGTCGAATGTGCTTCTATCCAGCACAGATTACCCCTGACCCTGGGGCAAGTTGAGAGGCCCCTGACTGCGCACAATGCGATGTCGGGCAGGTGGAACAAGCAGCCAGTCAGACCCTGGACGCTCGGAAGGGCCCCTGAGCAACTTGAGGTGCCCCTGTGGCAGACCAAGCACCCCTGGCAAGTTTAAAAGTTCGCTGAGCAGATTCGGAGAGCTAGTGCACATGTAATTAGACAAAAAGGTCCCCTGGGCGCCTAATGAAAGATTCCCCATACATGTCAATTTGGCCAGAATATGCGGAATATGGCTACGTGCCTGGTTCCATGCTGCCTCTCATAATATGAGTGGGTCCTGTCCAATTCCAGCTCCATCAAAAGGAAAAAAAGGAGCTTCAAATATAATAAGGTGGCCGAAATCCGTATAATATATATCTCTATATTATTGACCTTTCAACGCTCAAAGGCCTCTATCTCTCTCTATTCTCCCCCCCCCTGGACGAAAACGGCTACGTGCCTGCGCATGGTAGTGTTTAACACGGCTCTATTTTGTCATGACCGACCCATACCGTCCTGGCGGCCTTGCTGCAGCCGGCCGTAGTCTGACACAAAGCCCGATAGCCCGATAGCCAGATGTCGGCCAGCAATGCCATACAAAAAAATGCGCTGCTGCTTATCATATTTACATTTGGCCTTAACTTAAGAATCCTAAGTACCATTTAGATCCATCTCGTTTAAATTTTTCGATTGTCACATGTTTCGTCTCGATCAGACAATTGGTTCGGGAAATAGACGGGTGGGCAAAATCTGCCCCCTCCCCAGCGGGTCGCGCGACGCGTTCGGCTGCCGACCCCAGCGGACGGCCGCTCTGACGTAGTAAGTCGGAATAGACCCGAGTTTTCCCCGCGCGTCCACGGACGTCAGACGAGCGTCTCTTTGCGTGGCCCGAATATGTCCCCGGTTCCTAGACGTTCCCCGTCAGGAAAGTTCTACCTGGGTGCCGAGCCAGTTCAAAACCGGACCGATTCCTGGGTGGGAGGAGGATCCGGACCAAGGCCGGTATAGTATCTTATATATCTCTATCTGTCGTCGTACCGAAAACAGGTCCTCTCTCTCTACCCGCCCCACTTAATGTTGCTGGTTGAGGACCGCGACGGTGCGCTGATATCTCTTAAATATCTCAGTGGCAAATGAACCTACCATCTATATCTCTTATATTCCATTTATCTTGCTTACCGTATTTGTGAATAAGGCTTCAAATGGAACCGTCCTCGTACTCGATGGCGTGGCTTTCGTCGACAATTTTTGCGACCACTCTCTGCCATTGGTTTAGCGCTGTGGTGTGGTTGCACGGAAAGCGTCTATGAGCAGTGAGCACTGAGAAGGAAACGTGGTAGTCGGTAGATACTTGGTGGTGGATGGCGTGTTAGGTTTCTTCCCTGCGTAGGGGGGGGGGGACATCAATACAAAGATAACCTATTTTAGTGATGTAATATTGAAGAAACGTTTGAAGGATTTTTTCTTCATACATATGGAAACAAAACTAAATGAGACATTTTCCATCTGTTTTTGGTCGCTACTTCAGTCCGCACAGGAGGCTATCTCGTCGCTGACGCCACCGCCAGAAAGGCACTTTTTTAGCCCCTGCTGATACCCTCCCCCTTCCTTCCAACGCAATACAGTGTCCCTGTCAGGGGTGGAACTTTATATCTCTTGGGGAGGGCCCGAGTCCCCCCCAATGATTTCAAATTTTAACATTAGGCCTATGGCGTTGCATGGTAAGAACTCAGTTAAAATTTATCAAATTAACATTAGGCCCCCCCGAGCGATTTCATAAAATTCCGCTTGTGGTCCCTGTCCATATTTGTCATTCAATCAGCATTATCTCTAGAAAATATATAGATTGTGCCGCAATAGTTTGTGCTTTCCGGCACAGTGTGCTACTTTACTTGAAGTAGCTAACACTAGGTTGCAGTCTCCAGTCCATCTACCTTATGTGCACTAAGCAGTGAGCAGGCATGCCATTCGATAATGAAGTCGAATTCAGCCAAAAAGCGCATACAAAGTAAAATGCATCGGGATAGGCAATAGGCATCAAGTTAGGCATATGAAATAACCATTGGGTGGGCACACACCGTTTACCCTTGCGATTATCTTCCATGGCTTGTCACGATGAATGCTAAGTGGCAAGCTAACTGGGATTGAATCGAAACGACACATCAGCATTGGTTGCATCGTATTAGAAGAAACACGGAGTTCTTCTTATATTGAATGATAAAACAGTACCATTGCTCATTAGATATTAGGAATTATGGAATGTGAAGTCTACTAATCACGTTGTAATTCGGTCATCACAGGTAGTGAATAAACTTCTAAAGCAGCAGTGGTCAGTGCGCACACACACTGATAAATCACTGCACAAAAACCGAGCATCACGACATTATACACTCTAACATGAAGATCAGGATCTCAACATCAAGGCTACCAGGTCGGCGTCACCATAAGACGCAGCAAATGACGGACAGTTTCATCTGTGCGAGATGCCAAGAAATGGAGTGAGTGAACAACTCTATCAGTCTTTGGCTGCGGGCAAATTCTTTCTGGGTTGATGTGCCCCATTATATGACGCTACATTCTTTCTTTCTCATTTTGTAAGGCTACTGGCTACATTCTCGGAACAGAGTCTGTTCCATCGTTTCCGCGTTTCATTACATTAAAAAATTATTTAACAAAACGTGAAACTGGTTAACACAGGTGTGTTGGCGACTAAGTACCAGTCACTACCAGCCCATCCATGACCACAGAACCAGACACTCCTACGCAGTACATCTCAGTCTGCAGCGGCAACAATAGCTCAGTCTTTCCTTATTTTTTGTTTTGTCTCTAGCGGTGTGACTCAGAAAACCGCAGCACCACACAGTCGGTCAGACTGCCATCCGAGAATAGGCGAGGACACGACCACCCCTGCACTGAATCGCTGGGTGGAAGCAGTGACTCAGGCAGCCAGCTGAAGCCATCAGGGGGACGTTAATAACGCAAAAACGACGATTTTATAATTTTTACAATTCATGGTATCGCCTGGGAATTTTGTTTTTGGGTTTCATTGGCACCACGACTGCTGGGGTGTTATTGCGCCCACTGATGTTATGGTAAATATTGAATACAAGCAAACCTAATATAAATTAAAAATATTCAATATTTGATCATATTGCGTAATGATTTCGAAATGCTTTCGACAGCATGTTATCGAACTCTTCAAATAAGTAAGCCATTTCATTGAACATCTTGGTTACTACTTTCTATGCTCTACGGAAAACAGCAATCGAACGAACCGAACTTCAATGAAATAATTTTGAGCGGTACCTATCAATTTAAAATTATTTCTATGCCAGGTTTTGACTCGTATTCAACATAATTGAAGAAACTGTTAATTTTGCATCACTGAACACGCCCACCCAGCCAGCAATCTAGCTCAGATCGCGAGCATGATATCCCAACTGGTCCCCAACCCGTCCGGTGAGATGAGGTCGGTGTCTACTGTCGGTGTTCCCCAACCAGTTGCAGTGGTCTTGGGATTTCCGACTCCAAAGTATTTCCAGACATTTCAATGGCAAGCGAGCATTGAACAAATTCGATCCCGTTCGGAGTTCCCAGCTTTTTCCGATTCGCCATCACCCGAACCGCAAATGCGACTTGCAGGAAACTGCACACATTTTAAACGGAAATGACTCAGTCATGCTGCAGTAGTGTTACTCAATAATACATGGTATTGCGCAGAAAATGAGTATTGCATCAGATGACATTCACGAAGGTTACAAAAATATGTTCCGGTTCTCACGACGTTGAAAATCTTTGTAAGCGCGAATCCAGTCGCATCGCGTTTTCAGCTGAGGTCCAGTAAACCTCGCTTGGCAATTGACATGAGGATGCCAGCCCTATCCTGCTGACTGCTGAGCCATCAGCTGGCATCGAAATGTGGTTCAATCTTTATCCCACAGCGGATGAATGGCGTAAAGAATGTTCAAACCAATCGGTATGTCAGTCGATGGTCACTGGACAACACAAATAAACAGCGCTGTCCCAGCACAGCCGGAGGCTGTCCAGGCACGTAGACAATATTTTTTCAGGGGGGGGCACGTAGGAAAAATATAATTTTGCTCCTCAGCCATATGCTACTGACCGGGAGAGGGTAGGGTCGGGTTTTAAGATAATCCCATTCTATCTAGTGTTAATTTATTTTGCTCGGGGGGGGGGGGTATGGTCCCCGTACTCCCCCTCCTTGCTATGTCCCTGCCCTAGACTGCCGCCACCGGCAATTTCATCAGCCCAAATAGCCAAGCATCATTACAGTTTGTTATGCCCTTCAGTGACTATCACCACAACTGATCACGTCACACATCGTGTCCCTAGGACAAACAACTAGTTGTTTGGACAATGTCACAACCCACCCACTAGACGTGGAGGCAGCTTGACAAATGTTCCGCCTGCCCAGCCTTTATGCAACGGCCATTTATCTACCCCTTTCCAGCCCTGTGAAGGTTTTGTTGACCTTCAGAGGATATGTAGATCTAGGATTACGGAGGGTCGTGTGGTGCCACTAGACAGCTGGGCAGCAGGACACTGCAAGACGAACCACGAGCGGCGGACAAACACCGTCTGTGGCGGAGCTGAACGACAGAGAAGAATGGAGCGGAGCGGCACAGGAGAACGGAGCAGTGCGGCAGAGGAGAAGTGAGAACAGAGCAGAGCGGCAGAGGAGAACGGAGCAGAGCGGCAGAGGAGAACGGAGCAGAGCGGCAGAGGAGAACGGAGTAGAGCAAAACAGAGAGGGATACAAAACAGACCAGGGCTAAAAAACGTATCCTGGTTGTCGACCAACAGTTTGAAGCTTGTGGCTACGGTTGTCCTGATCAAATATGGAAATTAATGGCTGTTAAACTCACCTACATGGTTATAGAATGCCATTTTTATTTAACCTATTCCTTGCGGGGAAGATTATGCTCCACCGGTGTTTTTTTCGCTTCAGCTTTAAACCGCCTCGGCTGCGTCTTGAAATTTTGCGACTTTCCTTCAATTAAATACCCGTAATGTGGCCAAAATTGTGACAAAATCGGCCCAGCAGAGGACCGGTGCGTCAGAAAAGTTGTCACTGTAATCATATCATGTCATATGCACTGCATCATAAATAGTTTGTATACTTATTGTATACTTACTGTAATACATACTATAAATATTTGTATACTTACTATAAATATTTCGATTGTACATTTTTGGGTCTAAATGGGCTTTCAAGTACATCAATGGTAGACGATATACCCTCCGTCAAATAAGGTTTGACTTAAAATTAGTAAGATGATAAAAGGTGTTACGCAAATGGTGCCCCCACGATGTTTACCTGGATACACCTATGCGCAATATCTTACATATAATAAATTACAGCAAATAATGCGCACGTCTGACGTTCATATTGTCTCAAACAATCACGAAGAGCCCTTACAGACCAACTCACCCATGTGCCCTTACATTTGGTTTACAGACGCCATGGCTGCGACCGCCCCTGGCTCTGACGGAGTAAAGTTGGAACGTCAAACGGGTGTCTGCCGCTCCAATGATCCCCGGTCCTAACTGCACCCGTCAGGAATGTCTACCTGGGGTGCCGGAGGCAGTATAGACGAGGCCGAAAGGGTCCGGACCATTGACCGGACGGGCTCGGGTGGCGTAAACAGGCCCGTGCGGTGCATGACGGCCGGGTGCGGTGAGGACTGGGCTTATTGCACTGCCTATTCCTAGTAGTGTACCTACCAGAAATGAAAAAAATGTGTTTGCTGTATTATGTTTTTGCCAATAAATGAAATGTAAACCGTAAGCAAAAGTTTATTTATGTATTTCAGAAGGACAACTTCTTTTCTAACTTACCTCGCACCTTTTACGGGGGTCTGGAGCCAACTTCGAACCGACGGGGGGGCGGATAACCCGCCCCCCCCCAGAGACTCCAAAAACTGACGCAACGTAGGAGAAGCGAAAACGCGTGAGGTAGGCGTGACGAGTACTAGCGAAAAATACTTAGTATTTTTTTATCAGGTCAATCACGAAGGCACCAGAGGTAAAAAAAAGTCAAATTTTGCCCATATTTCGAGAAATTGAGCACTGCTTCACCCATATCCGGGATAGCTCAGTAACTAACCATAGCGGGAGCAATCCGAAAAAGCCTACTTGCTCTGGAAACACTTTCGCAAAAAATGTCCCTCAGATTTGAGATCAGTTAAATAGTTAAGGCTCCAGAGGTCAGCGAAGGCAAAATGCTTAATATTTACTTTTCTATTTTTGTTAATAACTTTCTTATTTTTAAAGGTAAAGCAGTAATTTTGCAATCGTGGTTTCTCATCAGGCGCATACGACCATATTCGTTCTGTCATAGCAAGGTCAAACTAAAAAAAATCCTGACCTGACCTGGGGTCAATGTAAGTCAAGTGAAATTTTTATGCCTATCGATGGAGTTGCCAAGAGAAACAAAATGGTGAAACCACAGTACTCTATCTTACGTAGAACATGAGTTCTTATTGTACAAAAACCATATGACCTTTTGCACATTGGATTTGACACTTAACGAGGTCATGGAATAAAATACAACTTTGCTTCTTATACTATATGCTTCAGAAATTGATTTAGGATAAAACTGACCACATTTAGCCAGGTTTTGTTCGATTGGTGCGCATTTCAATTTTCTCCAGTAGACTTATAACTGGGAGGTCCTCAAAAATTGGAAATGACCTCAGGTCACCGATATAAAAAAAAAAACGAACTGTAGATATTCGGAAGGCCTTATTTACACACTGTGATTTCAAACTGTTTAGTTCACCCACTGTGGCTTCGGGCAAGATGCAAACTTACAAAAACGTGACTTGAGGTCAGTCATTAGTGTGACCTACAAGACGTGACCTTGAACAGTTAGAAGTCAATTTTTAGGAAGTGTGCGGAATGATGCCAACGCTGTACAAAATTTGGCGCGCCTAGCGCCGCGTTTTTCCGCTAGTCCGGAAAAACCTGTGGGGGCGGATATCCGCCCCCGTCGTGTGCGAAGGGTTAAATCTATCAATGAACAATATCTTCCTTCTTTAATGTTCTTATACAAGACAACCACGGACACCACGTTAGTGCCATTGTGTTGTATGAGTGGCAGCGTAGAGGTCGTCCACGAACGCCGATGACGGCCGAAACAACCACGCCGTGTATAGTTGTACGTGTGATCCCTACCTAGAAACGATAATGCGAGTACAGAGAACGGCGTGGAAAGTGAATGTAAATAATCTACCTTCTAAAAAAGGAGAATGAAACATGAATTTCGTGCCAACCTACAGTTTCCCAGATAATAAATTTTTTGATTCCAAGCAGGTGTGTATGACTGGGGTCAGCTTTTGAATGTCGGAATAGCCCGATAGATGGCTCGCTGGTCGCCGTGGGCGTCGGTAGGACGGAATTATTATTGAGCCTGAACAGAGCAAGCGGGAGAGCAGAGCGGAGAGGGGAGAGCAGAGCGGGAGAGAGAGCGGAGAGCAGAAGCGGAGAGCAGAGCAGAGAGCAGCGCGAGAGCAGAGCGGAGAGCAGAGCGGAGAGCAGAGCGGAGAGCAGAGCGGAGAGCAGAGCGGAGAGCAGACGGAGAGCAGGCGGAGGCAGAGCGGAAGAGCAGAGCCGGAGAGCAGAGCGGAGAGCAGAGCGGAGAGCAGAGCGGAGAGAGAGCGGAAGAGCAGAGCGAGCAGTTAGCGGAGCAGAGCGGAGGAAACAAAAGCGCTCCGCTACGACGGAGGAGGTGGAAGGCCATCTGCACCGTGTTCGTGTGGCCCTCAGATGACCTGCATTGGGTGCACGCTGACGCGACAGCGGCGCATTAGCGATGGCCATTATCCCGGCTTATGCTCGGCTGCCTCACACGCATAACAATCAACCGTCGCTTCCAGCTCCTTCGAGGATACTTTGCACAGAAAAAACAGATTCCGTTCGTGGAGTGGTTTAACCCTCGCCCGGGTAGGGAGAGGGGTGGATGACACCCCGCTTCCAGCTCCTTCGAAGATATCTGCTACTTTGCAAAGAAAAACAGATTCCTTACGTGGAATGGTTTAGCCCTCGCCCGGGTAGGGAGGGGGTGGATGCCACCCACGGTTTTTCCCAAATAACTCACGTAGTTTGTAACCGATTGCGATGAAACTTGACGTACCCTACTTTTGAACAATTTGACACATACTCTGAAAATTTATAATTTTAAACTTTCATGATTCGTGACCGATGATCTGTTTCTCAAGGTCATGTCAGGCGAAACTGGCGTCCCGTAGTATTGATCCTTGTTACATGTGCAGTTTCCGAGTGCTTGACCTTCAGGAACAAATGCAAAGGTGTTTCCAGGTGACAGGTGTGTCTTCTGCTGAGATTGTGACCTCGACTGACCTTTTCTGAATTCAACCGAGGTCACTGACCTTTGATGACCTCATATTATTTTTTGAGCTTCTGGCCGCTTTTAGGACAGTTTTTGCCGGTGAATTCAAATATTGGAGCCATTTGACATAATGATATGTTGTAATGGGGTCATGCACTTCCAAAGGTCAACCGAGGTCACTGACCTCAGAGGATATGAGATGACTATGTTTAATATGTTAATTCCTAGAACATTGTATCACGCGTGATTCAACTTAAGTACCCATTTGACATAATGTTATGCTCACTCACCATTCTAGCCTGATTAAATTCAATTGTTAACGCATTTACGATTTTGATGACATTCGGGTCATTGACATGACCTCATAGGTCACCTAATGACCTAGGACCCTAAAATCGGGTACCAACGGCTTCCTATCATCACAAGCAGTACGCTCGTTTTTTTTAATCGAAGCTAGCTCAATTACGGGCGAAACGCCAAGGGCGTATACGGCGTAACCCGAAAACGTTTTCTTACGCGATCGCGTAGGTATTGTGCCCTACACTGGCGATGGTTAAAAGTGAAGCTGAACAATCAAGCGATGATCTGGCTATCCAAGTTAGTTCGAAGTATAGAGTGCTCTGCTGGTCAAACACAATAAAGGTGAGCTTACTCCCTGACTACCACTAAGAGCTGGGTTACCGCACAGAATAAGACATCAAAGAAGTTTCGGTTTGCTGCAGCGTGTCTCAAGGATATCAACTTATCAACCTGCATTAGCTGACATCTTCAAACTTCTGACTTTTTGTAAAGTTCGGAACGGGAACAAGGTAGGTAATGAATGAAATCACAGTGTGAACAGTGAACATGCTTTAGGAATGACTTTATTCGGAAACATTTATATGCGTTGCTGTTACGCGCCTTCATTTATTGCATGGTGACTTTGGCTCAAATTCCATTCTCCTTTGATAACAGTAATTGCATATGCTTTAATGTATATAGGTATGGGTATGTTGGTATTTCTCTTGTGGCTCATATGATCCCCGGACATTGCATAATGTGCATATATCACAAATTAGCTTTAGATACTGTCCGCAGACATAAACCCATCAGCTCGTGCGATTCATTAACGAAAACTTTTTGAACACCAGTTTTGATTTTTCAGGCAATGCATCTTTTCGGCGTACATCAGTGTCGATCCAACCTTTAAAGGGAGGTGTTCACCTTTAACATGGGGTTTTGAACTGAGATAGCAGTTTTGTAGACGCCAGAACGACAAAATAGTCTAATGGCTGAAGAATAAACTCGCAACGTAAAGTAGTTTCGACACAGGATTAGCTGCATTTGTTCGACCTCCCCGAAAACCAGCTTCGGTAGTTCAGCCAGGCGGGCGCCGGAGGAAGACACTCTCTGACACTAGTACGCTGATCACGACGCCTCCGTTAACCCGCTCAGCCGCGGGCTGGCTGGCAACCCTTTGTCAGCAGACTGTACTAGGCGTCTGCAGAGCCAGAACGCCACCTGCTATCGTACGACTTCTCGTGAAATACAAAGTAAAACTTACTTCTTTCTCCACATATACCTATCCATCACTTGTCCAAATCAAAGTCTTATTCGTAGTTTTGAGCTCAAGATGCACCGTATGGTTGAATTTCAAGACAACTTTCAAGGTAAGCTATTCCCTTTAACTTCAAAATAACTAGCACGTGCGACTGAACGATTTTCGCAACAGCGCACCGGTCGACTAACATGTAGCACACGTCATGTGGTGAGCCTGTCGCCGCTCCTTGGCAAGCCGTGTCAGCCCCGTCATGTGCTGCCGTCTGACACGTGATGTGTGTGACGTCAGACTGTGTGTGACGGTTCTCTCGGGGTGATCGTCTTGCACGGGTGGTAACCCCTCCCGGATCCATCGGACACGACGCAATGCAGTACAGCACTGACGAACAAAGGCTGGACATCACCAGGGACGCAGCCAGACCTTCGGCAAGGGGGGGGGAAGGCATCCCTAGGGGCCCCTCGGAAAAGGCCCCCTGAAAAAATGTGCGAAAAAAAAAACAGACCGGATTAAGGTCACTATATTTTGCATGGCTCCTAAATAGTCGCAAACAGGGACGTCGCCGATAATTTTGTGCGTGAAAGTCGGCCCAATGGGGGGCACGTGTCCCCCCCTCTTCCTCCTGGCTGCGCCCCTGGATAGCACAGCCGGACACGAGGGGTTGTTTCTCATTGGCTACGTAAAACATAGAGGCTTTCCACGAGAATGTGCCTTTCCCACAGTGTGTGGTATAAAGATATATGATCGTGACTTGACTTGTGGCGCTTGGTTAGCCACGAGAGACAAGCTGAACGCTGCGGTCAGCTGCATTCTTGGCGGCATGACCTAACTCTAGCCACATTGCCACTTTGTTCTAGTCACGTGACCTAGCCCTGGCGGCACAGACAGCCACTGGTTCCGGTCACGTGACCCACTAGCGCGGCGGCAGACAGTCACTTTGTTCCGGTCGCTCGCTTCGGCCTCAGCGGCACAGTCAGCCTTGTTACGGTCCGTCGGCTAGGGTTACCTCCAGCCATACCAGACAGTCGAGTCATAACTGTAGCTGGAAGGCATGGGCCGATCACAGCCAATAACACCTGATAACACCTGCCACTGTGGGCAGTACTGAGCGATTCACGCTCTACTCGCTGAGCGACAAACATTGTCCGGATTGCTTTAGAGCCAGGGTGCAGAGTGGAAAATTCAGACTGGAAATAAGGAAACAGAGTGGAAAATTCATACCTCAAAAAGGCCTTTTTCAAGAATTTACCCATCTATCAAACAAAACTTGATCAATTCTCTGTCTTTTTACATATAAAAATGAGTGAAAAATAATCTCATATGTGAAAAAAGGTGGAAAATAACCCTTCAAATTGGGCAAAAGGACTAAGGAGTGGAATATTATTTCTTGTAGGCTGGCGCTTTACACCCAAAATTCCCAATCCTAGGAAACTGGCGACAAGAAAGGACAGTCAATGATGATAATCATCAAGACCTAAGGCGCAACAACTTCTGAGGACAGGACACATGGCGCTCATTGCGCCATACTGACAAATGCAGCAAAGCGCACGTATGTGGTTGAATCTGTCGAAGAGCTTGCGCAAGGACATGGTTCATGTCTGGAGAAGGTACCCAAAATATGACACGTTGGGTGGCATTTTTACATTGGCGAAGTGATTTAATATGTGAGGGCGTCCTTGATGTGGCCACTGGCCTTAGACAGGCATATACATTACAATGACCTTTCTCGGAAAATCGGACACTAATAGGGTACATAATTGACACGGAGTGACAAGAAAGTGTCCCAAAATTAACAGCATCGCTCGTAACCGCTGTCAGCTGATCGTATATGAATGGTATCTGATCTATGGACTGGTTTCGCGCCCAAAACCAGCCCAAATAATTGTTTTTGTTTCACTGCAAAAACTAACCTATCTGGGCCAGTTTTTCATGAGGAACTCGAATCTGGAATAGAAAATAGCAAGGTATAAAAATCCATCCCGTGTAACCGATCTTGTAACCGATCTTGCCATACACGGGCGAGGGTTAAAGCTCATGGAATGAAGTATGAACATGAAGAGAATGAGCGAAGTGCTAAATCCGCTAAGCATACGGTTGTAGTGCTACGGCCATCGTTTTTGGGCGACAATTTTTTTTTTATTTTTTACCCTGAAAACGCGTTGTTTGCCATTTTCCCGTCTTTTACGCTTTACTATTCATACTCAGTATTCATACTCAGACTTAATATACGTATTTAACTTTTAGGATAGCAAGTGAAAGTCCGCTTAATTTCCAACATATTGACGTCAAGTTTGTCAAGATTTAAACGAACGGTTTTAAAAAACTGGCGCATGTAGAGTCGGTGTATCCCCTCGTGTATAGATAAGGTCGCAAGATGAGTCCGGAAACCGCGGTCGTAGAGTTATATATCAGGAGCGAGAGCACGTGTGTGTATGAAGACCGTGCTTTCACACTCGCAACCCCTGGCCAAGAATGCCTGTCACACCCCCTCCCCCCCGCCTGCTCCGTACCCTCTCTCCCCCCCGCCCTTCTGTCCTCAGCCCGTTGGGTGGGCCCACCCCCCCAATGCAGGGACTGAGGTCTCTGCGTACGGGGCTGACCCCACCCCCCTCATCTGTGCGGCTCAGTGAGAACGGGGGTTAGAGGGCGGAGTATATGATGCGGCAGAAATCTCATTGGCTCGCCGCTCATTGAGCAATTCGCGCGCTAAGCTGACCGGCAGCGCGACCACATACGACACGCCTGCATTAGCATTATGTGCTAAATATATATACATATATTCTTTTGTCGTTTGAAGCAGGCACTTAAGGTTGTGTAGATCAGAACGAGGTACTCCAGGGAAGACCGCAATTATCCACAGCAGGGGAAGATATATGCGATTCAAGTTAGATAGCGGAATGCATTGAGAGTTAGGTGTGTAGAGAGTCGCTGTGTGTACGCGGAGTGTGTTACTATGTACGACACGCGCAATCCCCGCAGTGTTGGCGAGAATCGAGAGTCATGTGTGCTTCAGCATCCTGTACGCTGCTAAAGTAACGTGGTAGTGCAGTCTACGTGTGTGCTCATGTTATATGTAGCCTTGCACTGGAACTGGCCTGGTTTCTTGGCAACAGTCAGTGAGTTGAATAGCGATGATTGCTCAACCTCAGAGTCTCAAAGTTTGGTATTAAACTGCAGCCGCGCGATATGTGTGTGTTGTGTGTTGTGTTATATCACTCACTCGCACGCGCTCTTCGCTTTCTACTCGCATCTTGGAAAGGTAGGAGTACGCGCGCGGCGTAGATGCCTATATTTACTTGGTAGATAAGGTCTATCATCGCTCACGCTCTCGCCTCTTACCCTGGACGCGTACAAAGACGACCGAGGTGATAGAACGGGGACGGTAGAGTCCATGTCAGAATGGCGTCTTGCGCACTGGCCCCGAGTTGTCCGTTTGTTATTTCGTGCTGATGGGCCTATCCCTCGCGCCAGTCTGGATCGGGGCGGCAGTGGGTCAGCCGTGCTCAACGTACCACAACCCTGACTTTTGATCGGCCACCGGTAATGTGCAGCACAATGCTAGCGAACGTTCGCGACTCGAGACGCGTGGTGATGGTGGGATGTAAATGGATGTGGCTGGGTGTCTGGTGGGCGGGTGCGCGGCGGTCTGGTTACGCTCACTTACCGTGGCGCAGTGGGTTGGTGCCTCGCTCCGCGGCGGCGGCTGGATGTTAATGGGAACTTGTGTTTTGCCTTGCAGACCGCGTGTGGCTCTGAATCTAAGGGCACATGCTTTGTGCACATGTCGTGCAATTATTTATACCACAGCAGTGCATGCATTGGAACAGATAACCGTGATGCTGAATGGATGATGATGTGGGTTGCGTCCCCCAAGTCTTCTCCTAATTCCATTGTCATCGTGTAAATCTGCAGACTGCTCACTGAATGGCAATCGTCAGCGTCAGAATGAGATTTGTGTAGTAGAACGCTCACGTATTTAGTAAGGTGAGTGGCGCACAAGTGAGTCATGAATTAACCAGGTTTCTCGCACGTGTGTGTGTAGATAGAGTGTCGAATGTCTGTATGAGATGGAGCGAGTATGTGTCGAGTGTCTAGGTGTCGAGTGTCGAGTGTTGTCAGCTGAGTGTCAGGTTGTGAGTCGTCGATATTCAGGGTGTTGTCGAGTGGTCCGAGTGTCGAGGAGTTATTTAGAGTGTCGAGTGTTCGCGTGTGTTCGAGGTGTCAGGTGTCGTGTCGCACGGGTCTCGGAGTAGTAGGAAGTTGGTGTGTAAAGTCGAGTGTCGAGTGGTGCGTATTATCGATGGTGACACTCGGAGTGTCGAGTGGTGTGAGTCGAGTGTCGAGTGCCGAGTGTCGAGTGCTAAATGTCATGTCAGTGTCAGTGTTCATGTCAAGTGTCAGTGTCAGAGACTGGAGCAGCCACGAGTGGCGGACAACCTAACCTTGCGTGGAATTCGCTTCGGACTTCTGCTTCCGGATACGCGGAACTCACGCGGCTGTTGGCTGCGCACGAGTTGCCTAGAGAAGTGGATTGAGTCTCTGTGGTCCTTCAAGCGCATTGTGCGTGCTTAGGTCACGTGAGTCCCTTCATGTGTAAGCTGCGCTAGTCGTCTGTTTGAGAGCCTGGTCTGGAATGGTGCGCACCACGCGCATAAGCAATTGCGTCGCTTGCGAGTCTGGATAACACAGGGATTGTCCAGCCGTGTGTGGACAATCGTAACTTAGTGGCCGGACCTAAAATGATGAATGGCTGTGTATGATCACGATCTAGACAGGAATTGGAGAAAGCTTTTGCAATCATTGCGATCTATACGAGCATATATCTGTGGTGAGACCGCCAGTAAAATACCCACATGTGTGAGGCTTCAGTTGCTGGTTTAAATTTCTTCTCATGGTTTATGGTTAAACAAATAAGATACGACTAATTAACTGATGAATTGAACAAATATTGGTATTAAAGGGACACTGCCACCTTTAACAGAGAGCCGAATTTAAAAGAGAGTCACTGCTGAAACGAGAGCCATTGTTTTTTTTTCTCAACAAAGCACGAAATGACCAGGAAACTATCACAGTTCTAGTCACAACCAATTACGCAACCATGGTTGGAGAATCAAGCATGGCAGGTGTCCGTGTGGCCAATGCCACACCAATATTTCATTTTTGTAATGAACATGTTTGCAGCATCTTGTCAGGATATGAGAAAATAACAAAAATAGCAATATCATACCCTTTGGCCATACCAACTTTGAAAATGATTCTCCACCTACGTATACAACGTTGAATTGTTTCCCATGATTATCTTAAGTTTTCGCTGCGAATACGTGACGTTTTATTTGCTGACAAGATGCAAAGTGAAAAGTCGGTGTGTTTTATCAACCGGATTTACGGCTAGCCACAGATTAAACGCGCCTAGTGTGTGCCTGCGGGGAGCAGCACTATTGCTCGACTGCACGGGACGGGCGGAAATTATCGCGTGATAACCGGCACTGAGAGTCGCAGCAGCAGTGGGTACTCCCTTCGAACCAGGCCATGAGCAGCCTGTTGTCATGGCAACGCTACCTGCGAGGCTAACGTCCGACGGAGCGGGACGGACGCCGCCGGGGTTTCTCGGGAACGGAGAGCATGCAATCATGTGTTAATGTACTTAAAGGCCCTTAATAGCTACATGGAATATTCAGCATGTGGGCGCTGCGCTCTGTGCATGTGCAGTTATATAATACATAATCTGTATGCAGTTTTAATAAGTCAGCATGCGTGTTTTACTTTCGTGCATCCAGTCTTCAATAAGTCGGCATTTAGGGAATCACTTGAAGCTAGTTTTGTTTGTGTTTGTGTCGAAAAAATATATCTCCCCATGTGTAAAGGGAAATAATGACGTTTTGATTTTTAGCAACAATTTCTTAGGTTACTATTATGGTGTATAAATGATCCATCTTAATTCAATAATACAATGCAATTATTCTCTAGTTCAAAGTTGGAAGTTTGGAAAAATAATAAGCATGTTATTGTACATATAGTTCTTTCGGAGTTCATTTTTTTCTCCACTATTCAAAACGCGACATTTTTGTATGAATCTGTTCAACGTTGAATATCTGGGGCATTCCATGACAGATCGACCACAAAAATGTAGAAATAACACCCTTTACCTCATATTTCGAGATAAAAAAATGCATCTTAGGGAGCCGTAGATGCTGCGACATTTCCAGCCTCGTCCGTCAAATGGTTTTCAAGTTAGGCCCGCCCCACACGGCAGCGTTCTTCATGCGTTACGTTGCCTTCCGTCACGTCTCGATGACTCTCAATATTAGTGGGTCTCAATCCGTTGCATTGAGACCCATTGAGACACACTGAGACGCATCCCATTGGCATCGAGAGGCTTCAAAACGCGACGGAACGCAACGCAATGCATGAAAAACGCAACCATGTAGGGTGGGCCTAAAGGCCTCAGACATTATTCCATTTTGCTCAAACCTTTAATTTTCAGCGGGTGATATCTCCCATCTTAATTATGGGAGCCATATAAACTTATATATAATATATATTAAGAATCATCATTATTCATATAATAATGTGATATATCATTTTTTACATAAAAAAACGATTTTAGGTAATTCACGTTTTTATAATGTGGCCGCTACAAAATATGATATTTTCCTTTGCTTGGATTGGCTTCAGTATATTAGTCTTCTAAAGTAAAAAGTCAAAGATAGGTTATTTATCAATGCTTTTTATGTTTTTAAATTGAAAAATAATGAACACTGTGGTCTTTTGGTAATAACTTTGCATATCAATGTGCTAGAGAGTTGAACTGAACAGCATTATATTTGCCTCGTCAAGCTGCATTCTATGATGCATAACATGACCCCTGCAGGTCACTCCTTGACTTCAAGGTCACGTGACTTGAGGTCACCTGGTCCAGCCACTGTCAGATCGATCAATACATAACACCCTACTTCTCATAGTTTGATGAAAATATGCTTTGGGGGTTATCTGGGGCGTAGATTCACGCTGTAAAATTTGCTGCCCCGTCTGTTGAATGATTTTCGAGTTATAGCCTTAGGCATCTTTTCGATGTTGCGCAAACCCCGATTTGTCAGTGTGCGAAATCTTCCATCTAAATGATATGAGTCATATAAGCCTATATATCACAAGAATCTTCAGAAACTATATATTCATGCAATATCATATTGTTGTGGAAATTGGAAATTTTGAAATGCCAAAAGTGTTAAAGGTCAAATCACGTTATTTTATAATGTGGCCTTTTGAAGCTCGGATTTGTATCCACGCCAAGATTGACTTCGATATTCTACTTCGCAGGTCTTCGATGGAAAAAATTGGAGATAGGCTCTAAATACTTGATTTACATTTTTGGATTTGGAACATTAATGGTCAACAGCACATATTTGGTAATAACTTTGAACGTAATTATGCCAGAAAGCGTCACCCAACATCATCACATTTTCCTCGTCGAGCTGCATTCAATAATGCATAATATGACCCCTGAAGGTCGCCCCATGATTTTAAGGTCACGTGACTTAAGGCTGATTTTCCAAATTACCTGGTTTGATTAAACATAAGCAATAAATATGAATGTATATGTATCTTTGAATGTGATATATCATATACACATATATACATTTATAGATATTACAAATAATAAGCAATAGATGATTTGTTGAAAATCTGAATTTTAAATGGCCACATAAAAAATCGCGTGATTTGACCATATATCATTTTCTGAAATGTCAACATATTTTTCGGATGTTCTGAAAATATTATCTCAACTTATGCTATGGCTTCTGAAATTCTGATGATACATAGGTTTATATGACTCATATTATTAATATGGGAGTTATCACACACTGGCAATTCGAGGTTTGAGCAACATCGAGAAGATGCCTGCGGCTATAACTCGAAACCTTTTCATCAGACTGGGCTGAAAATTTCACAGCGTGAATCTACGGCCCATATAGCCCCCTAAGCATATTTCCATCGAACTAGGAGAGGTAGGGTGTTATGTTTTAGTCGATCCGACGTTGGCTGCACCGGGTGACCCAGACCTTGAGGTCAAAGAGCAGTCCGCAGGGGTCATGTCATGCATCATGTAATGCAGCTTGACAAGGTTAACATAATGCTGTTCAGTTGAGCTCTCTAGCACTTTTACGTGCAAAGTTCTTATCAAATACGTGCTGGGGACCATTTTTTCCTTATTCAAAAATATGAATACAATATTTAGAGAAATAACCTATCTCCAATATTTTTACTATCGAAGCCTTATATACTGAAGTCAATCATGGCAAGGAAAAAATCCGAATTATAAGTGGCCACATTATACAAAACGTGATTTTACTTAAAATCGCGTTTACAAATTTCAAACCTTTTGAAATTGAAATGTTATATCAGATTAATCTATGGTTTGATGATTCCTATAATTTATAGCTATATATGACTCTCATGATTTAGATGGGAGATATCGTCCGCTGAAAGTTGAAGGTTTGAGCATAATCGAAAAATGCCTGAGGCTATAACTCGAAAACCATTTGACGGATGAGGCTGAAAATTTCACAGCGTGAATCTACGGCTCAGATAACCTCAAGACCAATCATGCAGTTTAATCGAAATCTGAGATGTAGGGTGTTATGGCTTGGTCGATCCGTCATGGAATGCCCCACCTTTCGTTGAATTACCCCTCAACAAACCGCATACATTTGAAATACGTCGTCGTTCTCGCAGGGGCCAAGTTAATTCGTTGAATGCATAAAGGTTTTCTGAAACGTTTTTTGATTGATTATGGGAAAATTATTCAGATAATTGTTTCATGTATGCTCATTGTAATGTATTACATATATGCCTTCATGATCAATAACAATGTGTACTGTGTAGGCAGACTAATTCTAGCTCGGGCAGTGAATTCGTTGCTAAGTAGGTACCTACTTGTGAGTAGCGACCGTTACAAGCGTGGGTCGCTTATCAGCTTGAATTTGAAATAACTTCGGATAGGGACATTTTTATGCTAAATGCTATTAGCTTCACTGATAAGTTGAGTGTTTCTTCCCATTTCAAGTCCTAACCCAATTGCTGTGGAAAATGGTAATTGTTTCCCTTCAACTCGGCTTCAGATGCTCACTCCCGCTAGTGCTTTCATGGCATTCAACTGAAAAATGTGTGTTAGCGCCCTAAACCCATTGTATTGTTCAATTAATGATGATTAAAGTCTTGTTTGTCGCTCAACAAGCTCAGGGAAATGCATGTTTCTGCAAGAAGACTGGTCTGGTCAGTGAGAAAGAGAAAGTCGGTGACATGGGATAACCAATTTGACATGTGTCCAATGATAATTAAAAAAAAAAAACAGCATCCCATGACGTAATATGGGTACGAGTCACTGCAAAGTATCGTCTTGGAGGCAGTATAGACGAGGTGG
>VOPJ01002523.1:0-24589 GCA_014673585.1 Semibalanus balanoides
TACTTGAAGTCCCCATTCTAGTGTTCCCCGATATCTCAAAACCATTTAAATTATATACGGACGCTTCATAGTATGCTAAATGCTTTAGGTGCCGTTTTGATGCAAGAGCAGGAAGGTCAAAACCGTGTGATACAATACACATCACAACAATTCTCCGATCAGAAGATGAAATGGCCGACTATCGAACGCGAAGCGTTTGCCATCGTTTATAGCTTAGATAAACTTCGACCCATAGTTATAGGAACAGATATCACAATTTATACCGATTGCAAACCCCTAAAACATTTGTTCACGAGCGAAATAAAAAATCCCCGCATCCAACGTTGGGCCATCATTTTGGGTGAATATGGCAGTCACATAGAATGTATTCCAGGCCCCCAAAATATCGCAGCAGTATATGCTACCTCGTTTACACAATACGTCAGTCGCTGAGGACTTGACGGACAACGTCCATCTCGATTGGGAAGGTGACAGTATGGACGTTAACGAGATCGGACACGCCGACGTTAATGTAGTAGACAATGCAGTAGAAGTCCATAAATATTTTGGAAATGCAGATACTTTAGATTTACAAAATTATAATTATTTCGACGCTGATAGTTTAAGAGAGGCACAAAACTCAGATAGTGATATAAGTCAACTGATTTCGAAACTCAACGCGGAAAACCCGCAAATCACGTCAAAATATTGTTTCGAAAATAGTCTGTTGAATCACATAGAAAAAGACCCAAGAACTCGACCCCACACCAAAATGCAATTAGTGTTACCACTATCCTCCGGAAAGTCGTGTTACAAGACGCCAATGACGGGTACCTTGGAGGACATTTGGGGATCGAGAAAACATCTGACAAAGTATTAAAATCATATTTCTGGCCTAATATGTTGAAAGATATCATGCCGTATGTTCAAACGTGTGAGACGTGCAACAGAAGGAAGTTGCACCGAGAAAGACGTCCCATGCAGGACATGCCATGCCTTCAGCACCAATGGACATTGTTGGTATTGACACATGTGGTCCATTTCCTTCTTCTGAACACGGAAACAAATATGTTTCTACCATTGTTGATCATTTCAGTGGATGACCTGAAGCCTGGGCCATTCCCGACAAATCAGCAGCAACTATGGCACAAATCCTTTTGGACAAATTCATTCCTCGCCATGGCTGCCCCCGTACAATTATTAGTGATCAAGGTACAGAGTACTGCAATGCTCTTTTGAACATAGTAAACAAAGAGTTCGGTATTTCTAGAGTACGTACTTCAAGTTACCATCCGCAGTCGAACGGGAAAACTGAACGTTTTCACAGATGTATGAATGAAATGATTCAGAAACAAATTAGCGAGAACCAAACGCAATGGGCTGAAATTCTCCAACCTTACCTGGGAGCATATCGCATGAGCAAAAGCGAGTCAACAAAGTTCTCACCATACTTCATCGTGTACGGACGTGACCCTGTGTTACCTGTGGACACACTCTTACAACCCCGCCTTCACTACACCTGCGATGATGATGTGCCGATTTTGTTTGAACACATATACATAACGCGTATACACAGGCCGCCCAGAACATGCAGGAATCTAGGGATTTTGTTTGAACAACCTAATACATAACGCGTTACACAGGCCGCCAGAAGCGAGCAGGAATCTGGGATTTTGTTTGAACACCTATACATAACGCGTATACACAGGCCGCCCAGAACATGCAGGAATCTAGGGATCGTCACAAATCATTGATCGCTAGAAACGCCACACCTTCCAACTTCAGTCCCAGTGATTTAGTATTTTATGTCGATCCCTCAATTCAACCTGGTTACTCATCAAAATTTACACTTCACTGGAAAAATATTTTTGCATAGTTTCCAACGCTTAACATCACTCGTTAAACGTTTATTTTTCAGATTCATGCAGCGTTTCATATTTTTCGTGTACTCACTTTATTTTGTCGTAGGTATGTATGTTAAACATGTTATTGTCAGTGTGCATTATAGTGTTCCGTTTTGAACTTTGACTTCGTCCATCAATGGGTCATCCCGACGGCAGTATTGAGAAATAAATAAATTAATAAAAAGTTAGGAGAGGAGAACTACTGCATCAAAAATATGCATTTAGGTAAGACAAAAATTGTTAATTCTGAGAATCTTCGCCTCAGAGAGGAAGGCGATGTCTGCGGACAGGACGTATGACTCCGTCAGGTAGTTCAGGTAGGTATCAGTTCAGGTAGGTATCAGTTCAGTGGATCCACCTCTGCGCTATCAGCCTCTCCGCCTCCGGGCTACTCGACTACCATTTGGGGATCGACTTTGGTATTCGACGTTCGAACCACCGTCCATTCCCATAGCAGAGGAACCGGAGCAGGCAACGGAAGATAGAACAGCAGACATCGAGATAAGTGATGAGAATCTGACAGATGCTGATGATGACAGGAACGCCACGGAACTGCAAGGTGCGGATAACAATCCAACCCTTGACAACCCTTCAGTAGCACCAGGTGACCCCGTTGATAACTCCCCACCATTACCGGAAAGTGGCGAGCACGGAACGTCATCACCGCTGCCACAGAGGCCACACAGGTACAGTCTTTGATCTCATGGTCGAGTAGACACCGCTGCAGGTCAAGCCGAGCCTCTGGAAGGGTACAGGTATATGAAAGCTAGTCCATCGTTCGTACAAAAACGACAACGCAACAGTTCCGACGAGCGTGAGACAGACAAAAGAACAAAGCGGTAGACTTTGTTCTTCGCGTAGACCGCGGTAGACCGCTGTCCACCGTCCGTTCCGCCGTAGTGGTGTGAGGCCACACCCACTCCCCCCGAACGAGGACTCGGCCAGTCCCCGTTGCTCCCCGCACGCGCCCCGCCCCCGCAGCCATGCTAGCACAGCGCCCAAGATGCACTGCGTTGTATATCGCATTCCCTCCCACGTTCCCCAGTGCAGTGCCGTCAAATGACAATTTGGTCATGAGATGACTACGTCGTGTGCCGCGTCGCGTCATACGTTGTGCATTTGTAGGTGTCGGTATTAGTTATAGTTTTAGTGTGCGCCATATGTTGTCTGCCGTGTGGCGTTATATTGTGTGTTCTCCTTGGTAACGGTATGGGATTAGTATGTGTTAGTTTTATACTTGTATTGGTTGTAGTGTTTAGGCACTTATGTAGTGTTTAGTTAATCTCGAGTTCCATTTAATTCACTGCACCGCCTCGTCGGGTGCCAGTGTTTGTTGCGTAGCGCCAGTCTGTTAACCCGGCAGTCACTGGGGTATTTCAGTAACACGAGTCTGGGGGGGGGGTTTTTAGCCCCCCCTTGTATCTTCCTGAACCAATAGACGATCGCGCTGAACCAAACGGCAATCGATAGCCCAGGAAAATTCATCAACGTAAAATGATTTGTGTTTCCCTAGAGATCAGTGGTGACGTCACAGGTCAGGTCGAAGATCAAAATTTACAGACAAAATTGTATAGACCATATTTTCCATTCAAAGCAATTGGTTGCAACCATGATCACCCNGAGTCCAGCTGGGACTCACCATAGAAGCCTGGGATATGTCCAGAGTCCAGCTGAGACTCCCCATAGAAGGCCGGGATGCGTCCAGAGTCCAGCTGAGACTCACCATAGAAGCCTGGGATATGTCCAGAGTCCAGCTGAGACTCCCCATAGAAGGCCGGGATGCGTCCAGAGTCCAACTGAGACTCACCATATAAGGCTGGGATGCGTCCAGAGTCCAGTTGAGACTCACCATAGAAGGCCAGAGTCCAGCTGAGACTCACAATAGAAGTCTGGGATGAGTCCAGAGTCCAGTTGAGACTCTCAATAGAAGCCTGGGATGTGTCCAGAGTCCAGCTGAGACTCACCAGTCACCATAGAAGGCTGGGATGTGTCCAGAGTCCATGAGACTCTCAATAGAAGCCTGGGATGTTCCAGAGTCCAGCCTGGACTCACCCATAGAAAGGCTGGATGGCCAGAGTCCAGTTGAGACTCACCAATAAGAAAACTGGGATGTGTCCCAGAGTTCCAGTTGAAGACCCTCACAATAGAAGCCTGGGATGTGTCCCAAGTCCCAGCTGAGAACCAAACCAAATAAGCCGAGGATGTACAGCCGGTATATTATGTGTCTCCCCTTTTAAGTTTCTAAAACTCGTCTATTAAACTTCGGTGTGCATGAATGACTGATACAATGGAACATCGTGGTACCTACCTATGTAGGCTACCACATGATCCCTAAAATCAGTCCTTCATGTACACAGAAGTGAAATTAGATGAGTTTTAGAAACTAAAAAAGGGAAGATCATAAAAGACAGACTGTAGAGACAGACTGTAGATAGTTATATTACGTACTCTGCTGCTGCGAGGGTAAAAAGTAATCGATTTTTAGATGTGCTGTTCGTTATTCAAACCTAAGCCGTGAACGTACAACGAATCAATTCATACCTTCTTCAATCCGGCTACGACGCCAATGCATGAAGTAAAAAGTTTCGGTTTATAAGTCACCATATTCTCTACAACCTCATTAATCCTACCGAAGTTGGATTATTTACTGTTTATGCAACAGACCTATTCAAAATGAAGACACCGGTTCGTCACCCCCAATGGTGCTGCGATGTTGGATTACAGTGACGGTGTGCTTCACCGGGTTCTCTTTTATACTTTTATCAATGTTACTTATTTCGTTGAAGTTTAGCGCATTTTACCTTTAATTCTTCTATAATTTGCTTTCCGACTTTTGGTTAGAGCTGTTATCCAACACTATACAGGCACTTGACTGTACAGGTCTTCAGTGGTGGAACTTTATGAAATCGGTCGGGGGGGGCAACGGCCGAATGCTCAAGTTGTACTAAATGTCTAGTACTATATATACCTAGTGCAGTGCCAGGGGTGGAACTTTATATCTCTTGGCGGCGGGGCCCGAGCCCCCAATGATTTCAAATTTTAACATTAGGCCTATGACATTGCATGGTAAGAATGGAATTAAAATCTATCAAATTAACATTTGGGCCCCCGACCGATTTCATAAAGTTCTACCACTGTGCAGTGCAAAATTATTGTTTAGTGCATGGCCGAAGACTGTTTTCCCATTGACCATGTGCTTTACTGTAGCGGTGTATTAACCGGAGTGTTAAAACACTCGCAAAAGTGATATGCACTGCAAAGCCTCGGGTAAATGCCCCTGTATTGCACTCTGAAAAAATATGTACTTGCGCTCTAATCAGCCAGTCTTCGGTCATGCACTAAATCGTTTTATGCCACACTCGTGACATTAAATATTCAGCTTATGAGCTCGTCTTCGGCTCGTTCATAACCTCAATTGTTAATGCCACTTATACATAAAACTATCATGATATACTTATTGTAAAACGTTTACAATTATTACAATTATTGAACTTTTTTCCCCGAATCATACAGAAATAAATACAAAAAAATATAATTTTTCAAGTTCCCTTTTCAGCCCATAAATAAACAATTTACTAGTTAACTAAAATGTGAAGGTAGGTACACACTGACTGGTCATATCATGTTGCTGTTTTTTGTAAAGCACAGCAATACAATTTCGATGCCGTCAAATGGTAAATTATCTCCATCGGTAACCAACTAATATGCATCTGAAAAACACGTTCCTCATAGATAATTTTCACAAGTCAGCCGACGTCGGGAAAATTTAACTGACTCCTATCAAACCACTGAGCCCCTCTCAGACCAGCCCGGGTTTCTTCTGCTTAGGCCCAATGGCCTCTAAGACCACCTGGGGCTCGCTCAGCCTGGCAAGAAGCCACTCAATCGACCGATGCCCCCTCAACCGACGAGCCCCTCCCATCTAGGCCGGCTAAACGACCCCTCCAGGCCACGAGCCCTCAGGCGAAAAAGAGTTCGTCAGGCCGACTGGACCCCTCAAGGTCGATCAACGGGTCCCTCAAGCCACCGAGTTCCTTCAAGCCGGCCGAGGTTTCCCTCTAGTCCATACCAAGGGCCCCTCAGACTCGATCAACCGACTGAGGCCTCAATGCCGTCAGGGAGCCCCTCAGGCCAACCACTGGTTGTTAGGCCGAACCTGCACCCACCAGGTGGACGTCCCAATTTTTTGGACTTTACCCGTACGCCTATGGGGGTTGCATGGCAAGAATTTACTTCAAGAATATCACTGTCCCCCCACTCCCCCTTATTTTTGGACTGTGGAGCTCTTAGGACCGAGCTAACCCTCCAGGCCCCAACGAGGCTCGCTCAGGCTGACCGATGGCTCGTCAGGTCAACCAAGGACCCCTCAGGCTGACCTCGGTCAACCTCCTGAATGGAAAGAATTGACTTGGTGGAAAGACAACCTTGATTTCCCTCTGGCCACGATGACCCGATGCCCTTTGTTGGCTCGATCCTCTCGATGTTCTTTCGTATCAAACTTGTATTTTAGCACGGATTTAGGGATACCTTTTTAGGAATACTTGCAATACCAGGGAGCCAAAAAGGCTGCATTAACCGTATTATTCAAGGCAAACAATATATTTACAACAAGCTCCATTGATCATGATTTAAATTTTAAATAGGAGCACTCCGAATCCGATCACTAATTTGTCATGCTCCCCCTCCGCTATTTGCTAATCTGAACATTTGAGCCTTGACTCTACGGACTTGTTAGCAGAAGACAATCCCGTGCTACCAAGCTTATCCAAACTATCAATAATCAAAACAGCAGTTGCAGATGTATGACAATGCCGTAACCTAAAGATGGAATCACATCTGATATGATGAAATACGCAAAACTCAAACAGAAACAATCTGTAGGATATTCATTTATAATTTTGCTGAAGCGAAAATTGGGGAATAACATTGGGGGGGCTCGGAGCACCATCCGGGGGGGGGCTCAACTCAGCACTGGGGAGGGGGGCTCGGGCCCTTCCCAAGAGATATAAAGTTATGCCCCTGCAGGTCTTGGTGAATTAATTATAAAACTGAGGGCTATATGAAACAAACAACCCTTCACTAGGGACCAGCTCGGTCCTGAGTGTATTGGTCTATCGACCTGCAGCACTTACCGTCATTAGTGGAATGGCTCGCCAATGTAGGTACGTCGCAGCGGGATCGCCGCTGTTGCGTGTCGCTGGCCCTTAAGTCGCTACAGCGGGCCACTGTATTATAGTATGAACGGTACTCGGGGCAGTGTATGTCATATTACAGGGCTAAGAACGTGACGAGCAACGGTCATATATGGCTAATTATGAACTTAGTTCGAACAATTGGATTGTATTGATTTCCGAGATCATCGCCCAGTAGATCTTAGGCTTGTTGATGTTGATGCACTTTGCTGATCCCATCTAAGTAGATTGTAGTAGATCTAGATCCTGTGTGAGCCCAGACCTCACAATCCGATCAGGCCATTCCAGGTATACAGTTATGCATATACAGGTGGACTATGTAACAGTAACACGGTCATCACGGATGAGAAGCGTACCAGTTCCGTTTTTTTTTTCTTCTCAAGAACTCGGTGTAACCAGCATGGCCTTCGCTAGAACTGACTATATGAGGCGTGCGCGCCGCACAAGCGGTGGCTTCTAGTCTGGACTTTCCCCTCTGTGGTGATTTGAAACTCAACATTATGCAACATTCTGCGTCGATCCATGACCAAAGACCCCGGTGTGATGCAGCTACAAGTCGCTCTATCCATCCAAGCTATTGTTTGCCTTGCGCTGTGTGCAAGGTGACGCAGTTTTTGTGACGCAGTTTGTATTGTGCGCCTTGGCTGTGACGAGTCTGCATAAGACCGTGTATGCGACTCGCTGCTGCGGACTGCGGTCTTTAGTTTGTTCAGCATTGGTGCGTTGAAGAGATGCGATACAGGATTTTAGTTCACACATAGGCCTAAAAGGACGTGTGACGTGAATCGTGTTTCGCACTTCTCCCCACACATATACCCATGTGCAATAACACTGTAAACCAAATTGACAAGTCTTGTGTAATATAGGATAGCGGCATAGGGCCGTCTCCTAGTACGGCTGTCAGTTACATCTACGCAAACGAGGGTCAAGGTGGTAGTTGACTCGTCCGGTGACAAGTACAATTAATGTGTGGTGCATGTAGTAGTTTGGGCGCGAAGCCAATGAGGGTTCCCCTTGTAATGTTTACGCCTTGTTTACGCCTTGTTTAAATACAAACTTCCTAAGCTAGTCGGACGGGTGTTTTTTCACCAACTGTTAGATTGTAACTGGTTCCATGCTGCAAAGTAGATACATGCTTGTACATTTAGGGCACTAGAACACTGCAGTGCTCA
This sequence comes from Semibalanus balanoides, assembly GCA_014673585.1. Classification (NCBI taxonomy): domain Eukaryota; kingdom Metazoa; phylum Arthropoda; class Thecostraca; order Balanomorpha; family Balanidae; genus Semibalanus; species Semibalanus balanoides. Next base: position 8,248 of record VOPJ01002523.1, read on the forward strand.
GGGCAATACAACACTGCAGTGATCAGGGCAATACAACACTAAAGTGTTCAGGGCAATACAACACTGCAGTGCTCAGGGCAATACGACACTGCAGTGCTCAGGGCAACCGGCAATACAACACTGCAGTGTTCAGGGCAATACAACACTGCAGTGCTCAGGGCAATACAACACTGCAGTGCTCAGGGCAATACAACACTGCAGTGTTTAGGGCAATACAACACTGCAGTGTTTGGGCAATACAAACCTGCAGTGCCTCAGGGCAATACAACACTGCAAAAGTGCTCAGGCAAATACAACACTGCAGTGCTGCAGGGCAAATACAATACTGCAGTGTTCATGGCAAAACAACACTGCAGTGTTCACGGGCAAATAAACTCTGCAGTGCTCAGGGCAATAAAACACTGCAGTGTTTAGGCGGCGAGGAGCGAGAGCGAGCTGCAGTGTTCAGGGGCAAACAAACACTGCAGTGCTCAGGGCAATACAACACTGCAGTGCTCAGGGCACTATAACACTGCAGTGTTCAGGGCAATATAACACTGCAGTGCTCAGGGTACTATAACACTGCAGTGTTCAGGGTACTACAACACTGCAGTGCTCAGGGCACTATAACACTGCAGTGTTCAGGGCAATATAACACTGCAGTGCTCAGGGTAATACAACACTGCAGTGTTCAGGGCAATACAACACTGCAGTGCTCAGGGCACTATAACACTGCAGTGCTCAGGGTACTATATCACTGCAGTGCTCAGGGCAATACAACACTGCAGTGCGCAGGGTACTATAACACTGCAGTGCTCAGGGTACTATAACACTGCAGTGCTCAGGGTACTATAACACTGGCAGTGCTCAGGGCAATATAACACTGGCAGTGTTCAGGGCAATACAACACTGCAGTGTTCAGGGCAATACAACCTGCAGTGCCAGGGCCAATTACAACACTTGCAGTGTTCAGGGCACTAGTAACACTGCAGTGCTCAGGGCAATACAACACTGCAGTGCTCAGGGCCAATTTTACAACACTGCAGTTGTTCAGGGCAATTACAACACTGCAGTGCTCAGGGCAATACACATTGCAGTGTTTAGAGCAAATTACAACAACTGCAGTGCTTTCAGGGCAATACAACCTGCAGTGCTCAGGGCCAATTACCAACACTTGCAGTGCTTCAGGGCAATTACAACACTGCAGTGCTCAGGGCAATACAACACTGCAGTGCTCAGGGCAATACAACACTGCAGTGCTCAGGGCACTATAACTCTGCAGTGCTCAGGGGACTATAACCAGTGGCGGATCCAGAAAATCGTCAAGGAGGGGGCCATCAATTGCAGTAGTGCCCCTACCTATACCCAAATCTGAAAACTCGACGGATTTGGTCCACTATTATTTTGAGGGGGCCCCTATTTCAGCATTTTTTTATTAAAATTTGCCAAAATGTTAAGTGACCCCTCAGGTTAGCAGAGGTTGGGCCCCCCTCAGCGGCCGGAGTGCCCCCTGAGGCGGGCTAGAGTGCCCCTCAGGCGACAAGAGTGCCCCATCAGGCGGCTAGAGTTGCCCCCTCAGGCGACAAGAGTACCCCTCAGGCGACAAGAGTACCCCTCAGGCGACAAGAAGTGCCCCCTCAGTGCCAACAAGAGTGCCCCACTCAGGCGACAAGAGTGCCCCCTCAGGCGACAAGAGTGCCCCCTTCAGGCGACAAGAGTGGCCCCCTCAGGCGGCCAGAGGTGCCCTCACGGCGGTCAGAGTGCCCCTTAAGTCGAGCCCAAGGGGAGGGGGGCATAGGCCCCTGGCCCCCTCTGGATCCGCCACTGGACCTAGAACACTGCAGTGATCAGGTAACACTGCAAAACACTGGTAACACTGGTACCTAACACTGCAGTGCTCATGCGCGTGCTCGTGGAGCCGTTGGCCGACCATGTGTGCGAAAACGGATACCAAGTGTTACTTCCTTTACAACTGCAGTGCTTGATGTGAGCAAATGGATCTGTTTTCTCCCAGTGTTTTGTTTTGTGTTATGGTGAACATGTACTTTGCTGCATGAACCCAGTGGCGTATTTATAAATCCGCCAAGGGGGGGGGGCAAGCCCTCAAGGGGCGCCAAAACCACTCATGAGGGCACCGTCAGCGAAAAAAATGCTGAGCGGGGGGCGGGGTAGGCTCCGATAAATTTCCAAGGGCGCCTATGATTTACCAATTTGGTACTTGTCCCTCCCAAATATCCTTCAAAGGCGCCCTCGAGTCCCAATGTACCTCTGAAGGCGCCTCCCAAATATTCTCCGAAGGGCGCCCTACGGATACAGCTCCGAGGCGCCCTCTCAAATAGCTCGTGAGACACCCTCTGTGAGACCGGAGGCGCCCCCGCCTCACACTCAGCGAACGACGCCTTTGGAGGTAGTTAGGGAGGGGCGCCCTCAGGCTCGGAAGATATGTATCTGAGGTGAATTTTGGACTATGCGAGGAAGGCGCTTCAGAGGTGAATCGCATCTTAGGGCCTTTGGAGGTATGGGCAGGCGTTCTTCAGAGATGTATCGGAAGTCATCGCCCTCTCGTATATGTATCGGGAACACCACCGTAAGTGTATTCGAGGAACGCCCTTAAGGTTGAAGGAAGCGGCGCCATCGGAGACGTATCGGAGGGGCGTCTTTGGAGCCTGCAGAGTGTATAATTTTGGGAGAGCGTTTTCAAAGGTGCATGGGGTTGCTTTGGGAGGTATGTAGGAGGGCGCCTTTATGTTGGTATCGGATGGCACCTTGGGATGTGTATGGGAGGGCGCCTTTGAGGTGAGTTTGAGGCGCGCCTTCAGAAGTTATTCAAAGGGCGCCTTTTGAAAGCTGTTGGAAAGCGTTAAGAGGTGTTATTTGGAGGTCGGCCTTTGCGGGCTATTGCGGGGCCCGAGGAGCATCGCCTCTGGAAGCATTTGGGGAGGGCGCTTTTAATAAATGTGGTGAGGGCACCTTCAGGTTGTACCGGAGCGCGCCTCACATTCAGTTGAAACGCGCTTCATGGATTCAGCGGAGCGGCGCCTCACATTCAGCGATGGGGCGCCTTCGGCGCCCTTTACTGAATGTGAGGCGCATTTCATGAACCGAAGGCGCCTTCGGCGCCTTCGGTGCATGAGGGTGCCTTCGGTCCATGAGGGCGCCTTCGGCGCCCAAGGGGGGGGCATGGTGCGGTGACCCCCCTAAATACGCCACTGTATGAAACCAGTGCAAGCTAGCCATTGGTGAGCAACACACTCGCCCTACAAGTTAGACCAGAGTTCGGCATGGGCTGGGCTGGCCCATGGGCCATGGGCCATGGGCTGGGCCTGGGCCGGGCCTCAACTTAAAGAAAATCACTGGGCTCTGGACAGGCCTGGGCTGAGAATGTTGAAGCAATGCGCGCGCCGCGCTAGCCAGGCTAGAGCTTAACAATGTTTAACCCTCGTCATTGTAGGGGGGTGGATGCCACCCTCCTCGTTTTTCTTCAGAATATCTCAAGTAAATATCAACTGATCACAATGAAACTTTCAGTACTATAATTTGCATCAATTTGACACATGCTCTGAAAATTTCGAACTTCTAACTTGCATGACCCATGACCTTTGACTTGTTTCTCAAGGTCATGTTTGACGAAACTGGCGTCCCGTAGTAACGATTCTTGAAACATTTGCAGTTCCCGAGTGTTTGCTGTTAGTGTTCAGGAGCATATGCAAAGGCTTTTCTAGGTGACAGTTGTGGCTTCTGCAGATATTGCGATATCGATTTATCTTTTCAGGGGTCAACGGAGTTCACTGACCTCCGATTACCGCATATGTCTTTTTTCGTGTTTTGTCCGTTTCTAGTGCAGCTTTTGACACTGATTTCAATTCTAGGATCCATTTGGTATGATTATGTGTTCCACTGAGCTCATACGTTGCCAAAGGTTAACGGAGGTCACTGACCTTTGATGACCTGACATGACCTTTTTTAATTTGGCAATTTGTATGTCATTTTGTGATGCTGATTTCAAATATTGCTTCTATTTAGCATTCTAAGATGTTCTTTTACGATTTTAGCTACATAAGTTCTATTTTTTACACATTTGAAGTTTGATGACATTTTGGCTTTGACATGACCTCAGAGGTCACCTAATGAATCAGGACCTTAAAACCAGATGTCAATGGCTTCCTCTCGTCACAAGCAACACGCTCGTTCTTTAATCGAAGCTCTAGCTCAATTGGGTAAAAACGTTATGTGTCTTTAAGTATCACCTCTGCTCTTACAACCGCAGTCACCGACCGAATACGGTTCCAGTCAAAGGCAAATAATAGCACGAGACGGGCCCTTTTCTGACTTAACCCTTATCGACGTCACGAGACGGGCCACGGGCCCTTATCGACGTCACGAGACGGGCCACGGACCCTTATCGACGTCACGAGACGGGCACGACCCTTTATCGGACGTCACCGAGACGGGCCACAGACCCTTATCGAGCGGTCCCACGCGATGGGACCACAGACACCCTTATCGACGTTCACCAGACGGATGGCTCACAGACCCTTATCGACGTCCACGAGACTGGGCCACGGACCCTTATCGACGGTCCGAGACGGGCCACGGACCTTATCGACGTCACCGAGACGGGCCACGGACCCTTATCCGACGGTCCACGAGACGGCCACGGACCCTTATCGACGTTCACGAGACGGGCCCACGGACCCTATCGACGTCACGAGACGGGCCACGGACCCTTATCGACGTCACGAGACGGGCCACGGACCCTTATCGACGTCACGAGATGGGCCACGGACCCTTATCGACGTCACGAGATGGGCCACGGACCCTTATCGACGTCTCATCTCGAACACCATTCCGCTGTGCATGCGATTACGAATGGAGCTACAATGAAGCACCACTGACCCACGGATAAAAGCGTTTTACCCGTGCTTTAACCTCGCCAAGAAGGCCTATAAAATACATTTTTATCTTCTAGCCGATCACTAGCAAGTATCTAAAGGCTACAAGTCGGTGAGTGGATTTCTGCCGATCACTTGCGAGTAGAGTTTCAGAATTCTGGTCCCAGCGTCCCAGCGCTGGGACCAGAACTGGTCACGGCCGTGACTAAGGCTGTGACTAGCCAGGCCGACGCCATAGGGTTAACATTGCAGCTCCGTGACTAAAGCGTGACTTGCCAGCTCATTCCGTGGCCGTGACTAGGCTGTGATCAAAGATTAAAGATTTTATGCGCTTCTACTAGTGAGTACCGGTCGGTGAGTGGATTTCTGATGCCAGCTGGTCTGACGGCCAAACAGACCAGTGTCTAATGTCTATCCGTTTGTCCGGCAGATAACACTAAATATCGACATCACTGCAATAATTGGTTGGATAACCGTTAAGACTGTTCCATGTTTCGGCAGCTATGGCCTATGCCTACTTTTCTCATGATACCTACTTATGAGTTATGATACAAACTTTTCCAGCCGTGATTATTATATGAAACAAAAACTCAAGCAAAATGAATTGTCTTTATTTGATTTAATTAATAAATATTTCATTGTAATCTCAATATTACATTTTTGAGCGTTCAAATTTAAATATTAAAAAGTATTCCTAGTTGATTTTTGTATTGCCAGATTTGAAAAAAAGATCTGTGATGGAAAATTTAAAGTGATTTTTTTTATTAATACCTATATTTTATTTCGAAAACACACATCATTTCAAGGAGACGTCGGCTAGACAAAAAATATGCTCTTAGTCCGTACTCAATCACTACAATTCCCAGTTAAAAGATCATGGACAAAGACGGGGATGGCCGACACCTAGCTCCAAAGCTGGGGGCGAGTTGAACCCACTACACCCACGGCTCCCACGTCCCTGGCATACTGTGCAACTACGTCTGATACATCTTATCACGCCAACTTGATCAAGTAACTCGAAGGACGCTGGGTTCGTCTGGTTGAGGGCGCTGGCGTCCCTCGTCCTACCGAACCCCAATTATCTTTTTGCCGGAATGTACGTAATTGAGCCCATCAGCCCAATTATGTCACCCAAACTGGGTCTGTCCCGGCGTCTTATGCACGAGCGTGTCGAGCGTGTCGAGTTTGTCGGCCAATCTCGTTCTGTCCGTGTCAATTGTGGATGCCCATTGCTATTGTATTGCCCACTGCCCAGTCCCACCAACAGTGGACAAGTCCGGCACGGGTGCTCCTTTCTCCTTTACCGTCCCCGGGCCGTGGTCACAGGGAAGTCCGCCCTGCGCTCAGGCGCCGGCGTTATACTCAAGGCCGTATTAGAGGTTATACTGCAGCGCGGTCATAACATACTTACAGATGCGTTAGGCATTCAGCGCCGGTCGACGGACGCAGTCACGCAGGGACGCGGAGATGGCACCCCTTCAGCCCGCTGCCGGTATCAGGGGCTTACCCGGGTGGCGGGAAATGGCTGGCCTCTCTGCTAGAACGAGGCCATGCCCACGAGGCGGAGCGAGGCACCGCGGGTTCGTCGAAGCGGCCGCATACCGGCTGCGGCTGAATGTTGACGTCAAACGTCAGCAGGGGCGCATCCAGGATTTGGCCAAGGGGGGTCCATACTTGGTTCTAGGGGCCCTTGGCGCTGAGATGAGAGGGGCCCCAAACGGAGATGAAGGGCCCTACAAACCAACAATTTGTATTGGCAGTTGCTTAATGCACAAGGTATGTGGGGCATTCCACGACAGATCGAGAGAGAGAGAGAGAGAGAAAAAAACACATTGCACACCACCATGTTGTTATTTTGACAAAATTCTGTCTAAATGGTTTTCTTGTGCCATGAAGTCGATGGTGGCATCGCAAGACCCTTAATGTCAACGGTTCTCGAAATATAGCCTCGGACATTTTTGCGAGGTCAGGCTGCAGGGTAATCTTTAGTGGCCTGTGGCTACAGAACCACTGAACAAAATTAATCATATAGGCATATCTTCGTGACCACATTGAACTGGGCAACATTTTGGTTATCTCCGATTTAAAAAATAAAATAAAAAATACTTTTGATTTTTTATGACGTGATTTTCCCCCTATTTTTGTGCTTTATGCTTATATCCTATACCCCTAAAAACGTCAATTTTGGGGGTTTCATATAAAAGCTTTTCTATTTATCTCGAGATATGGGAAAGATAAAGAATGCATTTTGTAATATTTTTAAATACTTTAGTTTTGTATATTCAAATATCAAACAATATTTACTACAAAAATATAAAAGATGGTATAAAATTGACTGATGTTTTTTCAGCTCGAAAAGTTATATCATACAAAATTAAAACGAAAAATTGTAAATCCAACTTATGACGTATATTTATTTTTTTGAAATTTTGAAGCGTAATAACTAAAAAAGTTTATTAGGTGATGTCAGGTGATGAAAACGATCAGGTGATGAAAACGATCAATCATGTGATGATAAAGATCACCTGATTGGATCCAATCGGGTGATCCAATCAGGCCGGTCACCTGATTGGATGACCTCTGGAGTCTAAACTATTGGCCTGAGTTCAAATTTGAAGACACCGCAGCGATGGCATTTTCAAGAGCTTTCGACTTTTTTCTGTTTGTTTCTAACAAGCATAGTTCCGATTATATATATAATATATATATATATATATATATATATATATATATATATATATATATTTGGGGGAAATCCGGAGCGAAGTTATCTTTGATTAGTTTGATGACCTCTGGTGACCTCAATATTGACCTGAGCCAAAAAATGACTGAAATTTTATCATTTTTTATCTACGTCCCATAGCAGCCGAGTTCGAGGGAAAGCGTTGACCCCTTCTCATCCCGCGGCGCGGCGAAGGTGGCGCAGAGCACCGGCACGGCGCAAGAGTATATTTTTTCCAGCTAAGAACCGTACAATGTGAAAATGTGATTAACCAAATCTGAATCTCACAACTTGCCACACCATCTTCTTTGGAAACGCTTCTGGCATGACCGATACCAAATTAAAGTTGTTCGCAGGGGCATGGCCACAAAATTTAAATTATGACTAGGTCCAGCCAGGTGTTTTGGGGACCAGCTAGGTGTTTGCCACTATTTCCTTAGGATTGATGTCAACAACATGCTAAGGAGGGTGGGTTAAAGCCATCCTAGCTGGTCCCCTAGTTGCGACGCCACCGTTTTTTTTGCATCAATAATATTATACAGAACCTTGCTGACAAAGCAAAAAAAAATGAGTAAAAGTGTGATTTTTCAGAATTTAAACTCACACTTTCGATGTCTTATATTAGAAATAAGCTCTTTTCTACGAAACGTTAAGATCAATTTCGCCAAAGTTGGAGGAGGGTCACCCGCCCCCCCCCCTCCCCGGTCCCCAAGTTTCGGAAGCCCCTCTCTGCCCCCTGTTCCCGGGTCTAAAGTATGTTCAAAACACAAGGCGTCATCTAAACATCCTCTACAGCACATGTTCGAGATGGGCTCCGTTTCGGCTGAGGCACAGCCCTGTCCTCCGCCTCATACCTAGTTGTTACGGGCACATGACGGCGGGGATGGTCCGCACTGCAGCTTCCATGGCTGTCTTTGGTTGTTTCCTGGTCTGGAGATTCTTCTTAAGCACCTATAACCCTTTTAGTTATTTCGACAGAAAGTTGTTCAGTGGGCTCAAATCCGGGTGCTGCACTCACTGAAACACAGACCCAGAAACCACTTGCAAAATGCGACCGTGACCTCAATGTTGTCTTGAAATAGCTTCTGTTGGGTCCAGAGTAGAGTTCTACATGGGGCGGCTATCCCCATTCCCCATGGCTGGCCGAACCCCATGGCTAATGGGGTGGGCCGGACTGAAAAATCTCTAGATCATGGCTGTGGCTACGGCTGTGGCTGCAAAGTCCTACCTGGGATTTTTGTTTTGTATCAATCTTTATCAAGAAATCATGGTTAAAAGAAGCCTTGGCATGTTTCATAAAACAATGCAGCTGGAAATAAGCACACAATATGAATTTACCCAAATCCTCGCGGCTGGCAACGGCCAGCCATTGACATTTGGAGTGGCTGTGGCCTGCTGTAGGCTGTGAGCCATGGCTGGTTGGGCGGCTTGGCCAAGGAAAGTGCAGCCATGTCGAACTCTAAGGACCAGGTGTCGATTGTTTTTTTTTATTTCAATGGGGGCGCCCCCATGATTTAATTTAACATTAGGCCCATGACGTTGCATGGTAAGAATTAATTTATAATCTATAAAGTTAGTATTGGGGCCCAATCATTTTCAGAAAATGATTCCCCTGGTCCAGAGCTTGTATGGAAAGATATCTAGATCATCCTTGGGATCCATTTGGCAGTAGCGATCCGTTAAAATGTCTTTTAACTGCCGTCAAGATTATTTATTTGGTCACAAGGTAGAACTCCACAACTTTAGTTATATGTTTGCTCCTGTACCTAATACAATTTAAAAAAATAATCGGCGCATCTTCAAAAAGTTACCTACTTCCTTGTGTAATATTGAATATACCTACATTGCTTTCATGAAGGAGGCTATTTAGTATTTATAGTACCGAATTCCTGCCGCGAGAGGCGCAACTATATAGCTTAGGTACCGATGTCCGAGCCTGGCAATAGCCCGCAGCGTGTTTACAGAAGGTTGGTCGGTGGGTCGCGGGCCCCATGGCCAGTAATCGGAATGTGACGCGCGGCCAGCTGAGTCGAACTGTGATGACGCGCGGCCAGCTGAGTCGGACTGTGATGACGTGCGGCCAGCTGAGTCGAACTGTGATGACGCGCGGCCACAAATCAGACTCTAATGACAAACGAGTGCCGCCTTCGCATCACCGTGAGCCCTGCCTAGAAAAAAACGCGACAGTAATTTAGTAGTTGTACTAAATCGGGTGGAATTACATGATAGGGAGGGACAGGAATATTTCACGACGAAGTTAAAACACTAAATTTGCACTTTCTAGATTGTTGTTCAGCTGGGCTTTCTCTTCGGAATTAAATACAAAGCTCCAGCAGCCGACATCACGTACGAAGAGATAACTGCCAACTAACCTTCTAAAGAAGTTGTATTGATGATGGCTTCGGTATTTCGACACCTGGACCGGATGACATACCTAATTAAAAAAGTTTTGTGTGACCACCTAAATTTATATTTTTCGCTCATAGTCCCTATCAAGGCTATGTCCCTATATCAAACATTACCAAAAATATCTTACCAATAAACCAAATAAACCATTTATTGACAGAGTTATGAGGTGACAGTGACATTGAAGAGACATGGTGCATCACAACAGGGCAGCTCATTAACACTGTGATCATTAAAGCTCTCTTCAGCCGACGCTTCCTCCCAGGCGATGAAAACAAGTAATTGGTCTCATTCTCACTTATATTGAGAAGTGAACGGGTGGCTGACAAGTCGTAACTCTGTCGAAAATCGTGGCATGCACACAGAGGCGTCGCCACATAATTTTGAGTTAAAATCAGCCAGGTATTTGGCTTCCACTCCCATGTGGTTAATGTTAAAAACCTGCTAGGGGGACGGAGGGGGACATCATGAAAGGAACGGAGAGAGATCTGAGCCAGGGGCGGATCCAGCCGCTCATTTGTTGTTGTTGGGAGGGGCGAATTGGCCTTCTATGCCAAAATTTCGTTGCAAAAACTCACAATTTAAAAACGAACATAAGTTTAAACAAGCAGGACTGTCGAGAGCCAAATGACTGCAAGCACCTGTTTTTGAGCAGGTCGTGTCATAAGTAAGGTAATACACTGTAAGTACAAACACAAACGGTAAGATGCAAAAATAAAAATGCCTCAGCATGTACGAAGTACTTAATCGACCTGAAATATGCTGACGCAAGTTTTCAAAACCGTCAGGTCTCGTAAAGCGCGTCAGCGGTTTTGAGACCGAAGGTTTATACTGGGGCGACTGATTGTGCACTGTGCAGCGACTTTGTATGACTGTTGCTACTGTTGACTGTTGCGACGACTGTTGCTTGATTGTTTGTCTGTGGCAGACTTGTGGTCACAGCGCTGCGACGAAAGGGCGCAGCGAATCGCCGTCTGCACTGGCGGAGGCAGCGTTCCGGCGGACAGGCGATGGTGCCGGACGCCGGTCGATCGGTGCCACGTGCCGCCCCGTGGACCTTTACACAATCTTGAAGATGATATTAAACGGACATCGAAATTAAAGTGTTATTTCTTTACCCAAAGATGAGTCTGCTTTAAATGAAGATGTTTGGCGTCTCCATTATATTTTTGTCACAGCTATACGTGCATCGACGAGTGGCAAATGCGCGAAACCCTGGCGGCTGGCCTGTTATTTATCGGGTCACGTTTGTAGTCTAATTTGTTACAAAACGACGCATTTTCCGATCTGGAAAGAAATATAATAAACTTGTGTGAGGTTTATTAGATTAATAAACTTGTGACATGTTTGTTTTAAACCGTTCAATAAGGTACACGGAAGCCAAATCCAAGGAGTTTTCCAAATTTATTTAAATTTTTGAAATTTGACTCCCCCAATCCACGTTATGGATCCGCCAGTGATTATATTATGTATTGTTCTCTTAATGCATGTAATATTGCATTTATATGTATCGATATATACTAATTGACATGGCAAACCGAAGATGCCCAGACACATAAAACTAAATAAAATTATTAGCTTTCCGTAAAAAATGCTGAAATAACTCAGGAAAAAATCACGTCGGAAATGACTTTCAACTATTTTAACTCCCAAGTGGCAACTGCATGGCTTCAGTGGCTAAGGACTAGAGGTGGCAAAACGTGGACCCGAGGACCCGGTCTCTAGACCCAGTCTGGACCCAGTTGGTCCCAGACTGGGTCACGCCAAATGATACCGGGTACAGACTGGGTCCAACTTATGCTTTATGCTGGTTTTACGCAAGTAGGAACAGTGATACGCCGGTTTCTTTGTACTGTTGGCCAATCTGAACTTCAGGTATTTGCAACTACAAGAGTTAGTTTACTTGCACTAAAGTGCAGATTTGTCATATGCAATGTGCAGATTTGTCAATATTAGTTGTGAGACAACATTTTGCTTGCTGGGTCCGCTGGGTCCAAACTTGCCTCGCATCGGGTATATCTGGGTCCATTGTTCAGTGTTTGGGACCGGGTCGGGTCTGGGTCCCAAAAATATCAACTTTTGCCACCTCTACTAAGGACAATGTATAGTTATTAACCAAATAAAGGTACATATAAAAACGTGAAAATCCTGGTAAATTAAACTTAATCAGATAATTGTCTTAGCAAAAATGACTTCGTTCAAATAATTCAAACAATATTCACATTATAACATTTGATTAAGCTCTTTATGCACATCAAAGGCCTAAATGTCCACACATACATTGTGTTTGAGGCCTGCCTTGACTCATAACGATGGGACTGCGTATAGGGTTACAGGCGGACGTCAGTGCACATGCCATCCTCCCCTGTTCTGGCGTGGCTGTCACTGTAACAGCCCAGACCCAGGGCGGAATCCAGCTGCTCGGTGGGGGGGGGGCCAAACTGTGGCAAAAAAGTCTACCTCTACTTTTATCACGATTGGCTTTTCACCTCCATTGACTTCGAGATACCAAAAACATTTTTTCTTTTTTTTAATCGGGAAAAACCCTTTCGTCTTTTGGGTGAAAAAAAAATAAGCAACACAGAACACCATTTCCGTTAGCATATTACGACGCGCAATTAATAATAACGTTTATCCATCCAACTCCGCAGGGGGTCACCGACAATTCCTTGAGGGGTCGGCTGAAATTTGACGAAAAAGTTATCCGTTTTGGTTCTGCGTGTATTAAAGCCTTTTTAAGCGTTTTTGATGGGCGCATTGATCCTCGCTGTCGGTCGCCCTAAAACCCCAATCATCATCATCATCACAGCATTTTAATGTGATTTCCATGTTATAAATACGTATTTGGTTAGGTTAATATTTTAGGTGTTTTAGGGGCCTATGTCCGCGTCGCCTTTTTCAGAACTCGGCAGGCTAGCTAGCTTAACATGTAGCCAGCTTAAAAATAAGCCCTTGCCTTACCTTTGGCCTTTGGACTTGCCTTAATAAACCCTTGCCTTGTTTTTTTTTCTAAAAACATTAGTGAGGCCTGACGGCCTCACTAATGTTTTTCTAAAATCCCTTTTTACTCATGCGGCGCATCTTGCTGAAATTTCAGTAGCTGAGTTGACAAGTATTATACGTATGCTGGCAAAATTTCACTAAAATTGGTTCAGTCATCTGGAAGATAATTAAGTTTTATTGACGATTATTGTTGGTGGAAAGACGGTTAATATTGTAAAAATCGTATAAAATAGAGTTTTGCAGCAAATCGCTAACAGAAAACGACAAAGATCGAACATGTCATATTAATTACGAAAGGCAAACTCGTATTTCCGAAATTTTGGGTTTCTTATCCCTAAAAACTAAAAAATGGTGAAAAAATCACAAAAAATCAAAATTTTCAAATATTTTGAAAAACCGAAAGATAAGTGAGAGAACCAAATATGGTAAATATGTAAGGTCGTTTACATATAATAACCTTACAGCCGACTTTTTCATCATTTAGTGCATGGGCAAGCCGGCCGCCGACAACGTAACGTCAGCGGGTAAGAACAAAGGATCGCCGCGCTGTCGAGGTATCGGCGCGAGGCACCGGCTAAAGGACCAGATTTTGGCACCACTTGACTTGTTGACTTGCCTGCAGGAAAGTCAACACAACAGCCCCAAATCACCTGGTGTGAAAACTAAGGTAGGCACGCTACGCCAATCAAACATCCGACGGGCCAGATAGCAGCAGCCAGCAGAGTGTAGCGAGCCGGAATTCCGCCAGAGAGGGTGCGACTTGGCTACACGGCGTAGGGACGTATAAGCAAACACGGGGGCGTATCCGGACGCGATGCGAGCGTCCGGCCTGGACTTCACACCCTCCGGACGATGGAGCGCAGGGGCACCCAGAAGCGAGGTGGTCGGACCAGAAATGTCGCGCCATACTCCTAAGCAAGCACAGCGACGGATACTCGCTAACAAGAGGCGGAAAGGACCGGGTGATCAGGACCGGACGATCTAGTTGGCGCTGGGAGTCGGCGGAAGCTCCGATAACAAGCCTAGGAAGGCACTGAGCAAGCTGTCGCCGACAGGAAGTGAGAAACGGTGAGGTGCAGCAGCCAATCAATTATTGGCGGGAAACGCGAATGTGGATAATCGGACACCATAAGGATATAGACGGCGGAAGCGAATCCACTGGCGGATCCAGAAAGTGTGATTTTGACAGTTTGGGGGGGGGGGGAAACCACGCCAGATGTGACAGGAGAACGCTCAGGCAACACCAGCAAGGGCAGGCACACACGCACACACCAGACCACGCGCGACCACACCACGACCAAGGCAGTCGGGCTAGAGAGGCAGTCGTGACCAGGCCGGAAGGGGGGGGGTCAGGCGACTCCATCGAGTGATATGCAAAGGTCATCTTCAGCGCGTCAAACCAGTCTCCAGTAATCATGTAAGGTCGATCGGTCGCTCTCCCGTCTCCAAAGTGTCCATTATCCACCCTATCCGGTCTGGCCCACATCGCCCAGTGTTCCTTGTCCCTGTGACCCAGAGAGGCATGTTTTCAGACGGGGAGGGACCGTCCAGCTGTTACCGGCTGGGCCAGGGTCAATGGCATCTTGTCCACTAGCGAGAAGGGTTAATGGGGATGGATGGTGGAGGGGCGAATGGGAGTGGAGGGGGGGATAATTGGATCACGTATGTACTACGAGACACTTAAGGAGCCGGGGGGCGGGAAGAAAAAGGTTTGTGAGAGTGCTATGAAGCAAGGGCGGATTCAGGGGGGGGCAAAAAGGGGCCATGGCCCCCAAACGACCCAAATCGCGCAAATTGACACCATTTCTGAGTTTGTCCGTAAAACTAGAACTTTTACTAGAAAAGTTGTTTTAAAACAGATTTTGTGGCATAAGCAAGCGAAATCAGATGAGTTTTCAGAATTATGCGATAAATTTTGGGATTTGGGGCCCACCCCCAAACTGTAAAAATAAACTTTCTGGCATCGCAGTGCTTATGAGGGCGGTCAGATGTTTGGTGTGGGGCAGTGAAGAGGCAGTCAGAGAGTGTTTGTGAGAGTGGTGTTCTTGTGAGCAGGGTAGGGACGGCATGGCTCGGCTGGCCGACGATTCCGCTGTAATGGCCCGATGTGGCGGTCAGTGAGGGGGAGGGGCAGGTGGATGGCTGGTGGGGAGGGGGTGATTGAACTGGTCGTTGTATGAATGGACGGGTCCATGTGGTGAAGGGGCGGCATTAGGTACTCGCCGTACAGTTGAGGCTAGTAAATAAAAGAGTGTGTATCGTGTTAGTAGTATCTACCGAGGGGAGAAAACGAACAAAGGGAGTGAATGAAGGCCGAACGGGACCTACAGTCAGGGGACGGATGGTCGGCTCAGATCACAGCCATACCGGGCTCCAGGACAACAGCGACCCTGATATCGGGGACGCGATGACGTCACGAGCCACGAACCAGGCCAGCGACTCACGCGTATCATCGCTTCTGGCAGCCCATAGGCAGATAGGTGACAATTTCCAAAGTGGGGTCATCGAACTAACTCACGCACTCTGCACGCTCTCTCTAGGACGATTCATGGGAATGAGCGATTCATTCGTTTATAATAAACGTGAGTCAAGAGTGAAGTCGATGTATCCGACTGTTGAAGTCTGACTCACAACGCGTATTGAGTCGTTTGTGTCTGCCGCGATCAGGACAAATCGCATTACGAAGAAGCGATTCATTCGGTAACGGAGAATAATTGAATCGATTTTTGAGTTCGCTACAGCTACAGGGCTGAGTATGAGCTGTGCTCTCCATCAGCTCTGCCTTATAGCTCAGCTCGGCTACACTGTGCCGGTGGACTCGTGACAATTCATTAAATAATTTTGAATCGTATAACGACTCAATCACAATGCGAGCTAAGGCTATATTTGCAACTCAGAACTAAAGGGATTGACTTGTCCTACACTGTATTCGTTCTTTTAAATTATTGATAGCTATTACCTACTTGGTTGAGAACTCGAAGTTTTGAAGGCTTCTTTTAAGCTTAAATGTTTGTTGATTGAGTCATGAACCCAACTCAATCAGCTCTCTAAATGTTTGTTGTCAACGCAATCATGGCTTCTACCAGAGCTCTTCGATTAGATCACGGCTCGGAGCCATATCTGAGAAAAGAGGTAGCGACTCAGTCAGTTACCGAGTAAAAAAAACCAGCTTGATTCATAAGTCACGACTCAACCAGAATTAAATCGTGTATCAGCCTAGACGGCCGTAAATATACGTTTCGACAGGAAAATTACCAATTTGCCATTTAATCGGGCCGGTTTAATTCATATCATGAGCCCCGTTCGCGGTTCATACCGGCACATGCGAAATGAGACTGAT
>VOPJ01002525.1:0-21088 GCA_014673585.1 Semibalanus balanoides
GCTGGTGGAGCGGCCGGCTGTCCTGCTGTCTGGGTAGCTCAGCTGGTGGAGCGGCCGGCAGTCATGCTTTGGTTGCAGAGATGCCATCCCGTATTTATATGACGTCAGTCACAGCGCCCACGTAGCACCACCATCGAAATCCAGGGTTGGCAAATTTAAGCCAGGGCTGGTTTAAACCGGTTTAAACCATGGTTTAAACCGGCTAGCTTAAATCAATTTAAGACGCCCGTTTTTTTATTAAGAGGCTTGTATTATATATTGATAACAGAAGCCACTTACGTTAGCTTGCCGTAAAATCAAATGCCATTTTTATATTGATCACACTGGGTAAGTAAAGTAGTCAATTATTTACATTCAATGATCAATCTTTAAAGTTAAAATCAAGTTCAAAATATTGCTCCCTTTACAACCGACAATAATTTATCTGGACAGAAATAATATTAAAAAATATGAATAGGCATGAATTAGGCAAATTTTGTTCAAGATATCAGATAAGGCAATCACAAACCAATTCCTCAGCCTCCTTGCCAACTGCCATGCTAGTCATCACAGCACAAGTTAATATTCGTTTCCCTTCTTGTGCGTGATAAACAAAATGTTAACGTCCTCTTTTCGCTAGCTGTATCTACCAAATGAGGTAAGACCTTTAGTTCTGCACACACTATGTCTCGAAAACTTTCTGATTGAAGCAATAACTTAAATTTGTCTTTAGGTAGTCTAATTGAGTGAGTTAACATTAATTTAATTTGTATGAAAATAAGATGTTGTCATACATTATACCTACATAGTACATGAATTACTTGTGTTGACAGTCTAAATTGATGCTGAAATTAAGCTGGCTTTTATTGATTTAAGCTGGTTTAAACCGGCTTAAATTAATAAAAACCGCTGGCTGGCATAAATTCAATTAAACCCGGCTTTTTCCAACCATGCCGAAATCACAATGGTTTGGTCAATGAAGCCACATGTATTGTGTCCATGTATATTGTGATGCTCTGATCCATAGATAACAGTAGACTATTGGGTCTACTGTTATCTATGTCTGATCGTATAATCAACGTCAGCGCGTCTGTGTTGCGACTGCGCCGGCGCCCTGACGTCGCCGTGTGTGTGTGTCGTCTGTCGTCTGTCGTATGTCGTCTGTCGCCGCGGGGGCCAGTACAGCCTGCTGAAGCGGCTGATGGACCGCGGTCTGTGTGTGTGTGTGTGTGTGTGTGTGTGTGTGTGTGTGTGTGTGTATGTGTGTGGTGTCGTGTGTGATGTGGTGTGTGTGTGTGTGTGTGTGTGTGTGCTGGTGTTGTGTGGTGTGTGTGTGTGGATGTTGATGTGTGTGTCTTGTGTATTGTGTGTGGTTGTGTGTGCGGTGTGTGTTGTGTGTGTGTGGTCTGTGTGGTGTGTGGGTGTTGTGTGTTGTGTGTGTTGGTGTGTGTGAATGTGTGTGTGTGTGGTTTGTGGTGTGTGTAAATGTGTGTGTGTGTGTGTGGTGTGTGTGTGTTGTGTGTGTGTGTTGTGGTGAGTGTGTGTGTTGTGTGCTGTAGTGTGTGTGTGTGCCGTGTGTGTGTGTGTGTGTGTGTGTGATGTGTGTGTGTTGTGTGTGTGTGTGTGTGTGTGTGTGTGTGTGTGTGTTGTGTGTGTGTGTGTTTGTGTGTGTGTGTGTGTGTTGTGTGTGTTGTTGTGTGTGTGTGTGTGTGTTGTGTGTGGTGTGTGTGTGTGTTGTTGTGTGTGTGGTGCTGTGTGTGTGTGTGGTTGTGTGTGTGTGTGTGTGTGTTGTGTGTTGTGTGTGGTGGGTGTGTTGTGTGTGTGTGTGTGTGGGGGTGTGTGTGTGTGTGTGTGTGTGATGTGTGTGTGTGTGTGTGTGTGTGTTGTGTGTGTGTGTGTGTGTGTGTGTTGTGTGTGTGTGCTGGTGTGTGTGTGTACCGACCTGACGGCGCTGTGTTGGTGCCGCTGCAGGGGCCAGTACAGCCTGCTGAAGCGGCTGATGGACCGCGGTGTAGCAGACCCGACACAGTACATCTGCTTCCATGGCCTGCGCACCCACTCGGAGCTGGTCGGCAAGCCCGTCACAGAGCTCATCTACGTACACAGGTCAGTCGGCTGTCTGTGGTCTTTGGTCTGTCTGTGGTCTGTGGTCTGGCTAGTCGTGAGTGATCTGCGGTATGTCGTAGTGGGCATCGTTACTCAAAAATGTAGTTCCGTTACTCGTTACTCCGTTGCTCATTAAATTAGTTCCGTTTCTCGTTACTCCGTTACTTTGCGACAAATGTAACGGAAGTTACTTTAGTCCGTTATTCAGCTACTTTAGTGTTACCCTCTCCAGTGAGCAGTTACTGGGTATGTGGTCAGTGGTCCGTGGTCTGTCTTGTCAGTGGCCTCTGTGGTCCGTGGTCTGTCTTGTCAGTGGTCTGTAGTCAGTCTAAGGTTCAGATCGGCTCGAACCGCCACGCCGCAAACCGCTGGAAACATTTCCCCAATGACACTCGTGTCAGGCTAGATAGGAACCAATGACACTGACTCGTGTCAGGCTAGATAGGAACCAATGACTCTGACTCGTGTCAGGCTGGATAGGAACCCATGACACTGACTCGTGTCAGGCTGGATAGGAGCCCATGACACTGACTCGTGTCATGGCTAGATAGGAACCCATGACACTGACTCGTGTCAGGCTGGATAGGAACCCATGACACTGACTCGTGTCCAGGCTAGATCAGGAACCCATGACACTTACTCGTGTCAGGCTGGATAGGAACCATGCATGACTCGTTCAGGCTGGATAGGAACCATGCAGTGACTCGTGTCAGGCTATGATAGGAACCAATGACACTGACTCGTGTCCAGGCTCTTGGAATAGGAACCCATGACACTGACTTCGTGTCAGGCTAGATAGGAACCATGACACTGGACTCGGTCGGCGTAGATAGGAACCAATGACTCTGACTCCTGTCAGCTAGAAGGAACCATGACAACTGACTCGGTCGGGCTAGGATAAGGGGGAGCCCATGAACTTGACTCGTGTCATGCTGGATTAGAGGCCATGACATGACCGTGTACAGGCTGGGATAGAACCCCATTGACACTGACTCGTGTCAGGCATATCAGATAGGAACCCATGACACTGACTCGTGTCCAGGCTAGATAGGAACCAATGACCTCTGACTCGTGTCAGGCACGATAGAACCAATGACCACTGACTCGTTGTCAGGGCTGATAGGAACCAATGACTGACTATCGTGTCAGGCTGGAATAGGAAGTAGGGAACCAAATGACACTGACTCGTGCAGGCTGGATAGGAACCAATGACACTGACTCTGTGTCAGGCTAATAGAACCACATGACCACTGACTCGTGTCAGGCTAGATAGGAAACCTTTGAACTGTCCTCGTGTCAGGCTGGATAGGAACCCATGACACTGACTCGTGTCAGGCTAGATAGGAACCCATGACACTTACTCGTGTCAGGCTGGATAGGAACCCATGACACTGACTCGTGTCAGGCTGGATAGGAACCCATGACAGTGACTCGTGTCAGGCTAGATAGGAACCAATGACACTGACTCGTGTCAGGCTGGATAGGAACCCATGACACTGACTCGTGTCAGGCTAGATAGGAACCCAATGACACTGACTCGTGTCACTGACATAGAAACCCATGTCGTGACATGACGTCACGCAGAGATTGATTGGGTCGCGGTGGATGAGGATTTCGGTGACAAGAATATAGATATATTATCTCGGTGTCTGTTTCGGGAAGTACAGACATATGTCATCATTTTCTACCATTCCAAACCATGGTGATCTCAACTAGCTGAGACTAAGCCCGTTGTCAGGCAGTATACCGTAAGTGAGATGGTAAGGCAGGTGGCTGCTCCAGCTGTGGACAGTAATCGGGCGGCGTGTTATCCTCTTATCACGTGATCGCGACCGTACCAGTCAAACCCGATGGCAGCCGCGCCGCATAACGTTGGCCTTGTCCTGTGTGCTACGTATTCTGCCCCTTCAGGCGCCGATCCAGGATTTCCATCAGGGAAGTATAGACTGGGGCGCAATATAAAAAGTTGCACCCTCCGGGAGGGTCGCTGCTCACGCCCACGCCCACGCCCCCCCCCCCCCTCCCCTGATCTGCGCCTGCCCTTCCCGGAACTTTTCCGGCTCTTTCTGTTGTGTTACAGGATTATATTATTGTGTTAAGTGTTAAACCCCCCGATGACATCCAATCAATCATAAATATATTTTAAACACCAAAAACATAATCAACTAGTACAAGTTATGATTTTGGTGCAATGGCACACTGCATATAACTGGGCACCTCTCGCAGACTGCTAAGACCAAATCAACAAAAAAATCGACCGCCGTCAAGGAGCATCGCCCCACCACCTCACCAATGCAGCATAACGCCGACTCGCGCCGACCGCTGGCCCTTGGCTCACAGCTTAAGAGTTAAATCTTTTTTAGGATAAAAGGAATTGTTGAAATGATTGGGCTACCCTTCTTCGCTCACCAGTGCTGAGATGTTTTCCGTGTAAGAGAATGTCTATCTGTGTGTCTGTAGGAAGATGAGAGAAGTCTGACTGCAAAATGGATGATATTGTGATAAATAATGTGGTTCTACTATGTTCATGATGGTGGCGGTGAAGTATGAAGTGATTGGTTGTTTCAGAAGAACTGCCGCAAGCACAGTTCGGTGTTTCGACTTTTTTGGAATAGAAGTTAGAGATGAGGGCATTTAAGTTAGACATTCCTAGTCTACTTTTGTATGTAATATGTTGCCTGTCTTTGCGTTCCCAATGGAATAATACACCGGTGGGTGTGGGACACCCAGCCGCCTGCAATTAATTACGCTAAAGGATTTTGGGGAATCAACAGGTACGGATGGATTCAGGAAAGGCGGTTCCAGGTGCGGGTTGTGGCGGGAATTTGAAGGACTTTGAAAAATGAGTGTGATGGGCGGAAGTTGATGTTGAAGATGAATTTGCGTACGTAGTGCTCTGTTGGTGTCATGCTGACGAGTGTGTGGTATCGCATCTCTGATGTAGTCTGGTAATATGCCTAAATTACTTTTAAGTTTAAAATACATTTGAAGTCTGTGCATCTCGCGTCTTGTTGTCAATCTGTCCCAGCCTAAGTCGTAGCGTAGTTTGACTGTCGATGCCCTAAATGCTGCCCCGTTACGAGTCGTGCGGCTCAGTTTTGTAATGTCTCTAGTCTTTGTGAGTCATGCAAAGTCAAATGTCCGTCGTACACAACGTCACAGTAGTCAAAATACGGTTAAATATATTTGTGTAGAGTTGAGCTAAAACTGTCCTTGGCAACTGACTAGCTATGGGATAGAGTGGGCTCAAAGATCTACTGACTTTTTGTATAATATCGTTAACATGGGGTGTGAAATCTAAGGTCATTGGATAGTGTGAGTCCTAAGTGTTTATGATTGGTGGCTTGTGGTATAAGCTTATCTCCAAATGTTAGTTGTGGTGAGTGAATGCTGCGCTTTGTTGTAAACGTTTGCATTACTGTTTGTGATGAGATGACATGCTCTGTATTCGACATCACTGGCTGTTGCCGTTGACCTCCCACTACCGCTGACGCTGTGCGGGCTGACGTCCTCAGCAAGCTGATGATCGTCGATGATGACACGGTCATCTGCGGCTCGGCAAACATCAACGACCGCAGTCTGCTCGGTAACCGCGACTCCGAGGTCTGCATGGTGGTGGAGGTAAGACGGAGCCCAGTCTGCTCGGTAGCCGCGACTCCGAGGGTCTGATGGTGGTGGAGTAAGACGGACCGCAGTCTGTCTTCGGTAGCCGCGACTCCGAGGTCTGCATGGTGGTGGAAGGTAAGACGGCCCGGGGTCTGCCTCGGTAGCCGCGATCCCGAGGTCTGCAATGGTGGTGGAGGGTAAGACGGACCGCAGCCTGCTCGTAACCCGCGACTCCGATGGTCTGCATGCTGGTGGAGGTAAGACCGGACCGCAGTCGCTGGTTTAACCGCGACTCCGAGTCTGCATGGTGTGGAGGTAAGACGGACGCATGCTTCTGGTAGGTGCGCGCTGGCCACTGCGAGTGTTGTGATTATACGGACCGCGTCTGCTCGGTAGCGCGACTCCGAGGTCTGCATGGTGGTGGAGGTAAGGACGGACCGACAGCCTGCTCGGTAGCGCGACTCCGAGGTCTGCCATTGGTGGGTGATTGTAAGACGGACCGCAGTCTGTCGGTAGCCGCGACTCCGAGGTCTGCATGGTGGTGGAGGTAAGACGGACCGCAGTCTTGCTCGGTAGCCGCGACTCCGAGGGTCTGCATGGTGCCAAGTGGAGGTAAGACGGGACCGCAGTCTGCTCGGTAACCGCGACTCCGAGGTCTGCATGGTGGTGGAGGTAAGACGGACCGCAGCCTGCTCGGTAGCGCGACTCCGAGGTCGCATGGTGGTGGAGGTAAGACGGACGCAGTCTGCTCGGTAACGCGACTCGAGGTCTGCATCGTGGTGGAGAGTAAGACGGACGCAGCCTGCTCGGTAGCCGCGAACTCCGATGTCTGCATGGTGGTGGACGGTAAGACGGTACCGCAGTCTGCTCGGGTAACCGCGACTCCGAGGTCGCATGCTGGTGGAGGTAAGACGACCGCAGTCGCTCGGTTAGCCGCGACTCCGAAGTCTTGCATGTGGGGAGGTAAGACGGACCGCAGTTCTTGCTCGTAGCCGCGACTCGAGGTCTGCATGGTGGTGGAGTAAGACGGAGCCGCAGCCTGCTCGGTAACCCGCGGACTCCGAGGTCTGCATGGGGTGGTGGAGGTAAGACGGACCGCAGCGCTCGCTCGGTAACGCGACTCCGAGGGTCTGCCTATGGTGGTGGAGGGTAAACGGACCGCAGCCTGCTCGGTAGCCGCGACTCCGATGGTCTGCATGGTGGTGGAGGTAACACGGGGCCGCAGCCTGCTCGGTGACCGCGACTCCGAGGTCTGCATTGTGTTGGAGGTAAGCGGACCGCAGTTCTGCTCGGCTAACCGCGACTCCGAGGTCCGGGCATGGTGGTGGAGGTTAAGACGGAACCGCAGCCTGCTCGTAACGCGACTCCAAGGTCTGCATGCTTGTGGAGTAAGACGGACCGCAGCCTGCTCGGTAAACCGCGACTCCGAGGTCTGCATGGTGGTGGAGGTAAGACGGAACCGCAGCCCTGGCCGGTAGCCGCGACTCCGAGGTCTGTGCTGTGGCAGGTAAGACGGACCGCACAGCCTGCTCCGGTAACCGCGACTCCGAGAGTCTGCATCGCTGGTGGAGGTAAGACGGACCGCAGTCTTGCTCGGTAACGCGGACTCCGAGGTCTGCCATGCTGGTGGAGGTAAGACGGACCGCAGCCTGCTCGGTAGCCGCGACTCGAGGTCTGCATGGTGGTGGAGTAAGACGGACCGCGCCTGCTCGGGTAAGCCGCGACTACGAGGTCTGCATGCTGGTGGCAGGTAGACGGACCGCCAGTCTGCTCGGTAACCGCGACTCCGAGGTCTGCATGTGTGGAGGTTTAAGACGGACCGCAGCCTGCCTTCGGGTACCGCGACTCCGAGTTCTGCATAGGTGGTGGAGGTAAGACGACTGCAGCCTGCGGTAACCGCGACTCCGAGGATCTGCATGCTGGTGGAGGTAAGACGGACCCGCAGTCTGCTCGGTAACCGTGACTCCGAGGTCTGCATGCTTGGTGGATGGTAAGACGGACCCGCAGCCTGCTCGGTTAGCCGCGATCGAGGTCTGATGTGGTGGAGGTAAGACGGACCCGCAGTCTGCTGGTAACCGCACTCCGAGGTCTGCATGCTGGTGGAGGTAAACGGGACCGCAGCCTGCTCGGTAACCGCGACTCCGAGGTCTGCGATGTGGTGAGGTAAGACGGACCGCAGCCTGTCGCGTAACCGCGACTCCGAGTCTGCATGTGGTGGAGGCTAAGACGGACCGCCAGCCTGCTTCGGTAGCGCGACTCGAGGTCGTGCATTGAGGTGGTGTGAGGTAAAGACGGACCGCAGGTCTGCTCGTAACCGCGACTCCGAGTCTGCATGGTGGTGGAGTAAGACGGACCGGCAGCCTGGCTCGGTAGCCGCGACTCCGGAGGTCTGCATGGTGGTGAGTAAAACGTACCGCGCCTGCTCGGTAACGCGACTCCGAGGTCTGCATGGTGGTGGAGGTAAGACGGACCGCAGCCTCTCGGTAACCGCCCGACCTCGAGGTCTGCATGGTTGGTGGAGGTAAGACGGACCGCAGCCTGCTCGGGTAACCGCGACTCGAGGTCTGCATGGTGGTGGAGGTAAGACGGACGCAGCCTTGCTCGGTAGCCGCGACTTCCGAGGGTCTGCATGCTGGTGGAAGGTAAGACCGGACCGCAGCCTGCTCGGTAAACCGCCGACCCGAGGTCTGGGCATGGTGGTGGGAGGTAAGACGGACCGCAGTCTGCTTCGGTAACCGCGACTCCGAGGTCTGTCATGGTGGTGGAGGTAAGACGGACCGCAGCCTGCTCGGTAACGCGACTCCGAGGTCTGCGATGGTGGTGGGGTAAGACGGACCGCAGTTCTGCTCGGTAACCGCTGCCCGAGTTCTGCATTGTTGGTGGAGGTAAGACGACCGCAGCCCATGCTCGGTAACCGGCGACTTCCGAGGTCTCATGGATCGGTGGAGGTAAGACGGACCGCTCACTGCTGCTCGAAGTAACCGCGACTTCCGAGGTCTGGCATGCTGGTGGAGGGTAAGACGGACCGCAGCCTGCGGTAGCCGCGACTCGAGGTCTGCATGGGGTGGAGGTAAGACGCCAGACCGCAGCCTGCTCGTAAAGCGCGACTTCCAGGTTCTTGCATGGTGTGCGAAGGTTAAGACGGACCGTCAGCCTGCTCGGTAGCCGCGACTCCGAGTTTCTGCATGGTGGTGGAGTTAAGACGGAACCGCAGCCTGCTCGGTTAGCCGCGACTCCGAGGTCTGCATGGTGGGGGAGGTAAGACGGACGCAGCCTGCTCGGTAGCCGCGACTCGAAGGTGTCTGCATGCTGTGGAGTTAAGGACGACGCAGCCTGCTCGGTAAAACGCGACTCCGAGGTCTGCATGGTGGTGGAGGTAAGACGGACCGCCAGTCTGCTCGGTAACCGCGACTCCGAGGTCTGCTAGGCGGACGTAGACGGACCGCAGCCTGCCTTCGGTAAACGCGACTCGAGGTCTGCATGGTGGCTGGAGGTAAGACGGACCGCAGCTCCTCGGTAACCGCGACTCCAGGTCTGCATGCTGGTGGAGGTAAGACGGACCGCAGTCTGCTCGTAGCCGCGACTCCGAGGTCTGCGATGGTGGTGGAGGTAAGACGGACCGCACCTGCTCGGTAACCGCGACTCCGAGGTCTCATGCGTGGTGGAGGTAAACGGACCGCAGCCTGCTCGGTAGCCGCGACTCCGAGGTCTGCATGGTGGTGGAGGTAAGACGGCCCGGGGTCTGCCAGCTCTGCCAGCTGGTAAGACGGCCCGGGGTCTGCCAGCTCTGCCAGCTGGTAAGACGGCCCGGGGTCTGCTGCCAGCTGCACGTGTACCGGTACAGCTGCCGGAACGGCAACACAGACATCGGCTCGGCAACGTCTCTCGCAATGTTTGACATTCCGAAAGTTCGACATATTATGCTTCTTTTTGCATTTAAAGGGAGTGTGCCTATTCACATTGGTCATGTGGAGTTGTTGACACTAGTCTGTAGAACATATTTTTTCTGAATTTAGCCATGTACTTCATTTCCCCAGATTCGACCATAAGTTGCTGATATATTCCAAAACGCCAATCACATACTGCAGTACTTAATTTTATCGGTATACGCCACGAGAGCTTTCGCTACTGGAAGCATTGCTCTTAATTACAACGCTAGCAGTATTTTGTTAGCTCTGGCCATAGAAAACAACTCGGGAGCATGGATAACAGCTGCCGAAACAGATCCTCGATCATGGTAAAAAACCCATACCATTTTGTCATAAAGGTTTGTTATCGTCTTTAGTGCGCCTATTAATAGGTAGCTATCTTTCGCTACTCTGTTTATAGTGACGATCGTTTATGAGTTTTGAAACAAAACAAATGCAAAACAGAATATACGTGAAAATTCAACTAAAGGGGCTCCAGACGTGAATTTGATCGTAACCAATAATCAAACCAATAGCTTCTTACCGTAAGAAAAATATATTTGACATTTCAAAAGAGTAGACACACTCCCTTTAAAAAACTAGGTTAAAACATACTTGATTTACAAAATCTGCTCAGATTTGTATTATTATTATTTAGGAACTGGGTCCATTATCTGTTTTCCGTAGTTTTCGGGACCATGACGCCGATCGCCGAAAATGTCCGCCCCGTTGTCAGAGCGTCGTACAGCAGTACTCGGCGATGAGATGTACATTGACCGGGGAAGCGGCGGCCAGCCACCTGTGACGCTGCCGGTTATCGCCAGGACCTGGAGTTCGAAGACGGGACGATGAACGGGCAGACGGTACAGGTCGGCAAGTACGCCGGCAGCATGCGGCGTCACCTGATGGCGGAGCATCTCGGCCTGCTGGAGACGCCCGACGAGTCGGTCGACGTGAGAGACGCCACCAGCGACCACTTCTACAAGGACATCTGGCTCAAGTTCTCCAGCAAAAACACAGACCTCTTCGAGAAGGTGGGTAGCGGGCGCCTGGTGAGGATGACGGAAGTGATCTGGTGAGGGGTTGTGAGGAAATTGTACCACTGGATACCATTCACCGGTGCTACTTGGCAGAGCCCGTGGTAAACGTCTTATACAGTTCTTTTTAACGTGTTTGATCGTACTTATGTCATACGAGCCAATATTCTGTTGAGTGAGCCGTCACCACATGCAGCCATTCTGCCTTCCTTGTCCGCTCTGTTTCTGCTGTGGATTTTAGCAGCTTAAAGGGACACTGCCACCTTAACATTATATTTGAGTTGAGATAGCCGTTTTCCGTGCTAGGCATTTAAATTATGTATAGGATAAGTCAAAACAACCACCGAGGTCGAATCACAAAGAAATTTGAGTTTGGTTTTGACATCTGGGGCATTCCATGACAGACGACCATAGGCCATAACACCCTACATCTTAAGATTTCGATTAAACTGAGTTGATAGGGTTGACTCTGGGCCGTTGATGCACGCTGTGAAATTTCTGAGACACCATCCGTCAAAAATGGTTTCGAGTTATAGCCTCAGGCATTATTCATTTGCTCAAACCTTAATTTCAAGCGGGAGGATATTTCCCATATAAATTATATGAGCACATTCAACCTATATATTAATGAATCATCATAAGCCATATATTATTTTGATAAAAATTTTTGAAAATTTCAAAAATTCGAAAAATTTGAAACGCGATTTTAATAAAAACACGTTTTTCTGTAACGGAAAAAAATAAAAAAAATCTGCCACTAAAATAATTGGCGATTTTTTCTTGCCAGCCCGATGGACATTTCAATATATGACCTTCGATGTGGTAAGAAATAAATGTGTCCGAAATCAACTTTTCTCTCTACCAATATCTTTATTTATATTTTTGATTTGGAATTTGTAAAAATAATGGTTTCACTTAAGCAACGTAATTTGATAATAACTTGCGCGCTAAAAAGCTGCTAAAGAAGACGTAATCTGAACAGCACATAATTTGCCCTCACTGGGCTGTATTAAGTGATGCATAACTATGACCCCTGGCAGGCTGCTTCCTTGACCTCAAGTGGTTGACAAAAAAGCATTATTTTATCCTTAAAATTGCGTTAAAAAATAAAACTTTTGGAATTTTCAAAAAAATGTTATCTCACATCATCTATATTCTATGATGATTGTTATGATTATAGATGAGTTATTACTTTCGAGTGTTATTTATTTAGATGCAGATTTTGCCACACTGAAAAAATCGAGGTTAACGCAACACCGTAAAAGATGCCTACAAGGCTATTATATCTTTAAAACCATTAAACGAGGGACGTCCGGCAGTACAATTTAACAGCGTGAGACTTAGGCCCAGATAACCCACCGAAGACACAATATTTTCCTCAAACTATGAGAAATGGAGTGTTATGTGGGTCATCTGACACCTTAATGGCTGCCGCACCGGCGTGACCAATTCAAGTCAATGAGCAACCTGCCATGGGTCAATGTTATGATATCATCAAATCAGCTCGCATGAAGGCAAGTATAATTGCCCTGTACAGTCTCCAAAGTCTCCTCCAAATCCACCACTTACGTCGGGAAACGCTTTATTATCAAAAACTCTGGTGACCAATTTTATAATTCAAAAATATTAAATAAAAATATTTAGAGAATAAAGTCTATCTCTTAATAACTTTTACTATCGATGCATACTATATTTAAGTTAATGCTGACAAGGAAAAAACATTAATATGTCTAAGTGGCCACATTATAAAAGTACGTGATTGATAATTATTAAAATAGTTTAAAAATTTCAAAATTTTGGAATTTTGCAAAAAATGTTTATTTCACATTAATTATGGGCTTAAAATGATGATTCTAATGATATATTAGGTTATATGAACTACCCATATTTTGTCATGGGAGATAAAATCGCCCGCCTGAATGAAATGAAAGGTTTTGAGAAAAATCGAATTAATGCCTGAGGCTATAACTCAAAACCGTTTCTCGGACAGAGGGCTGAAAATGTCACAGCTTAATCTAACGGCTCAGATAACCCCTTAGCGACACAGTTTTATGAATTTCTGCAGATATAGGGGGTGTTTATTTCGAATTTTTTGCGTCGATCTGTCATGAAACTGCCCCCATCTGTAACATTCAAGCCCCAATTATTTGAACGGGGAACCCCTATCCTCGATGACGTCGTCACTTCTACTTAAATGTTTTGATGATTATCGACTGTTTTTACAGTTTGGGCGCCATACATTTGGCCGACATATGCAGCGTTTGAAGGTTCTCTTATTTCCGAAATTCCTTTTCATATGACGTTCATAGCCCAGAGAGTATTTAAGGAGACAATTAACTTTGTTATGAAATGAGCCACTGTTTGTTGAGAAACTAATTGTTCTCGCATAGTCGTGTTTCGCTAGCAGTTACTTCTATTTTTTACGCCACAAGCGGCGCTTACATTTCAGAACTTTTTTGGTTAACTCTCATGGCGGTGAGGAGGTTGACGGATTGGCAGTGGGTTGTCACTCGGTGTGGAGTGTCCTTTAACGTGATGTATTAAGTCAGTTGATCAAGCGAAGCCGCTTAGCGTTATAGCGCGACTGTCCCACGTACTTCGTGCCTCTGTGTCCCGTCTGACCGTCGTATTCTCTGAGAATGTCCCGTCTGACCGTTCTTATTATAAGTCCCCGTCTGACCGTCTATCGTCTGTGTCCCGTCTGACCGTCGTGTCTGGTCCTGTGCTGACCAGTCTGCCTGTTCCTGTCTGACCGTTCTGCCTCTGTGTCCCGTCTGACCGATCTATCTCTATGTCCCGTCTGACCGTCTATATCTGTGCTCCGTCTGAGCCGTCCGTCTCTGTATGGATGTCCCGTCTGACCGTCTAAGAGTCTCTCTGTCGCTTCCCGTCTGTATCCGTCCATAATCTCTGGTGTCCCGTCTGACCGTCTGTCTCTGTGTTCCGTTCTGACCGTCTATCCTCTGTGTACCCGTCTGACCGTCTATCTCTGTGTCCCGTCTGACCGTCTATCTCTGTGTCCCTTCTGACCGTCTATCTCTGTGTCCCGTGGTGACCGGTCTATCTCTTGTCCCTTCTGAACGCTCTAATCTTCTGTGTCCCGTCTGACCGCTCTACTTTCTGTGGTCCCGTCTGACCGTCTAATCTCTGTGTCCCGTCTGACGTCTATCTCTGTGTCCCGCTGACCGTCCGTCTCTGTGTCCCTCTGACCTCTATTACTCTGTGTCCCGTCTGACCGTCTATCTCTGTGTCCCGTCTGACCGTCTATATAAGTCCCGTCTGACCGTCTATCTCTGTGTCCCGTCTGACCGTCTGTCTGTGTCCTGTCTGACCGTCTGTCTGTGTCCTGTCTGACCGTCTGCCTCTGTGTCCCGTCTGACCGTCTATCTCTGTGTCCCGTCTGACCGTCTATATCTGTGTCCCGTCTGACCGTCTGTCTCTGTGTCCCGTCTGACCGTCTATCTCTATGTGTCCCGTCTGACCGTCTATCTCTGTGTCCCGTCTGACCGTCTGCCTATGTGTTCCGTCTGACCGTCTATCTCTGTGTCCCGTCTCACCGTCTATCTCTGTGTCCCGTCTGACCGTCTGCCTATGTGTCCCGTCTGACCGTCTATCTCTGTGTCCCGTCTGCACCGCTCTATCTTCTGATGTCCCGTCTGACCGTTCTGTATCTGTGTCACCGTCTGACCGTTACTGTCTCTGTGCCCGTCTGACCGGTCATATTTATATGATGTCCGTCTGACTGTCTGTCCTCTTGGTCCCGTCTGGACCGTCTAATCTTGGCCCGGTCTGACCGTCTGCTCTCTTGTCCCGTCTTGAGCCGGTCGTATCTCTGTGTCCCGTCTGACGTGCGGGTCTTTGTTCGTCTGTGTCCGCGTGACTGACCGTCTGCCTATGTTAGTCCTCGCTGTTGCTACCGTCTATCTTTCCCTGTGTCCGTCTGACCGGCTTCTGCCTATGTGTTCCGTGCTGACCGTCTGAGTCTCTGCATTAATAGTCCCGTCTTCACCGTCTACTCTGTGTCCCGTCTGACCGTCTGCCTATGTGTCCCGCTTCTGGAACCTCTATTCTCCTGTATGTGTCCCGTCTTGAACCGTCTATCTCTGGTCCCGTCTGACCGTCTGTTTAATAATCCCGTTCTGACCGTCGATCTCTATGTCCCGTCCTCGACCGTCTATCTCTGTGGTCCCGTGGTGCTGACCCGCTTATCTCTGTGTCCCGTGTGCGTAACCGTCTGTCTCTGTGTCCTAGTCTGACGGTCGTGTCTCTAGCTGTGATCCCGTCTGAACCGTCTACTTCTGTGTTGGTCCGTCTGACCGTGCTTATGCCTATGGTCCCGTCTGACCGCCGTCTCTATTATTTCTTCTTTGTATGTCCCCGTTCTCACCCGTCTATCTCTTGTGTTCCGCTCTTCACCGTCTTCCTTATGGTGTTCCGTCTGACGTCTATCTGTGTTGTTCCGTCTGACCGTCTATATAAATCTTGTCCTGTCTGCACCGTCTGTCTCTGTGTCCCGTCTGACCGTCTATCTCTGTGTCCCGTCTGACCGTCTATCTCTGTGTCCTGTCTGACCGTCTATCTCTGTGTCCTGTCTGACCGTCTATCTCTGTGTCCTGTCTGACCGTCTATCTCTGTGTCCCGTCTGACCGTCTGCCTCTGTGTCCCGTCTGACCGTCTATCTCTGTGTCCCGTCTGACCGTCTGTCTCTGTGTCCTGTCTGACTGTCTGTCTCTGTCCTGTCTGACCGTCTGTCTCTGTGTCCCGTCTGACCGTCTATCTCTGTGTCCTGTCTGACTGTCTGTCTCTGTCCTGTCTGACCGTCTGTCTCTGTGTCCCGTCTGACCGTCTATCTCTATGTCCCGTCTGACCGTCCGTCTCTGCCCGTGCGTGCCAGGTGTTCCGGTGTATCCCGACAGACTCGGTGAAGAGCTTCGTGCAGCTGCAGGAATTCCAGCGTGAGATGCCGCTGTCGATCTCCTACCCGTCCCGGGCCAAGGACATGCTCAAGGATATCAGGGTAGGTCATTGTACCCCACTCGACTCACTGATACCCTCACCGGGGCTGCACTCACCAGTCTCTATGGCTCGTTCACCGCAGCCGAGCTGCTCAGTCAGTGCACGGCTTCACCAGCTCCATATTACAGAGGTCGGACGAGTCGTCGGTGGCTAGTATTTCAGAGGGGAAGGCAATAATATCGCTACATTTTGTATTGTGATTAATTCATTAAGTTTCCGGTTATACATTTGTATTTAATTTTATATGAATGAGAATATATCAAAATGTAACCATGTCCTAAATGCTCATAATACCGGAAATCACATTTCAAATCAGTAAGTTCCTACTGGATGTTTTCGACTTTTTGCAATATTCAGTCAATTATGAAAATGCAAATAGATGACGTGCTGTAAAACAATATGTATTGTTCCAATACCAGAAAAGATGTTTGATTCCAATAAGAAGCACTTGTTTGCATATAAGTACCTACTTCACGAAGAGACATTTTGACAGTCATTCGAAAGAATGTTGACGCTTACTTGCAACGCCTCTCTGCATTTCCTTTTTTGCAGCGTGCTTTCCTGTGCTTTGTTTTGAATCAAATCAGATGATGATTCCTGATTATAAATGCACATGCAACATCTTCCCTAGCTGAACTCTGTTACGCCTGTTGTGTGGAGGGAGGGATCGAAGTTGTTCCGCGCCGTCTAGCCTCTGTATATGAGTCGCTGGCCGCAGCCTGTGCTGATGACACGCCCGTATAGACGCAGCCTGGCCTGTATATGCCGCAGTCAGGTGCCGGCCTCTTCTAACGTAGTCAGTCGTGCACTGTGTCTGTGTACGACGTCCCGCGGCTAGCCAGCATGCGACTGACGGAATAACCACCCCGACCTCTGCACTGCTGTACATAGATAACACTAACCGAGCCGAGCGATCCACCGACCGACAACGGCAGGACACGACGCAAGCGCCACCGACGGGATGGTCGCAGCGGCCGTGTCAATGTAGTGCAATGTGACCCTCCCTGCGATGGCGCTAACGTCTCGTCCCTGACCGGTGTCGGCGGCGTAGCTCAGTGCGCATGCGCGCTTACCTGACCCGCCTGTGACCTAGGGCCACCTGGTGCTTCTGCCCTTGCACTTCCTCTCTGACGAGAACCTGCAGCCGAGGCTAAGAACCAAGGAGGGCCTCATGCCCACCTCGCTGTGGACGTAGAGGTGCGGCTGGGCGCCGTCTGACGGCTGGCAGAAGGTAGGCAGGTATGTGGCCGTGTGGTCAGGGTGTCTCCTGTGAGAAGGACGTCTCCTGCCGTCAGCCAGCGTCATTGGCGCCGACTGGTGACGGTGGTGTGTGCCTCTGCTGGTGACGGTGATGGGGCTTGGTGCTGGTGCTGGTGACGCATGTGGCGGTGGTTTTGTTCGATTGTTCTCTCACCACCGATGGACTGACTGATGGGGACTCGTGTCCGGCACCGTGTCTCTGCCTGTGGAGAGAGAGAGAGAGAGAGAGAGAGAGAGAGAGAGAGAGAGAGAGAGAGAGAGAGAGAGAGAGAGAGAGAGAGACAAGACAGAGACAGAGACAAACCAGAGACAGAGTGAGGGAAGTGAGAGTGAGGTGAGAGTGAGAGTGAAGAGTGAGAGTGAGAGTGAGAGTGAAGTGAGAGTGAGAGTGAGAGTGAGAGTGAGAGTGAGAGTGGAGTGAGAGTGGAGAGTGAGTAGGAGAGTGAGAGTGAGAGTGAGAGTGAGAGTGAGAGTGAGAGTGAGAGTGAGAGTGAGAGTGAGAGTGAGAGTGAGAGTGTAGAGTGAGAGTGAGAGTGAGAGTGAGATTGAAGTGAGAGTGAGAGTGAGAGTTGAGAAGGAGAGTGAGAGTGAGAGTGAGAGTGAGAGTGAGAGTGAGAAGTGAGAGTGAGAGTTGGAGAGTGAGAGTGAGAGTGGAGAGTGAGGTGAGAGTGAGAGTGAGAGTGAGAAGTGAGAGTGAGAGTGAGAGTGAGAGTGAAGTAGTGAGAGTGAGAGTGAGAGTGAGAGTGAGAGTGAGAGTGAGAGTGAGAGTGAAGTGAGAAGTGAGAGTAGAGTGAGAGTGAGAGTGAAGAGTGAGAAGTGAGAGTGAGAGTGAGAGTTGAGAGTGAGAGAGAGAGAGAGAGAGAGAGAGAGAGAGAGAGAGTGAGAGAGAGAGAGAGCTGGCCATGTGACTGTCAGGCGTCTGTGTGGCGGCCCGAACTGCATCAGACAACTCCCGCTGCAGCTGATATAGCGTCCAATATCGCCGAGCTGTTAAATGCGCACGTCGCTGCCGCTGCCGCTGCCACTGCTACTGCTACTGCCGCTGCTACTGCCGCTGCTACTGCCGCCGCTGCTACTGCCGCTGCCTGCTCTTATCTGTCCAATGGCTGTAGCGTGTGTTAATGTCTTTGTACGCCAAATCATTGACTGGCCGACGATGTGCCGCCTCGTTTTTAATCCAACTTAATGTAGCGAATGCAGTACTGGTTTGTCGTAGGGTTCGAACATGTCTACTTGTACGTTGTGGCTTGAATGTGATGTGGCTATGTCGCTTCTGTCCGGTGATGATGTGCAGCTGTTGTCGAGGCAGCACCGTGAGACACGAGGCAGGACTGTGTCGCTGTGCACCGTGTTGTCTCCGCTCTGGACATATTTGACTCTGACTGTGACTATCTGGCATACCATTGCCAGTGGCTTCGGTACGTGAGCTCTAGACCGTTAGTTATGCTTGGCATGCGCTGACTGCCGGCAGTCAGGAGCACCCTTATCCGAACCCGTACCCCGCAGGAGAGCATTACACTGAATAAACAGAGCAACTGACGATCGCCGGTCAGCCACGCACCACGCGTCCCTCGCTGGTGTAAGCTGGCGTTAACCATTCCGTGTCAGCCACTAACCCGGCCACTGTGTACTGTACGCGTCGCCTGAACGCCGGCTGTGTGTGTGTGTGTGTGTGTGTGTGTGTGTGTGTGTGTGTGTGTGTGTGTGTGTGTGTTGTCGGGTTGGTGTCTGTTGTCTGTTCTGTGTCTGTGGTCATGTGATCTGTGTCTGTGTTCTGTGTCCTGTGTCTGTGTCTGTGTCTGTGTCTGTGTCCGTGTCTGTGTCTGTGTCTGTGTCTGTGTCGTGTGTCTGTTCTGTCGTCATGTGGTCTGTGGTCTGTGTCTGTGTCTGTGTCTGTGTCTGTGTCTGTGTCTGTGTCTGTGTCTGTGTCTGGTTCTGTGTCTGTGTCTGTGTCTGTGGTGTGTGTATGTGTATGTGTGGGGCTGATAAGGCTGTTATTTGCATCTTTGGTCGTGAAATACCTCTCAGTCATGATTTAAACCAAACTAGAGCTCATTTACCGTACACTTTTATAAAATCATACTGAATGAAATACATTTGTGTGTTTTAATAGCTGCAAGATACCCTTTGATTACTCTTATTAAAATCAGAACGTTCGTATGGATGGATGGATAAATGGATGGATGTGACACGTCCGTCACACTTGGCAGTCCATTGCTCGGCAACAGAGAGAGCTGCTGTGATTATTTTTTCACACCAATTCAAAAGTACGCACCCACTGTCTGTGTTAAAGTTTGGATCACGTGCAACGTCTGTTGCGCTCGTGACGTGTGCATCTTTACGTTTTTGGGGCTGCGTCCGCTGCCGTCAGAAAATGGACGTGCGCTGGCGGACTTCAGAATTTCGAGCGATTGGGAGTCAACAAAGTCAACAAAGCAAAAGCTGTCAACTGATAAAATTCGCTTCCAGCTCTTCACTGCCACGTTGAACATATTGCACATCGCGCAATGCGGGCCATATTCTAGTGGTGTCCTAATGACTGAAAGTTGTACGTTGTTACTCATCTACCAAGAAATGTTGATTTTGCCAACGTTTTCTCCAGACGTGTGTTGGTGTTAGGAGAGTGTGTGGCTGAACCCTGTGGCGTCTCTCACAGCTGCTCTGCTGCTCGGCAGGGTCACCTGGTGGACCTTCCACTCGAGTTCCTCGAGTCGGAAGACCTCACCCCGGATATGGGCACCAAGGAGTCCATGGTGCCCACCTACATGTGGACGTAGGCGGTCGTCGAGACTCTGCTGGCGGCCGAGCAGACGGTGCGGAGCCCTCCAGCTGTGTGCCGAGGAGACGGCTGTGGACCGAGGGAGCCGGAGAGACTGCGTGTAGAGCTCTCTGTGGACGGCGTATATGTGGACCGCGGTCGGGCCACATGGACGCCCAGGAAGTGGATCAGCAAGCGGCCGGCGGTCGGACGGGAAAATGGCGTCGACACTTGCCTTATTGTCGTGGTCGTTCCCGGCTTTGGGAGCAGTCTCCACTCTCCTCTGATGTGAAGTATCTCTATTTCTGCATACCCCCTATCCGCCTTGCAATGTCACTTTCTTCCTCTGGGGAGGGAAGCTTGTGGTGCGGTGGTCGGGGTCCTGCCTTTCCGCCCTGAGCGATGGAGCAGAGACTCGGGGAAGTTTCTGCCGAGTTTCTGAGCTTCTCTGCCGCTGGGCTTTTCTCGCTCGCGCTTCGCTGGCAGCTAAACAGCGGCCCAGCTAACAGATAACGTTGTGACAACATTGGCAAACACCGAGCTGAAATTGTACGTCGTCACAACGTTGTGACAACTTTGTGAATGTTGTGGAGAGCAAAGTTGTCTAAACGTCGCTATGAAACGTTGCAGTAACGTTGTACCATTACGATGTCACGTTGTTTTCGTAACTTTGGGGAAACATCTCGCCATGCAGTGGTACAATGATCTAAATTTCAGCATATTTACCATCTTATTACGATTAATGAGCTATCACGTCAACCATGCAGTGTCCCAAAATTAGACGATTTGGGTGGGAGATGACACCCAACTGTGAATAATTTTCCTCTCTCATTCTGCATTTAAGGAAATAATTGTCCACTCCCAAATTATTATTTGTGATATTGATTCTGATATAAAATAAAATATTACTAAAATCATTTGTTTCAATGAAACCCATTGCTTCCTACATTTCAAACTAGTAATACATATCGTACCCATTTTATTGCATAATTTTCCACTCTCATGGTCTTTTTGGGCTAAAATTTTCCACTCTGACACCCAAGCCAAAATGGAATATTGGGACACTGCAACCATGCTTGTCAAATGTAACGTAACAACGTTGTGACGTTTTGTGAGCGTCGTGAGGTAACATTGTGACTACGTTTCTGGGAGTCTACAAAATGACGTTGTGTCGTTGTTTCGCAACCTTGTCACAACGTTGTGACGTCAAATCGTTAGCTGGGGGGCCGAGTCGAAGAGATCGATCGAGATCGCTTGTCATACGCTTCTGAGCTTCGGAAGCTCTCGCCGCCCGCGCAACGACGATGGCTCGCTCGGAGTCCGTCCAAAGACCGATACAGGTATCGCTTTAAGCTAGCTGAGCGTTTGGCGTTGTTTCGGTTTCGGAGCCGCGTATGTGTATCTGGTGCGAGTGTACG
>VOPJ01002528.1:0-13095 GCA_014673585.1 Semibalanus balanoides
GGGGGGGGGTCTGACTCAGATCCCGGCCTGTGACGTCAGAGGGTGGAGCGTCCTCCTCTCCGGCTCCCCGGCGTCCACACCTGTTACCGCCGGCCGCTCCTGCCCAGCCCACACAGCCCACACAGCCCCCGCCGGCCCGCGCCTCTGATGCAACGGCAGTAACCCGAGGCAGCAGTCATTCATCTGCCACATACCGCCACGCAGCGACTCGCTAACGCATACCGCCACGCAGCAACAGCGGCTCGCAAACCACTCACAAGCTGCCTCAGGTATCACGGCCAGGCGGACCAGGCGTGTGGCTAAAAGGAATAACCCGGCACCGGAGCGGACCAGCGTCCAGCACGGTCCAGCACGGCCCAGCACGGCGCCGGCCGGCCGTGGCGGGCGTGCCGGCCACGTCACCGGCGCGGCGTGCTGGCCGTGCTGAGCCGTGCAGCCGTTCTGGCCGGTAGATCGGACAGATGGGGCGTCGCGCCGTCAGAACCCCGGCTCCTCGGCGGCCCGCGGTACCGCCGGGAGATCTGTCGGAGGTCGTGTCGGCGTCACGCTCCGCTGAAAGCCGGGCTCGCCACCCAGACATACGGCCCCGTCATCCCCCGGATCACACACCTGAGGCCCGCAGACAGGCGGATAAGCAGACAGACAGACGGACAGACAGACGTCACTCCGCTGCAGCTCCGGCCGACACCCACTGACACAGCGGCGCTCTCAGACACAAACACTGCCGTCAACACGCGCGTCACAGCGGCACTGATCGGTACTGAGCGGCGCGGCCGTCAGACGTCCGCGCGCGGCGCCGTCACCGAACAAACTAGCGCCACCGCGCGGCGGCCGCGGCGGCGGCGGCGGCGGCGGCGGCGGGCCTCCGCGAGGGCGCTGCTGCTGACCGTTTCGTTTGACCTGACACGCAGGCAGTGGCGCCCCGCCCCGACAGCCAGCTCCAGACTGAGGCAGCGGCGATGAGCGGAGAAGACAATACCGCAGACGGAAATCGCACAGCGGTGAACACTAGATCGTTGTAATGCCTTCCTTCCACGTGGACCACAGCATTCATATAATGCCGTAGAATGTATGTGTGTTTATTGGGGTTTTCGGGCGCGCCGACAACTAAGGTAAATTTGCGCACATGTCGTAGAATGTCTCAGAAGTAAGAGTGTTGCATTAATTTAGGTTGAACCTCGAGCTAAAGACCAGTTGTATAGAGTATGACAGATATAATGTAAATATTTATCCTACTGATGATTCAATGATTTCATCTATTACGTTATCGATGAAATATGAGGCCTGTACCTGTTGGCACCCAGTACCATGACAGCGACAACCGTTTGCCATGAGGGTTGAATGCAACCATTAATTATCTTAACATTTATAACCATGGTGTTGCTAACCATAAAGAATTTCGGTATTTTCCTCTTACCTACTAATGAATCATGGATAGTTGGCATTGACGCGTTGATAACACAGTATCGCCTTTCAAACCTGTTAACTTAGAGTGAGTCTGTTATATATTTGGCCAGATAAAACCATTTCAACATAAACTTGAATGTTACAGAGTACAGACATTACCCACTGGACATTTTCAGATACGTTCAAGTTTATCTTTCGCTGGTAGTAGAATAAACTTCCCTTGCGTGGCGCATGATTCTTTGACACTAACATTTGAGCCAAAAAAGTTTTGTTCTTGAAGATTTAAACTCTTAATATAATGTTACCTAAAAAACTGTCAATGGTACCGACAGGTTAACATGTATACGAGACCCAGACCGATGCCAGCTAGTTCTCGGCTCTCCTAATGCTGGGATGGGATCTCGGGAGCACTCTTTCCAATATGTAATGAACAAACTATGCACACATATTCCCTGGTGGCATCAGTCGCTCCAATATAACAGTCGGTTTCCCCTGTAGGTCTCCTCGGCAGGCTGGAGGTCCAGTGTCAGTGGGACTGGGACAGGCCACAGCAGTGGGACTGGGACAGGCCACAGCAGTGAGACTGGGACAGGCCACAACAGTGGACCCGGGGCGGCGCGGCGGTGCTGCATGCCGGCCGGTAGGTGGCCGGCTCTATCGGTATGTGTCGCCACCGGAAACACACGGCCGACACACCCCGCTGTGTTAACCCGCGCACTGCAGGGGGGGCTTTGATTCCGCCCCCCCTCAGGTTTTCGGAGTACGAAAAAATGCGGCGGCGCGCAGCGCCGCCAACTTTCGTACAACCTGTTTGGGCATCAATTACCCACATTTGGAAAAAGTTTTGACTTGAGGTCCATCTTCAGGTCAGGTACAAAGTCCATGTAAGTGACCTCACCTTCAAAATGTTTGCGTCGGCCAAAGCCACAGTCTTTTTTCGAAAAGTTTTGAAACTTGCAGGATTTCATAAGAATATCAGTACTACAATTTCGTTTATCTCGATTTTTCGTATCGGTGACCCAAAGGTCAGGTCAATTTTCCTGACTCCCCATTATAAGTGAATGGAAATAAACATGCTTCCTTTCAGAAAATAATGCATTGGATCAGGCTAATTCTTTCAGATCATGCTATTTAGCTCATTCCTAAATGATCAGGTGCAATTGTTCGCTCAGAGATCTCTAAAGGTCATCTGAGGTCATCTGAAGGTCATCAGCAAATGATCTGCTAATAACTCTTGATAGAAAAGAGATAGAGAAATTAGTTGACACCAAATTGTCGTCTAAGTCTGCGCGTGCCCCATATGCAACAATGACCTACCTGGGTCACAAAATGACTTGACCTGAGGTCAAATTTTTGAAAGTTGACCTTACCAGGTCACCGTTATATGTTTTTAAAGAGCATCAATGAGACAAACACGATGGCGTCAAAATGTTTACCCTATCTTCTTAGGTGACATGCTATTTCACGAAAAAACTGGTTTTGTTAAAAACAGATGTTTGACTTTCAATGACCTCTGGAGCCTAAACTATTGATCTGAGATCAATTTTTGAGAATACGTGCGATTGCAAATTTCAATGGTATCGATTGTCTCTCTAATCGTTTTGCTCCTAGCTATCATAGTTTCGAGATAATTGGGGTTTTCTGGAAAAGAGTCCTAAAAGAGTTCCTAACCGGGAAAATCTTGACCTTTGGTTGACGCACTGGTGACTCAATGTGACCTGATCCAAGAAAAACACTGAAATATTTGACAGAGCTTGCTAGAGCTATTAATGCGTTTTCCGCTTGGTCGCTACGTTGCGTAGTTTTGGAGATCTCACGGGGGGGCGGAAATCAACCCCCCCTGCAGTTCGTGTTTCGGCGCGAACCCCCTGCATGCGCGGGTTAACATCCCGGCCGGCATGGGGGGGTACGGGGCGGACGGGCGCAACGGGGTGGCACGGTGGCAAATGGGAGGCACGGAGCGGCACGGGGCGGCAACGGGGCGGCACGGGGTGGCACGGTCACGGGGCGGCACGGCACGGGCGCACGGGGCGGGCACGTGGGCGGGGCACGGGGTGGCACGGGCGGCACGGGGTGGCACGGGGGCGGCACGGGCGGCACGGGCGGGCACGGGCGGCACGGGCGGCACGGGCGCAGGGGCGGCACGGGCGGCACGGGCGTCAAAGCCACGGGGTGGCATCGGGCGGCACGGGGCGGCACGGGCGGCACGGGCGGCACGGGGCGGCAACGGGGCGGCACGGGGTGGCACGGGCGGGCACGGGCGGCACGGGGCGGCACGGGGCGGCACGGGGGGCACGGGCGCACGGGTGGGCAACGGGGCGGCACGGGGCGGCACGGGTGGCAACGGCGGCACGGGGCGGAACTGGGCGGCACGGGGCGGCACGGGGCGGCACGGGGCGGCACGGGGTGGCACGGGGCGGCAACGGGTGGCACGGGCGGCACGGGGCGGCACGGGCGGCACGGGCCGCCAACGGGCACGGGGCGGCACGGGGTGACACGGGGCGGCCGGGCACGGGGCCGGCACGGGCACGGGCGGCACGGGGGCACGGGGCGGCACGGGGCGGCACGGGGCGGCGTGACACGGGTACCCGCAACACCCAGCACCAGCCTATAGCAGAGCCAACAGTAGAGTCCACCGGGGGGATTTGCAGCAGAGCCCCACCAACACTGTATGTACCCCAGTGAAGCTTATCGTAGAGTTCACGGCAGTGTCTACAGACCAGCCCCACCACCACTGCACACACAGCTGGATTACGGGTTACCGATTACACTGCCCGGTGAAAACACTGCGCTGCCGAACCCAGCAGTGGATGTGCGCCGTGCGGGCCAGATGACACGCCCCACAGGTATCTGAATCCCTCAGACGACCACGACGCAGGTGTTATCCGTCAAACCACCAGTACCTGCACTGCACTCGCAGCCACCAGTCGCAGCCCCTGGGACCCTGAGGGCTTTAAAACGCCAGCCAGGAGTGAGGCGATGAATGAGGAGCACAGCGCACACCGACTGAACGGTTTATTTGCTGCCCAGCGGCCGGGACGGACAGAGGGGACGGAGGGGAGGGAGGGGAGGGAGGGGGCGGCGGCAC
Source organism: Semibalanus balanoides (assembly GCA_014673585.1). NCBI lineage: Eukaryota > Metazoa > Arthropoda > Thecostraca > Balanomorpha > Balanidae > Semibalanus > Semibalanus balanoides. The sequence continues at coordinate 4,496 of VOPJ01002528.1, forward strand.
TCCCACGGCTCAGCACCATCAGCTCATTACCTGCAGCTGGCCGTGAGACCACCGAGGACCACCCCGCTGTGGCCGCTGCCTGCGGGCCGTCCCCCGCAGTATAACGGAGACAGACGGCGGACGGCACGGGGTCACGGCGTACGCTCCACTGCTGCTGCACTGCTGCTGCACTGCTGCTGCACTGCTGCTGCACTGCTGCTGCACTGCTGCTCCACTCTGCCTGCACTGCTGCTCCACTGCTGCTGCACTGCTTGTGCACTGCTGCTCCACTGGCTGCTCCACTGCTGCTCCACTGCTGCTCCACCTGTGCTCCACTGCTGCCTGCTACTGCTGCTGCAGCTGCTGCTACCACTGCTGCTCCACTGCTGCTCCACTGCTGCTGCACTGCTGCTGTACTGCTGCTGCACTGCTGCTCCACTGCTGCTGCACTGCTGCTCCATGCTGCTCCACTGTGCTGCACTGCTGCTCCACTGCTGCTCACAACTGCTGCTCCACTGCTGCTTGCACTGCTGCTGCACTGCTGCTCCACGTTGCCCATGCTGCTCCCACTGCTGCTGCACTGCTCTGCACTGCTTGCTCCACTCTGCTGCACCTGCTGCTGCACTGCTGTCTCACTGCTTGCTGTACTGCGCTCACTGCTGCTCCACTGCTGCTGCACTGCTGCTGCACTGTGCTCCACTGCTGCTCACTGCTGCTTCCACTGCTGTCCACTGCTGCTCACTGCTGCTACTGCTGCTCCACTGCTGGCTCACTGCTGCTGCACTGCATGCTCCAGCTGCTCTGCACTGCTCGCTCCACTGCTGCCTGCACCTGCTGCTGTACTGCTGCTCCACTGCTGCTGCACTGCGCTCACTGGCTGCTGCCGCTGCTGCCGCTGCTACCGCTGCTGCCGCTGCTGCCGCTGCTGCCGCTGCTGCCGCTGCTGCCTGCTGCTGCTGTTTGCACTGCTGCTGGTGATGATGCTGCTTGCACTGCTGCTGCTGCTGCTGCTGCTGTGCAGCAGCAGTGTCATGCTGCAACGTCAGCCCCTGCTGACATGATCCCTTCAGCTGCTGCTACTGCTGCTGGTGTAACGGCAACTCTTGCTGAGGAAACCAATCTTGAGCTGCTGCTGCTGCTGCCTGCACTGCTGCTCCACTGCTGCTGCACTGCCTTGCTGTACTGCTGCTCACTGCTGCTGCACTGCTGCTGCACTGGCTGCTCCACTGTTCTGCTCCACTGCTGCTGCACTGCCGCTGCACTGCCGTTCCGTCCGCGCTGCACGAAGGTAGATCGCCGCAGACAGTAGACTGACTTAAAGGGAATATAGCACCCTTTTAACATTAGTTTTTAAAACCTGAAGATAGCCAGATTGTCGGTGTGCTGACGAAACCCCCAAATCCGAAAATTTCCCTCCAAAGTGACCTATTGCGAGTTTTCACGCAAAAACCGTTTGGTCATTTGTGGTCTTAGTTCCAACGTCCACAAATCCCGTGACGTTTCGCATACGTATCAGATTTTACTCAACGTGATCTGCACCGCACTTCGCTTTTTGGAACCGTCCGCCCAGTAATTTCAGTTATCTTGCGTCCGCCCCGACACCACCGACGGTCGTCAGGTGCTCGGCACACTAGTGGTTCACGTATGCGTGCTCCCCACGTCCTACCCGGCGCAAGCGAGCGCGGTCCGAACCAGCCAGTCGCGTTTCACGCCTACCGTGCACCCATCGTGCGTGCCGGCACAGCACTGTCACGGGCGGCGCGCAAAGTTTGCCGGTTCGATGCCTCCTTGTGACACACAACTCGTTTGTGACGCAGATGGTGGGTGACGTCACATGTAACATATTACTATTTTTCCAAATTACAACAAATTCTGACTTTTTTCGCAAAAATGATGCCAGGACCGTAATCGGGCATTCTTCTCCATCATTCTACATACTTTTCCAAGGTGATATATTCCCTTTAATCCTGTCACGCGTTGTGGTAGATTTTTACATGCATCCGGTCATGCTTCGTGAAGTTTTTTGCAGGGTCTTAAGCAAGGTTCAAATTAAGTGAGCACAAAAACTTCGGCTATCAGGCGAGTCACCTGCATAGTAGCGCTACTCTGCAGATAACTTGGCTGGTGCCTGGAGATCAGGAAGGAAGGTATTCTCATTTCAAGCGGCACAAGATTAGCGACACACTTCCGTCGCAACTGGTTCCAGTTTCCTTGCTAACCGGTTCTGCCACATCGGAGAAACATCTGTTGTGGTATGTGACGTGACTCGGAAACCGTGAATCGGTAATCGGTAACCGTTCTCGGTAACGGCTCGGTAACCGAGCGCCACCTAGCCGGCAGGTCGAACCGAGTGCCCCTGAACGCCGACACGCCTGTCAATCAGCATTCCAGTCGGCGTCCTGTTCCCGAATCCGGCAACAATACGAACAATGGCAGGCGCGTTCAGCCATACTGGCACGGATTAAAACCTCCTCGTGCGACCGTAGAAAATAATGATCGAAAGTAATAAGACAAAACACAATCACGGACGCTGTCCTGTAGCTGTCCTTGCCTCATGTTGCACATCACTTCATCAGCAAAAGTGACAACAGAATACCTTCCACCGGAAACATGACCGCCAATACTGGCACACCCAGACCACCTTCCCAGTCCGCCCACACCCGGCGACACCCCACCCCCAGCCCCCCTGCTGTCTGCCGATAGCCCCCCCGGCGTCAGCCACCGGAAGTGGCCGGGGTGTGCGCCGTGCACAGGTGCGGCGGCAGCGCCGAGCCCTGACCCGGGCTGACCCGACCGCCGCACGAAGACCGTGGTTCGCCGACCGGCCGCTGACGGCGCCACCGTCGCGAGGGAAGGCGTGACTGGACCCCGCCGGCTACCAGCCGTCAGCTGTGCTGGGCTCCATCGCCACCGGATAGCCGGCGGTGACAGTTGAGGTGTCGGCGTGCCGTCATCAGCGGCTGTCGCCCCGGGCGGGGGCGGGGGCAGCATCCCAGGATCGGGGTCAGGAATGCGGCCCTTCTTTGAGGCCATGCACGAGTCTGCAGGCGGCGGTAATCCAGCAGACATCAGCCACGACTCACAAACAGGCCGGCATTAGCATACCAGCGGCGGTGGCTGTCGGTACCACCGCGGCACACCTTCACGGGCCCTGCGCTGCCCTGTGCCGCCCCGCCCAGCCGAGCCCCCGGTCCGTTCCTGCCCGGCCCAGCCCGGCCGGATATGTGGACGGTATGCATGACCGTCCCTGCTGCCAAACCGAGCGGCGGAACGACAGCGGAGCTCCTCAGAGCGGGTGAGGCGACAGCTCGTGCCAGGGGCGATTTCGTCACGATTTAGCGACGCAACCCAAAGCTGCCTTCACACGGCGCTAATCGGGGTTCACACCATCCTTCCGGAGCTAACGAAGCCGGGCGAGACTCGGCGTCACGCAGTATCGCCGCGGTTTGATACACGGATCAAACAAAGAAAAGAGAAACCCCGGGGCCAGGTAATTTCACCGAAGGAGCTGCGATGACCTCAGCCGTCCAGTGTCTGGCCAACACATGACCGCACGCACCACAGGTGAAAGGATCATCCAGGGCTAATCCGGGCATGGTTGGATTGTGGCCACCGCCACATCAGACAATCTGTCAGGCTCTGAGTCCATCAGATGACGGCTTCTCTACCAGTGACCACACCGGAACACCACAGGCTCTGTCAGGCTCTGGGTACACCAGATGACGGCTTCTCTACCTACACAGTGACCACACCGGAACACCACAGGCTCTGTCAGGCTGTGAGTCCATCAGATGACGGTTTGTCTATCTATGTACACAGTGACCACACTGGAACATCCCTGCATCACCCCTCAGTCAGCAGCCTATTACGATCCGGAGCTGACCTGCCGCCACCCTTCCTCGTCATAAGAACAGCTTCTTCTCGACTGAAAAGCTCTCCCTAACGCCCTCACCACTCTGCTATCCAAGCTAACCAGAGGAAGGCACTCGACTGCCGACAGATATATCTGTTTTGACCGGCAGCCTGCTGAGCTGAAAATTGGTGCCCATTTACCACCGATCACCAATCAGCAGTCAGAACCGATCAGCAGCGGGCGGCGGGGGCGGGGGGCCAAGGGGCGGCGGGCGGCGGGCGGCGGGCGGCGGGCGGCGGGCGGCGGGCGGCGGGCGGTTGGTGGCGGGCGGTGGTGGCTCTTCCCTCACCTGTGTTCCAGCGGTAGGCGGTAGGCCGCCGCGCATCTCCTGAGCGGCGCCGACTCCGTCCGGGCCGGACATGGGAGACGGCCCCGAGCCGTCACTGGCCGCCTGCAACACACACAGGTCAGGTCAAGACAGGTCAAGGTCAGCAGTGACACAGTGTTACGAAATGGAACAACGAACAGCAATCGGTCAGAGGAGCTAAGCGCAGAGAAAACAAAACTGAATTACCTACGATATGAAACGGCAGAGTCCAGAAACTGGTGTAACCCAGGGAGAGACGCACCACTCAACGATTCAGCACTGCGGCGGAAACGAAACAGAGAACTGGCTGGCTGACTGACTGACTGACTGACAGACAGTTTCTAACTGCCCACCGCAGCAAGCCAAACAAAGCCGGCCGCCGCGCAGCGGACCGGGACCAGTCACCTGCGGGACGCGTCACACAGCCGACTGGATGGAGCCCCCCCCCCCCTCCCCCCTGCAGTCACATGTGCACGGCGTCAGAACCCGGCGAGTCGGGACGGCGCACAGCTTCATGGAGCGGCCGCCGGGGTGATGAGTGGGACAGGAGATCGGGCCGGGGTGATGGGTGGGGCAGGAGATCGGGCCGGGTGACGCCCTGTCGGCCGTGCCAGACCGCAGCGCTCACTCGGTGCCAGCTCCCTCAGCCTGCAGCGCTGCCGCTGACTCAGAGACGATCGAGCTAGGCTGACTCCAAACCGAGGAGAGCTAGGCTGACTCCAAACCGGGCACCGGACGCAGCAGCCGCCGCCGGGCCGGCTGGCTCACGATTCCCGACACTCGACAGATTCCGGTCACGGTGGACACGGCACACCGTCACCGCCAGTCAACAGACGGCAGCACGGCTGTGTAACTCGGTGACTCCGTGATAGGTCACGGTGACGGACAGTGGCAGTCTGTGCTGCTCATGGGAGCCAGGTGTACCTCTGCGCTTCACAGGGCTGGTTTAATTTAGTATAATCAAGCTGGTGCCGCCAGAGTTGGTAAGGCGGGTTACGGTCTGTGAGGCGGAATCATGGTATGTGGGCCGGGGACCATGACCTGTGGACTGTCGAATCATGGTCTGTGGATCGAAGATACAGTCTGTGGGACCAGAGTGGTGATATCAAGGTCGGGGATATAAAGGTCGGGGTATAAAGGCCACAGTATCTGACGGTATTTGGCGGCAGTGACAGGCCGTTCACCAGCCTGCTGACAGGGATAAAGACGACGTGCAGGATCCGGCGTGACAGACGGCGATGGGACAGGGTCCGGTGCGACAGAAGGCGATGGGACAGGGTCCGGTGTGACAGAAGGCGATGGGACAGGGTCCGGTGAGACAGAAGGCGATGGGACAGGGTCCGGTGAGACAGAAGGCGATGGGACAGGTACGGTGGCGCAGACGGCGATGGGACAGGGTCCGGTGAAGACAGAAAGGCGAATGGGACAGGGTCCGGTGAGCGACGGCGTGGGAGCAGGGTACGGTGTGACAAGACTGCGATGGGACAGGTCGGTGCGACAGAAGGCGATGGGACCAGGGTCCGGTGTGACAGACAGCGATGGACAGGGTCCGGTGCGACAGACGGCGATGGGACAAGGGTCCGGTGAGACAGACGGCGATGGACAGGGTACGGTGAGACAGACAGCGATGGACAGGGTCCGGTGCGCAGACGGCGATGGGACCGGGTACGGTGAACGACAAGCGATGGACAGGGTCCGGTGCGACAGACGGCGATGGGACAGGGCCGGTGAGACAGACGGCGATGGGTACAGGGTCGGTGAGACAGACGGCGGAATGGGACAGGTACGGTGCGAACGAGACGGCGAGGGACAGGGTCCGGGTGCGAAGACGGCGATAGGACAAGGGTCGTGCGACGAACGGCGATGGGACAGGTCCGGTGCGACAGACGGCGATGGGACAGGGCCGGTGAGACAGAAGGCGGATGGGAACAGGGTGTGAGAACAGACGGCGCATGGACAGGGTCGGTGTGACAGACAGCGATGGACAGGGTCCGGTGAGACAGAAGGCGATGGGACAGGGTCCGGTGAGACAGAAGGCGATGGGACAGGGTACGGTGCGACAGACGGCGATGGGACAGGGTCCGGTGTGACGATCAGCTCTCTACTGTTCAATGATTCATTGCGTGCGGAGTCTGAGTACGGACTCCACACACAATGACGCCTGTGATGACGAGCAGCAGCAGCAGCAGCAGGTGTAACAGGTCAGCGGGTGGCCCTGGCGACCCTCCCTGTGATCACGCGTGCTACCCAGGTGTAACCAGGTCAGCGGGTGGCCCTGGGACCCTCCCTGTGATGACGCGTGCTACCACAGGTGAACAGGTCAGCGGGTGGCCCTGACGACTCCTCCCTGTGATGAAGCGTGGCTACCAACAGGTGGTAACAGGTCAGCGGGTGGCCCTGGCGACCCTCCCTGTGATGACGCGTGCTACCACAGGTGGTAACAGTCAGGGGGTGGCCCTGACTGACCCTCCTGTGATGACGCGTGGCTACGACAGTGTAACAGGTCAGCGGGTGGGCCCTGGCGACGCGCTCCTGTGATGAGCGTGGCTACCACAGGTGTAACGGTCAGCGGTGGCCCTGCGACCCTCCCTGTGATGACGCGTGGCTACACCGGTTGTAACACGGTCAGCGTGGTGCCCTGGCGACCCTCCCTGTGATGACGCGTGCACCACAGGTGTAACAGGTTCCCAGCGGGTGGCCCTGGCGACCCTTCCCTGTGAGATGACGCGTGCTACCACAGGTGGTAACAGGTCAGCGGGTGGCCCTGGCGACCCTCCCTGTGATGACGCGTGGCTACCACAGGTGTAACAGGTCAGCAGGTGGCCCTGGCGACCCTCCCTGTGATGACGCGTGGCTACCACAGGTGTGACAGGTCAGCAGGTGGCCCTGGCGACCCTCCCACAGACGGAGACCCCGGGTCATCACTAACCGCCCAGTCCCCCGTCCCGGCTGGGAACTAACCGACCGGCTCGGCACCCGACGCACGGAAAGTCGCACCATTATTACACGGCAGCTCAGCGCGGCCAAATAGCCGACCGACCGCGTGACGGCGGATAGACGGCGGACGGGACGGCGGATAGACGGTGGACGGGACGGCGGATAGACGGCGGACGGGACGGCGGATAGACGGTTGGCGGGACGGCGGATAGACGGCGGACGGGACGGCGGATAGACGGCGGACGGGACGGCGGATAGACGGCGGACGGCACGGCGGATAGACGGCGGACGGGACGGCGGATAGACGGCGGACGGGACGGCGGATAGACGGCGGACGGGACGGTAAGTGGAGGGGGCCAATCACCGGATCGTATCTGAGACGGTCAGACAGGGACCACACCGCCCCTGCAGACAAAGGGCGGCTTTTAGACACTTGTCATGTTTGAGGAGGAACCCAGAAAACAGAATCGGTCGTAAACACTAAAAAAAGGCACCATAAAACCCGCGTTTTACGAGAGAAGTAGTACAATCTCGGCGGCAACAGAGGTACCTCCGGTGGCCAGTCTGACAAAAACGTACACCTACCGGATACCGCCATGGGTAGAGAATGTAGTACCTATGGCAGGCATGGCCAATGCCATAACAACTTCTAAGTTGGTGTGGCAGAGCCACAACATTTAATTTGTTGTACCTAATGCAAATGTATTGGAGCATCTTGTCCAGTAAGGCTATGAAAAATAACAAAATATCACTAGAATACCCTTTGTCCACACCAACTTAGGAAATTATCCTCCACTCATGCCTACCGCATAAAAGCCGACTCAGAGCACTGATAAATCAGCATACAAATTTGCTGAAAAGCGACAAATAAGAAATATACATCTTCCATATTTGTTATTAGGTATGAAGACATAAACAAAGACTTGTATAAGGAGCTTTCACAATAAATTCATGGTTTTTACGATCCCTCGTCATAGTTAAGGTATCAGGGTTAACACACATGCCAGCTGCCACACACACGCATCATACTAGCGGCAGAAGTAAAGTCCATGTGAGCGATATCAAGTGCACACAGGCACGTAGCCAGGATTTCGTCCAGGGGGGGGGGGCGCTTCGAAAGGGCCCCTTCTCGAGCGTTAAAGGCATTTCCCCCCCAAAAAAAAACACACACACAACATAGATACGCAAAACTGGGGCGGCCCGCCGCCCACCGCCCACCCCCCCCTTCTTGGCTACGTGCCTGAGTGCACAATACAAATATCGGGCAAGTTCCGAATTTTAATACAGTCTCGCACACCTCTGGGCCGGCAGCAGCACCGGGCGGCGGTTGTCCCTGCTACCGGGCGGCGGTCGTCCCTGCTGTCCGTGCCCCCAGGGCAGGATGTCAGCCGACCGGCCGCGGCTGCTGATTGGTCCACTGGGACGCGACCCGGGTCGGGCACGTTCAAGGTCACAGGTCTGGGC
>VOPJ01002530.1:0-11044 GCA_014673585.1 Semibalanus balanoides
CAGTGAGCAGCTTCAGTGTCATGTCCAACAGTTGAACACAACGGCTGGTGGCAAGGCTACTTTTTTGACCAAAATAACTTAGTCAAAAGTCAAAAGTCATATACCTCAAGAGGTAAAACGTCAACATGTTCAAAAAACAAAGACAAAATAAAAGAGGACAAATAATCAGAGCTTCAACGTTTTAAATATGTTTGAACTTTTTGCCGTTCGGCAATACGTCAAGTGATCAGACGTCCAAAGGAATAAAACGCCAAATGATGTTAAGACAAAATGAAAAAAAAATGATAAGCAAAACCGAATATGGTAAAAAACGAAGCGATGAAAGCTGAATTGACAATAGTACAAAATGAGCCAAAGTCAAATGCTCACATAAAAACATCGTGGAACTGTGTTTTTTCATAACCAAGCGGAGCGAGGTCTTCCGTCAATAACGGGAGAATCTATACGTGCGATAGGCCTGACCACATTCTTGGTTTTCAGATGTTTATTTCTTTGCAACTACCAGTGACGGATCCAAAGAGGAGGGGTATGGGGCATTGTCCAACTCCTCCCGTCAATGAGCTTTGAAAAAGACGCCTCCCCTCCCCGTCCGGCACGGCGAAGGTGGCGCCAAGCACCGAGCTGCATTATCCCTCGCTGGATTCGCTGGTCATACTTCTCAGGAGAATAACAGCGAATAATGATGTTCCGCGTTTCTTAGGCTTAGGCTTTAGAAACCATTAGGCACCGACTCAGCCTTAAGCAAATATGAGTAAATAAACTTTAGATATATTCCTTTGATTTAATGTAATAGGTTTGGTTGCATTGGACTTCATTTTCCCGATTGGGTGTGCTTGGGTAAATATATATTTCAGTGAACACTGAACAGCATACTTTCTCTATCGCAAGTAATGACGTGTATAGGTGATGTCCGCCGTTCGTGGGAGGAAGTCTGTCGCTGCAGGTTATCGGTTGAACCTGTCAAAACATGCAGACGGGGAGGGAGAAAACACGCAGGTGGGAATCAGGGCATTCTTCTCCATCATTCTACATACTTTTCCCAAGGTGCTATATTCCCTTTAAACATGACCAAGCGACGTGCATACCCTCGGTATGATAGGTTCTGTCTGGAGGTGAAGGTGACGATACATTTCATGTCTTGCAGAGCCTCCTACGACTTCTACGACTATGACGAGCACAGAGGGTAGCTCCTCCACAACACCTGACACATCACCGACAAGTGCAGAGCCAACGGTGACGACGTCGGTGACTCCGATCTTAACAACACCAGATATAACAACATCAACACCGACAACTTCGCCACCAACAAGTACGGAGCCCACGGTGACGACGCTCTCAACAACAACAGATATAACAACATCAACACAGCCGACATTACCAACAAGTACAGATACGACGGTAACGTCACCGACAAGTACAGATACGACGGTAACGTCACCGACAATTACAGATACAACGGTAACGTCACCGACAAGTACAGATACGACGGTAACGTCACCGACAATTACAGATACAACGGTAACGTCACCGACAAGTACAAATACAACATCTACAGACACTACTATAATTACTTCCCCAATGACTTATCCGTCGATTCCAGCGACCTCAGGTATGGACAACACTGCGACTGATGACGATTGACGGGTCATGTCAAACATTCAGGCAGGTGCACTTACGATAAGACGGGTCAGCATTAGCACTTAGCAACGGTGTGCCGACAAAACTTCTAAGGAATTTCTTCTAATGACAGAACTTCCCAGTCAAAACTTGCACGCGTCAAAACTACCAATGGAAAAACTTCTAATGGAAAAACTTCTTCGTGACAAAGCTTCCAAATCAAAAACTTCTTAACGACAAAACTTCCAAACGTCAAAGCTTCCAAAGCCAAAACCTCTTCGCGACAAAACTTCCAATGAAATTACTTCCAATTTAAAAACTTCTAAAAGACAACACTTCTAATGGCAAAACTGCCAAATGACAAAACTTCCAACGATCAAAACTTCCAAAGCAAAAACTTCTTCGCGACAAAACTTGTAATGAAATAACTTCTAATCCAAAAACTTCTAAGCAACAAAACTTATAATGGCAAAGCTTCCAATCGTCAAAACGTTCAGCCGTCAAAATTTCCAAAACAAAAACTTCTTCGCGACAAAACTTTCAGAGATATAACTTATAATCTTTTAACTTCTAAGCGACAAAAATTAGGTTGGGTTAGGTAAGGTCAGGTAAATTTTTCATTAGAAGTTTTGACGCTTTGAGTTTTTTCTTAAGAAATGTTAGCTCATGGAAGCATTTGTTTGAAAAGTTCTGGCATTAGACGTTTTGACGCTTGGAAGTTTTTTCATTAGGAGTTTTGACTGTTTGAGGTATTGTTCGCTTGGAAGATTTCCTTTAGAAGTTTTGTCGAGAGAAGTTCTTGCATGGAAGTTTTCCCTTTAAATTTTTGTTTTATGGAAGTTTGTGCATTGTATATTGTCGCTAAAATACTCAGAAGCATAGCGCAGGAGCCGGCGGAAGAAGGGAAAACTGTCTCCCAACATTTTCGGTTTTATACTATATCGCCTATGGACGTTGCATGGAAAAACCATGGAAGAACCCCCCCCCCCCCAACTTAAAATACGCTCCTACGCCCCTGTTAAGAAGTTTTTGCATTGGAAGTTTTGACGCTTGTAAGTTTTTGCATTGGAAGTTAATTCATTAGAAGTTTTGTCGCTTGTAAGTTTTTTCATTATAATTTTTGACTGTTAGAACTAGAATAAAAGTTTGACGCATAGAAGTGTTTCCTATTGAAGTATTAGCCTGGAAGTTCTGACGTTAGAAGTTTTGAATTAGAAGTTTTAACGTGGCTCTCTTAGCAACGACCTCAAGATTTCTGGGCAGCACTTCGGAATAGTTGCCTGTACTCACTGATTGCCGACCTCATTTTAGATTATAATTTGTTGATTCTCATTTAGACATTTTAGATCTGTGTAGAAACTACTGAGAGTATCAAATAATTTTTACCAACACAATTATTTTTTCACATGCTCGATAACTATGCTTTTTCAGTTGTAAGCACTTGTTCGAGTGAACCATTGTCTTTCAGGTTCACCTGAGCGAATGCGAAATGTTTAAATTCTGGCGACATTGTTTTGTCTCGCCTTAATCAGAGTCTTAAACTGTAGGATTAGACCTCATTTCGAAACCAAGTGCTGTTGATATCGTTCAGACCAAATGTCTCTTATCTGTTTAGTTACTGTTACTCCTTATTTTACAATAGCCTCGTCACATCGGGTATAAGAACTCAAAACTAAAGCATAGATGCGTAAAACTCCCTACCCTGAAAATGTCCCACTATGCAGGTCGCTGCCGTCGGAGCTATGAAGGGTTTCTTACGTGTTATTTTTTAACGATACACAACTCATTTTCCTACTAACCTCATCAAAATCGATATGTATTGTTGAATTTCTATCTACAGGTGCTAAATAGCTTAAATTTGTCAGATCTGCATTCTTCATGATGTTCGATGCCCATTGTCGGTATATGTATGTACAGGGTGTTTCAAAAACAACTGAAATTTTTATTTTGTCTCTTCGATAAGAAATAGTTGTCAAAACTAATAAAACAGCATATGGCCTGAATAGAGGATTTCTGAACAAATTTGAAAATATATGTTTCATTCCGATTATTGGTATTTTGCATTAAACAAATCAGTTGAACACGATTTGACACATTTTTGACACGATTTGAGATTTGACCGTATAGGTCAGAATCGTGGTCCTTGCAAAAACTTGAATGGCCAAAAAAGGTGGAACTGGCCTTGATACGCCACAAAGTGCTGTTATTGCATTGAGTAAATTCAAGACAAAAATTTCGTTTTTATTGCTATGTTATGCGCGTGAACTGAACAGTTACCATGCCTTAGCAAATTAATCGTGATAAAATGCAACATTCAGAAGCAACTAACCGTCGCCGAACAGTCGCCAACAGTCGGTAGATAGTTAGAAGTATGATGCCGACTCGGCGAAGTGAAACCGCTTCTTTTCTGAACAGGAAAGGATCCAAGAAATCCTTCACGGCTTTCACCGTGGCTTTCAGGGTACGGCGGTCTGACAGTAGTCCCAACGCTGATCTTGGCGTGTCCCTTATTTACAACTAACCGATCGATCAGACCTTTGAATGCCGTGTCCTTCGGAACATTCTTCGGATGGACTAAAAATTGCTGTCAGAAATTCCTCTGGACAACTGTATAAATTCTTACGGCCCCATATTCCAAGATAATCCATGTCTCTTGTTCATCAGTGAATGGGAATCTCTTCCGAACTTTAACCATTTAGGAGAAATTGCTAATAAATCCAACCAATAAAATTGAAATAAAACATTGTTTTGTAGATGGTGTAAACAAGTATTTGGATTTCTGATTCCCATACTTATGTGTCACGTGGTGATCACGTAAACCCGCGCGGCGTAGGGGGAGGCGGGGTAATTTTATTCCCCCCTCCGTATTCCGCAATAACTTGAAAACAGTAACAGATAACGCGTCCAAAGTCTCAGTACCTTATCCAGCATCAATTTGACGTCTTCCTAAAAAAAAATCGAACAAATTCAGAACTTTGGAAGATAATGACGTTTTTGATGACGCATGTCATGCCATTTTTTGGTTTAATAACGATAAATGTTTGATGCATCCTAGAAACATAGCTTTAAAAGCAAATGGCAAACCGCAAAACTATATAAGAAAGAAATTAATTCCCTACAAGATGCGATTTTTGAGGGGGGGGATTTTTTTTACCCCCCAAATAAAAAAAAAAATCAATATTTCCACCAAAAATTGACAATTTCCAAGGTATCTAAAAAAAAAACAGAATATAATATGAGAACCAAGTGTAATGAATACCCAAACCAAATTCAAAGTTATAGCTTCATTTTTCAGTGACTGATTGGCTCTCCAAGCATAAAAAAAGGTAATGACTCATTATTTTCAAAATAACGTTTTTGGTTTTTTGACCTCATACAGATATTATAAATGTCATTCTGTGTTTTGAGACAAAAACTAACTAGAAACATGCATTGTTGTCAGATAGTCAGTTTTCAGTATTGACCTTAGATTACCTGATGGAATTCTTTTGTGAACACACTTTGACGGTTCAAGTTGTAAAAATGGGACTATCGATTCTTAGTGCAAAATAACCCCTAAAACATGTTGTCACAAGCTTGGCTTTGACCGTCTTTCGTGACCATGACCTTTTGTGACCTGACCTTGACCTTGACATTTGCATGCAATTTCACTTTACTTAATGCAATTGATGTATTACACCTTTGAGAGCTTTATGTGCATTGACAGTCTTAATTAAAGGATTTTTAATGAAAGGTGTATGAACCATTAACTCAATTAACTCGAACTTTCCATATGACCTTGACCGTGACCTTACATTTGAAACCTTAACTTGAAAAATTTCGGTATGCATTCGATTTCGTTTCATGAGAGCTTCGATCGCCGCCTTGCGGTCTCGCTGCGGTTAGGTTCGAAATAAGAGGGGGTAAATATTTACCCCCTACGCCGCGCGTTCGGCTAGAGACCCCTACGCGCGCGGGTTAAGATTGTCGCTGGTTCCTTCACTTGTAAAGCTGCTCCTGAACTCGCGGAGTACCTAAATGCGCCCTGCGCGGAAAGTCATTTTTTTCGTTCAGGAATTTGGAGGCTACTTTTTTATGAACCAACGCCATATTGGAGGATGAAACATATTATTTTCTAGTCTTGCTCAGAAATTCCTTTTTAGGCATATACTGTTTTATTAGTTTTGACAACTATTTCTCCTCGTAATAGACCAATGAAAAATTTCATTTGTTAGATTGATGAAAAATTTCAGTTGTTTTGAAACACCCTGTAGTATGTACAGTTTCAACGTATCTATCTAGCATATCAAAATATATGTTTTTGTATTTTGTTTCAAGAAGTTCCTTCTATCCAGCTGTGTCGTCAAAGTCAGGTTGATGCTATGTCTTCATACAGTTAGATTGATGCTGTGCCGTCATACATAGTTAGATTGATGCTGTGCCGTCATACACAGCTAAAGTGATGCTGTGCCGTCATACATAGTTAGATTGATGCTGTGCTGTCATACACAGTGAGATTGATGCTGTGACGTCATACAGTTAGATTGATGCTGTGCCGTCATACAGTTAGATTGATGCTGTGCCGTTATACACAGTTAGATTGATGCTGTGCCGTCATACAGTTAGATTGATGCTGTGCCGTCATATAGTTAGATTGATGCTGTGCCGTCATAAAGTAAGATTGATGCTGTGACGTCATACACAGCTAGACTGAAGTGACGTCATGCACAGATATCATTCGGGAGTCACATACCCATGTGCGTCGCCACCACTGAGGTAACCTCAGTGGTGACACTGAGTTGACCAGTATTGGGAACATTGCCCACTAGTAATTTTGGTCCCACGTTAAAGTACACGTGCACTTGGATTTCCTCTTGCCAATTTTTGAGATCGTGGCTACGCCATTGCACATACCCAGTGGCCGGCCGCCAGTTATAACGTGGGCTTAACGTGGGTATGCCAGGGTATAGAGAACCGGGATAAGAAGGGTTAATTTTTAGGGGGACTATTATTCATACCCTTTATTTATATGATACTTCGATGTATTGCTGCCGTTTTCTAGAGGCAAGCAATGCAAATCACGGTCAGGGTCCGGTCAAGGGGCCGCCTCTTGACAGTAATGAGCCACTCAGACTGCGGAGGGGCTCTTCGAACTTGGTTTGCCCTACCTTAAGAAGTGCCCTCAGCAAATCAGGATAAGCCTTCTACAGGCGAGATTTGACCGTATAGGTCAGAATCGTGGTCCTTGCAAAAACTTGAATGGCCAAAAAAGGTGGAACTTGGCCTTGATACGCCACAAAGTGCTGTATTGCATTGAGTAAATCTAAACGTCACGCATAATGCTTAGACGTATTCGTGTATGCCAATGGTTGACGTGTGAGCCAATCATTTTCCAGAAGAAGAAAATATTCCTGCTCAGAAATTGTTTAATTACCGAGCGGACGCGATGTCTTCCTTTGTCCACTGATTTTATACAATAATCCGTGCTTTGATTAAGTGGGCAAATATATGTAGGAAGGGTTTGACCATATGAGACGTCATGTTTTTCCGAGGCTTATTTCTTCGCAATAACACGGTAGAGATGACTGATTTTTAATAAATTATTTCCGAGCCTTTTGAATGGACGGATTTTCGAGATCAAAACCCACGCTAGGCAGAGCTTGTTGCGCAGGCATTGAGACCTACCGTCGCATGGGGCATTTTCTGGCAGCAAGCAAATTTAAGAGGTGAAATTCGTACGTGCCCAACATACCTGAAAACGGCCAGCCCCGCCCTCTGTCACCTAACCTTGAGTGCTACCGCTGCTGCACTGCGCGTCCGCAGGCTATCTCAGAGAGAGACGAATAGTGAGCGCCGAAGCGACTGGAACCCGGCCTGCCGCACCGGGTCAGGTCATAAGCCCGGTGACTTAGACTTAGCTACAGGGGCAGGCTGTATTTTCACACAAAGACGTTCTAGTCGTGAAAATATTATTTTAAATTTATGCAATTTTGCGTTTCCGGGTTAAGGAGCAGCGCCCAACCACTCACAACCCTGTCTTCTCTACGGCGGTGGCCGCGGCAACGACTCACCGGCCTCGGCTGACTCGCTGGGTCACGTGACCGCCTGCGGCCGGTAAAGGACGGCGACCGGGCCGCCGTTCCCGGTACGTCCTGTATATTTTGCATGAATACTTAAATTAAATATTGAAGTGCTCTTCACGATCAGAAAGAGGAAATAGGTCACCTTTAATGGGGTTTGCACTGAGGTAGAAGGTTTGTAGAGGAGATCGAAAAATGGGTTGTGGTGAAAGAATTACCTTGCTATACGTTCAGAGAATTTCATACAGGACTAGTGGCCACTTTTTAGAAAAAGAAGTCTTGGGGCGGTTTTAGGGCACAAGAGACTGCCCTGTGCCCCGAAACCGCCCGAAACTTATTTTTTGAAAAGTGGCCAACTTGTCCTGTGTCGAAAATACTTAGCGTAACGAGATAATTCTTCAGCCACAATCCATGTTTCGATTTGCACTACAAATCTGCCATCTCAGTTCAAAATCCCATGTTAAATGTGAACTATTTCCTTTAACAACCACCCACTCGGTTCCCGACCAAATAAAACCGTACGTTTATACTGGTGATATTCTTATACACTGTCCTTCAGCAAAATGTGTCATTAAATAGTATGTCAACGGCTAATTTCACTATCAACTATCAGGGTTGGCAAGTTTAAGCCAGGCCCGCCAGGGACTGGCTTAAACCGGTTTAAAAACCATAATAACAAACGAAATAACAATGACCTTTTCCCGTAAGATATGAAAAAATAAAAAGTTATCCAAAATTAGTTATTATTTCGTAATATTTCCCTGCCACAGGCCTTTTTCAAACAGTAACATTTTTGATTTTGTTCAACATCTTCGAAAAAGGTCATGGTATTTCGTTTGTTGTTAATTTTGACAACTTGTCCTGCGCAGAAGCACTTAAGCTCTATTAAACGGTTTAAACTATGGTTTAAGCCCTGGCTGGCTTAAATCAATTTTGGCACGGTTGATTTTTATTAAGCAGATTTTATTATGTATTTATTATAAACGCCACTTACGTTAGCTTGCCGTAAAATCAAATACCATAGTTATATTGATCACATTGGTATTCAATCAATTACATTCAATGATCAATCTTTAAAGTTTAAATCAAGTTCAAAATATTGCTCGCCTTACAACCGACAATAATAACTATCTGGACTGAAATATTCTTAAAAAATTGAAATGCATTGTATGAAAATTAAATTCTAGTTATCAGATGCGGCAATCAAAAACTAATTCCTCGGCTTCCTTGCTATTTCTGCCGACTTCCATGCTAGTCAAAAGTCATCACAGCACAAGTTAATTCTCAGTTTCCTTCTTGTGCATGATCAACATACACTTAATGTCCTGTTTTCGCTAGCTATTGCTACCAAATGAGAAGGTAAAGCCTTTAGTTCTTGCACACATATCAACTGTCTCGAAAATTTATGATTGAAGCAATAACTTAAAAATTGTTATTAGATAGTCTAGTTGAATGAGTTTCAACATTAATTGAATTTTATGAAAATAATATGTGGTTGTATACATTATATCTACATTATAATACATATTTACGTGTGTTGACAGTCTAAATTTAATGCTGAATATTAAGCCGGCTTTTTAATTAATTTTAAAACGTCGGTTTTATTTTACCCCGCGCCGGGCCGTGTGTGCTCGGTCGCCCACCTTCTCGGCGGGGGGTGTTTCGACACCCCCCCTTCTAACTCGGCTGCTATGGGACCTAGACATAACCAAAAGTACCGTTCGAGAGCTCGGTCAAAAGGGATTTGGAAAACTATTTTTCGGTGAAAATTTTCTCGGTCAATATTAGAGTCACCAGAGTCAACAAAGGTCAAATTTTCTCAAATTTTCCACGATTTAGGACATACTCCAGATTATCCTCCAATATCTTCGGAAATCTATGAAGCTAGGAGTAATAAAGTAAAAAAAGCATTATATAGATATTTGGAATTTGCAATCCGCACCTTATGCCCTCAGATTTGAGCTTCAAGATCAATAGTTAGGGCTCCAGAAGGTTTCATCAAAATGTCAAAAAATGCAGTTTTTGGGTAAATATATGTTTTTCTCTGAATAGCATTTTATCTAAAAAATGACACATAAAATATGTTTAAACACTATGTGTGTTCCTCTCGTCAAGACGCTTGGAAACATATACAGATGACCTCGTAAGGTCAACCTTCAAAATTTTGACCTCAGGTCAAGGGCATTGGTTTGACCCAGATAGGTCAGTGTTGCATATGGGGCGACGCGACAGACGATACAAATACAGTGTGTCATCCGCTCGTCTTCTACTTCATTATATCAGAAGTTATTAGCAATAATTGCTGACTGACCTTCAGATGACCTCAGATACCTTGTAGAGATGCTTTTAGAAACAATCGCACTAGGTCATTTTAGAATGAGCTAAAAAAACATATGGGTCTGAATATAATCAGCCTGATCCAGTGCATAAACTTTAGAATAAGAAGCATCTGTTTATTTTCCATTCACTATAAATGTGGGAGGTCGGAAATTGACCTGACCTTAGTCACCGATATCGAAATCCGAGATATACAAACTTTAAGATAGTCCATGCTCTTATGATAATCCCTGTAAGTACGAAACCAATGGCTGCTAAAAACTGTGGCTTTTGGTGGAAACAAACTTTTTCGGAGGTGGGGTACTTGACCTAGCCTGGTGACCTGACCTGACATGACCTAATTGCCAAAACTTTTTTTGAAAGCTGTACAAAAGATGATCGAACAGGTACTCTGGAAAATTTGGCGTGAGTCGCTAAGAGCGCCGCCGTTTTCCCGATATGGTCCAGGAAAAACCTGAGGGTGGGTGTTGTCTAAACACCCCCCGGCCCGGCCGGGTTAAGCCTTAAATTGATAAAAGCTGCTGGCTGACATAAATCAATTAAAGACGATTTTTTTCCAACCCTGTCAACTGTAAGGTAGCTTTTCGCTATTGACGATGCTGAAGGTTTTAGTTGTATTGCCAATTAAGCTGCGAACATGAATGTTCTGGTCACTGAAGTAATATGCGATTTCAGCATGTAAGGAACCAAACTTGGAAGCACATTAATGTAAACATAACCATAGACTATCGCGCATACCTCATCAGCTATTTGCCACGGAGGACGGTAACCAGTGCAGGTTCCATCCCAATCCACGCCCAGCCCTGGTCGGCGGCCCGTCGGCGGTCCTGACGTTGGTCGGAGGCTGGCTCTACGAACCGTCGGTCATTTCCGCTCACTCACGTCTTTTTTTTCTGAACGTTTACCGTCACCTGCCGTTTTGCAGGCGCATCGACTTCGACGCCGACACCGACGCCGACGCCGACGCCGACGCCGACGCCGATGCCGATGCCCTGTCTGCTGTTCTCACAGCGGCAGTACCTAGCCGATGC
>VOPJ01002542.1:0-20837 GCA_014673585.1 Semibalanus balanoides
GGCTGGCACATAATATAACGAGCATACCCTCTATTAACTCAGCAACCAACGTTACCCCACTGGCAAATGACACTCACCCCCATCACACTAGCCACGCCGATACCCCAATCCCCACACCACGGAGGGGGGATCACTGACCTCCACGTGACTGAGAACCTCCCGCCGGCAGATGAGGCACTTTTTGACGCGGTCGGCGCAGCTGGCGCACGTGCACATGTGCGCGCACGGCTGGAAGAGCACCTGGCGCTTATTGTCCGAGCAGACCATACACTCCTCGGCGGTATCGACGGCGGCAGAGGGGTCACCGCCGCCGCCGGACGCGCTGCCCGACCGCGACGAGGTCATTACCCGCTCCGTCGCCTCCCTGCCAGGTCACACGGGCGATCAGCCACAGATGGGGTCAGATGAGGTCAAACACGGTCAGATGGGAACAGACGGGGTCAGATGGGGTCAGATGGGGTCAGATGGGGTCAGATGGGGTCAGGAGTGGGTTCAGACGGGGTTCAGCATGGGGTTAGACTGGGGTCAATATGGGGTCAGATGGGGTCAGATGAGGTAAACACGGTCAGACTGGGAACAGACGGGGTCAAGATGGGGTAAGATCGCCGTGGTCAGACATAGTGGTCAGAAGGGTTCCAGACTGGGGTCCATGATGGGGGCAGACGTGGTTTAGACGGGGTCAGATGGGTCAGATGGGGTCAGATGGGGTCGAGTAGTCAGACGAATTTAGATGGAGTAAACCATTTAATGGACATATTTGTGAAAGAAAGGAGATATGCAGAGGCGAATGCTACCCTGGTTCGCACGTTCCACTCAAAGGTAAAGCAGATATATGTTCTCTCATGTTTACAAAAACATATTTCAGTCATACACTAACAGAATCTGAAATGAACGCTATACAATTTTCAACAGTTCAAGTTAACACTAATTATTATGCCATCAGTGTTCACATATTTTGGGTCAACCCAGCTGTCACAATTCAAAACTAGTACGACGTTGGGACAACTCTTTTAATACAAAATGACAGCTTGATAAACCTACATTCTGTTAAATGCCCAAGTTGAGAGCATTTGCTGTCGTTCGGGAACCCAGTTGCTGCTGGCTGCTAGCAGTTGACTTACACGGACTTCTCTCTGTAGCACTTCGCCAGCGCCTTGCTGAGGTTCGGATCGGGGCACAGGTCCAGCGGCGTCTGGCCCTTCTTGTTCTTGATGGTGAGGTCAGCTCCGTTGGCCGCCAGGAAACAGGCGATAGAAGCAGACGATTTCTTGTCGGAGCCCTGACTGCCGAGTCCTATCACCAGCTGTGGAGGACATCAGACGGGGGCAGAGGTCAGACACCTGTACACAGACAGCATCAACAGACCCGCCAACCTGACCTAAACGGGCCGACAAACCTCGGGAGAATCCCGCCGAGACTGAGTAGGACGACCCATGAGAACCTCATGAGACTCAGCCGCGGCAAGCATGGCGGCCCGTAGATCAGGATGAACTTATATAAGGAACAGGAGGCGCACCATAGATGACAGGAGGACCCGCCCATCGGACTGGGCCGTAACCCATGACAGAGGTCGGCCCGTGGTCAGTGGGCCGCCCGCAGCATCTGTTAACGTTCCGTCGACGTTCGAGGTGTGTGCCTACAGCGACGACCAGCACGGGTCCAGAGGCGGGCTGTGGACTCGAGTCCATTCAGGCCGTACGCTGTCCGGCAGGCGGGCCAGCGCGATGGTAGCAGGGCGCGAGACCCTCCCTCGACCCAACCTACCAGCCAGGTCCTGGGCGCGTGACCCTCTCTCGACCCACATACCACCCAGGTCCAGGGCGCGTGACCCTCCCTCGACCCACATACCAACCAGGTCCAGGGCACGTGACCCTCTCTCGACCCACATACCACCCAGGTCCAGGGCGCGTGACCCTCCCTCGACCCACATACCACCCAGGTCCAGGGCACGTGACCCTCTCTCGACCCACATACCACCCAGGTCCAGTGACACGATCGCACCACGATCACAGACGGGTACGGCCTGACTGTACGGCTGACTGTACCGCGTCTGTCCGTGTGCGGCCAGCTCCTCACCTTACTGACGCTAACGTCCGGCATGTCCTGCAGCTGGCGCAGCTGCGACAGCGTGTGGTGGCGCAGCGCCTCGTGCAGCGGCGTGTCGCCATCCTTGTCCTGCACGTTCAGGTTGCAGCCCTCGCGCACCAGTAGGCGCACGATCTGTACGTGCTGCCGCTCCACCGCCAGGTGCAGCGCCGTCTGCAGGTTCACGTTCTGCAGGTCCATGTTGGCCTTGCCCTGCCGATGCACAGCGGAGACACGCACCGTCAGACAGCGGAGACACACATCGTCAGACAGCGGAGACACACATTCAGACAGCGGAGACACACACCGTCAGACAGCGGAGACACATGCTATTAGACAGCGGAGACACACACCGTCAGACAGCGGAGACACACACCGTCAGACAGCGGAGACACACGCCGTCAGACAGCGGAGACACACACCGTCAGACAGCGGAGACACACCGTCAGACAGCGGAGACACACACTGTCAGACAGCGGAGACACACACTGTCAGACAGCGGAGACACACCGTCAGACAGCGGAGACACACCGTCAGACAGCGGAGACACACACCGTCAGACAGCGGAGACACATACAGTCAGACACACGGCGCGTCTTAGAGCAGTGGCAGATAGACAGAGCAGCGCTGAGCGGTGCGGCCTGTAGACGTCAACCAGACCGTACGCAGCAGGGGAAGGCAGTAGGCACATAGCTCTACGGTGACTGGTCTGCACGGTACTGCAGCTGAACGCAGTGTAGATATGACAGACAGCACATTGCAGTCACATGCTGTGGTGAGAGCGCAGAACACACGTTCAAACGGCTCTCCCGTTCTGCCTCAACTCGTGTTCTGCACTGCGTTTTCGATACTAACGAGACACGGTATGAAATGCAGTGCTTACCATCCGGTGAAGCAGTTCCCAAACTTGTCAAAGTTTTATGTAACAACTGATACCAGAGGTGCAGATTTTTAAAAGATACTTGTAGTGGCCTGTAATTAGCACTTACCTGCAATGTTTATATAAAATGTTTTTGGCATTAGGCATTCTAGCGAAGGCTCCGTGTAGACAGGCTGGACAATGCGTCATCATAATAATACAATAACACTTGAGTAGCGGGGGTACAGCTATTCCAATACAGTTATTCCGATACCAGCAGGAGCAGCAGCTGCGTCACATGCGACTGACCTGCAGCACGAGCAGCTCGGCCACCTCGACGTGGCTGTTGAGGGCGGCCAGGTGCAGTGCCGTGTAGCCGTCGTCCTTCTTCTCGTCCACCAGCCACGGCCGAGACAGCTTCGACAGCAGCACGCGCATCGCACTGCCAACACAGAGAGAATGGGACGTCACACGACTGACATGGGGGGGGGTGCAATCACAGTGATGGTGGCTTCATAACAACAGTGAACATAATGGAAAAGCATGCACCCAACAGAAAGGGAAAACATATAGTTGTTTAGAAACTTGCTCAGCGAAACAGAGGCATCATTGGTGGGTCTGACCATATCGAAACGATCTGTGTTGAGTGGTGACCAGGGGCGTCGTCACCGGGGGGGGGGCTAGGGGCCAGTCCCCGGTTCACTGCGGCCAAAGTCCAGCCCCCATGTTCGCAGGATTTCAACATAAGCCCCATGTGACTGGAGGAGGAGCAAACAGCTGGCTGCCACCCCCCCCCCCCAACACATGGTTGCAAGGGCGCCGGAATCTTTCGAAAGACATTCTGAAATACATTCTTTCCATGCAACGCCTATAAGCGTAATGTTAAAATCTGATAATGTTGATCTAACCTAAATCTAAAAATGTTGGAGGCTGCCCCTTCCCCGGTTCCTGTGTCCTTAAATGGCTGCCCCCCACTCAAAATTTGGTGGCGACGCCACTGGTTGTCACCCCATGCTTAAGAAGAAAGTACATTTATTCAAAATTGGAATGACATTCATCAAACCACCATCACCATACACAACCATGTTCCTTACAAATATATTTACCGTTGTCCACCGATTAACTGTCCTAAAATAGTTGCATATGACGAATGCAATTAGATGCGAGCACAATTCTGTATTGGCCTTCTGTATTCTGTAATTCTGTATCGGTTCTGTATTGGCCTCCTCAGTATATTTATTCATTTCAATAATCCAACAACCAACTAATCAAACGTCCACCCTACACAATAACCATGTTTCGTACAAATAAGCTGCCATAGTGTGAAACCTATAAACCAAAAACCTACATAAACCACATAAACCTACAAAATAATCCCACATGACCCAATTTCCTGCCGTTGAACACGCCAGCATTGCTATATTCAGTTCTGCGGAGTCGGAGAATGACAGCCGGAGGGCTGGCTGCGACCCAGCTGAGGCGCCGCCGGCCGTCCGTCTGTTTACCAGTGTTTCGCAGCGCATGCCAGAGGAGCATCCGGCCGGCAGCGGCTGCGGCGGCCACGCAGACAGACGGTCACGCGAGGAGGTGAACCGACGCCAGCGAACGCTCAACGCATCTCGCAGGGGTGCACGCCGATAGAGGATGTCTTCAGAAGGGGCGCCAGGCCGGGTATTTCGGTGGGAGGAACGCCCCGCCACCGGGGAGGCCGGGGAGGCCGGGGAGGCCTGGGAGGGCGGGGAGGGAAGACGTGGGGGAGCACACAGCAGCTGGTGTCGCCGGCGATGGTATGCGCGCGCCGCGTGCCCGCACTGCCCGCGCTCGGCGGGGGTGCCTTGTCAGCACTCAGCCACGTGGCCGCCATCGCAGCGTGATATGCAGAGCTAACGTGGCACGAGGTCTCTCCCCACTAGCAGCAGCCGAGCTGGGGTTATATAAACAGAGGATAACGGTGGGTAGAGGCACGGCTGCCAGCCTAAGATTGGCAGGTTTAAGGCTGTAGCTTGAGAACGCTGATGCAAAAGGAGCAGGAGAAGCGACAGGCAAAAAAGTCTCTCAAATTATCCATGACACCATTGTGTTGAAAAATGCGCTGAAGTTGCACATATTGCATTCAAGTTGCGTTGAATAATCAACATCCAAACCGGCTTGGCATTGGTCTCAGTTAAGATGCCACCGTCTTCATTGTTGAAGATTGAAGATAAAGAGAACACTTCAGCGCTTTAATATTTTCAAATTGACAGCAGACTCGCTCGAACTGCTAAGTAAACTCATCTTTGTTTTGTTTTCCGTCAAGCTAGAGCATCAAATTTAACATCCACCTGCAAAAAATACATCAAGAAACCGTAACAACTAAAAACAAATGAAAACCCATGCGTTTCATAACTGGCTGTTGAATGTTGCTTGTTTGTATTTTAACAGGAACTGCCAGGGTTAAATGCAGTCGGGGGACACTCACCCTGTTCTGAGGTATACCTACTAGTGAGTGACCAGAGGACACCTTACTCAGGGACCATGTCGGAGATTCGAGCCCGCTCCCCGACACAGGAAACTGTGTCTCCATGTCTGCGACAGACTAAACTTACACAGGAACCGGAGATTCGAGTCTGCTCCCTGACATAGGAAACTGTGCCCCCATGTCTGCACCAGACTAACCTTACACAGGACCGTGACACAGGAAAATGTGCCCCCAATCCCATGTCTGCGCCAGACAACCGCCTCGGATGCCAATGCCTCCATAGGTTTAGTGATTACTATGGGGATGGGCTGTCACAGGTTCCGGTCTTCTTATCGCCAGACTTGTACACAAACGTCGGCCAGCTATCCACATATCGCTGCTCTTCCACACAGCCGTCCACGACTCCAGCCGCAATGACCAGCTGTAGCGCGGGCACGCCACGCCCACAGGGTCGCCGACCGAACGGAGGAGCGAGCTGCCCGGCTGGAGAGCTTTGGCAGCTCGGCCAGTGGCAGCTGTTGGTCATGGGTGAACGGTGCGACAGCAGCAGCGACCCAAATATGCATCTGGTGGCCACGTATACGCGCGATTTTAACCTC
Source organism: Semibalanus balanoides (assembly GCA_014673585.1). NCBI lineage: Eukaryota > Metazoa > Arthropoda > Thecostraca > Balanomorpha > Balanidae > Semibalanus > Semibalanus balanoides. The sequence continues at coordinate 6,002 of VOPJ01002542.1, forward strand.
AGTGCGGAATTGACTCTTGTATCGGCTCATTCCAAACGGTAATTTATTCGTCCCCGGTGCAGATACTTGCAGTGAGGACTTCCCACATACCGGGGATGTCGCCTCGGCCACTGCCTCGGGGCAGCGGCCGTCTGGGCGGCGGCGGCGGCGTGATGCTGACGTCATCATCCGTGACGTCACTGGCCGCAGCGAGCAGGCAGACCGCGTTCAGGTTACCATCTGGCAGCGGCCACCGCCAGCTGCCATATAAAGCCCGGCAGCTCGGCGGCGGCTCGGCGCGGAGGCCGAAATAGCTGGCCGCGCCGCCATTGATTCGGTCTTCTGCCGTGCAGGGCCGCTGGCCGCTGCTCCGTGTCGGGGGACAGGACGGAAATAGGGCGCCGGCGCGGCGGCGGCGGGAAGGGAGCGGCGGCGGCGGCGCGGCGCGAGGTCTGCGGTCCCGGCCGCCGCGGCTGCCAGGCGCTGATGGGACGGCTGATGACCGCCAGCCAGCGCCACCGCGCACCAGATCAGCCCCCCACTCTGCCGCGGCTGCCAGCGCTCGATGCTGAACGGCTGATGACCCGCAGCCAGCGCCACCGCGGCACCAGATCAGCCCCCCTCCCCACCCACTCTGCCGCGGCTGCCAGGCGCTGATGGAGACGGCTGATGACCCGCAGCCAGCGCCACCGCGGCACCAGATCAGCCCCCCACTCTGCCGCGGCTCCAGGGCGCTGATGGGACGGCTTGATGACCCGCAGCCAGCCCACCGCGGCACCCAGACAGCCCCACCCACTCTGTGTGAGCCAGGGGCTGACCCAGTCACATGGTCAAACGCTTCAGGTACGCGTTCAAAGACATCAGCTCAAAGACGAATAGCTGCTGAGTCCCAATGTGGTTCAATCTTCGAAGCACTTTGAAAATGCATAGAGCATACTTGTAAGGCAAAAACAACAATTGACAATCACAAAAGTGTAATACCATTACTGCAATGGATTGCCACAAATTACGTTCGACCCAACTTCCCCAGGAAAGCGCATTTCGTTGTGAAAATGTGACACTGAATGTTGTCGGAGTTATAGTGTTTATTGTTTGGAGCAAAACCTTGAAGGGAGACAATGATCTGCTCATAAAAAATAGAGTCAACAACGCACAATGTAAGTTGAGATAGCTCTATATGTAAAATTGTTCACATTTTACATACAAATGTTCTTCTCGAAATGATTTGAATTAGAAATCGGTCCATGCGCTCGACACTGTCGCAGCTCGGTTGCGCGGTACTCAGGAATTACCGTAAGCACTTGGGAACTTGCCTTCTAACTTTTAGTTGTATTTGAATTTATCCACGCAATGCATCTAACAAATGCAAATTTAATAACAATACAAATCCATCTAAGCTCAAACATCATTTGGTCTGGTGCATCAGATTGAACTGCACAAGACTGCAATAAACTATGGACCACCATTGCTTGGTATCTCGTAGAAGCAACGTATTTGTGAAATTGTCCTTGGCAGCATCGCACAAAAACGACAGCGACAAAGACATCATGATTCAGTAGTGTGGTAAAAGTGGACAATTGCTTGCTTTTACTTATCCAAAATAGCATGTTCAAAACTTCAAATGATAGAAAACTACTTCCCATGTTACTTGAGATTTTAACACATTGTTATAAGTCCAGTGGCGTACCGACTACCGAGTATCAGGTCATGCAGGTCATCACCTGGCCTTTTGGACCCGAGGCGCCCATGCAAAGCTGGCGCCCCTTCGACCAGTGACGGCGACACTCCGGCCAGTGAGGACGCTCCCCGGCCAGTGACGGCACTTCTGCGGCCAGTGACGGCACTTCTGCGGCCAGTGACGCGGCCGCAACCAGTGAGGGCGCCCCTGCCATAGAGACGGCGCCTCACCGGCCCGTGACACCGCCCATCCGGCCAGTGACCACGCCCCTCCGGCTAGTGACGGCGCCCCCTCCGGCCAGTGACAGCGCCCCACAAAATGATAGGGCACGAAAAGCACGTGCAGAAGGAGAGGTGCCTCTCTGTAAAACTGTATCAAATATTAGTGGCGCCCTGTTGATCGGGTGGCGCCCAGCAGGGCAATGACCTGGTCCTTTGCGAATTTCTGCGCACGCCACTGGTTATAACATACAAGTAGTATAATATCCTGCAAACAGAAAAGTCAAAAGATCATGACCTCCCCTGAGTGGAAAACTTTCATACCGATGCCACCAGTTCATATGAATGAAAACAACGACCAACAACAAAAGCAAAACAATGTAGTGAGGTACCACCGCCTCACTGCCCAATCTTTGTCTGGTAGGTGTTCTGTCCTGCTCGCCGAAAGTTTAACCCGATGTACTGATAACTTGATCACCTATTTTTCCGAGATGGTGTAAAAACCATGCCATTGGAAGACGCAACTCGCTCGAAACATGACCCCTGACTCACCCGCGAGACTGCCAAGGGCGGTAACCGTCGGCTGGCGGTAACCGTCGGCTTTTGTATCCGACCGGTCAGCTGACGCAAACCAGTCAAACACCCTCAGTGCGTCGGGAACCGAGCGGGCCCTTCTGAAGTGTTATCTCCCCATGTGAAGGAACATTTTACGGTCTCAAATATAACATATTAGCTCCCATCGGGGTATGTAAAGAATTATCTGAAGTGAACTCCTTGTTTTCGGTCATCTCCATTGTTCTGAGCCTTTACGTCATGTACAATGCCAGAAATACATAGCACTGTGATGACACCAAGCCTGCTGTAACCGGATGGTTCATAAATCGTAACATGGAAGAAGCCTTGATCACCCTGCATTAGGTATTGGTTTACCTGACCAACCCAACTCTTTGCGGTGAATACTTATGAGATTGTTCGCAACCTTCTAAACGGTTATCAGTTCAGAGCAGGGGAGTAGCTTCTCCAGAAAAGTTGGACGGGGGGGGGACTGAGCTGGAAAAAAAATCGCTTAAAATACTATCAAAATCCACAAAATATATATTTCTCCCCAGATTTGACCCACTACCGTGTCCATTTGGGGGCTGAAGGCAAGATGAAAAGGGGCTGAAGCCCCCTTCCAATGAATAGGAAACCACACCCCTGGTTCAGAGATGGCTTGCGTATTGAACTAGATATGAGTAACAGCATCTTGTTCACCATTAAACGAAAAGTAAAACAGGCTCTTAACCTGGTAATATGTGCACTTGTGTCCAGTTGGGTCTGTTGCATGGTAGCTGCAGCTATCAGTGTGAGCGTATGTTGGAAATCTGAAGATTAATCCTTTCTCTGGTGTCACCAATAGTCATATCCTATGATACCTTTTGACGGGTGCCATAATGTTAATATAAATACATACATGCATAGCCTCCATAAGTTTGTTCACTAAACGGCTGCGTTCAATAGGTACCTTTCGTTTCTACATAAAGGAAATGTTTCACCTTTGTATTGGTTTTGAACTGAGATAGCCATTATATTGAAAAGTATAAATCACTAAAACATTTTTTTCTAAAACTTAACAGTTTTTAAGCAATTTAATTTTGAATTTGCAAAAGGGGGTCTATGCAAGTACCGCCATGAATTGGCAGACAGCCACTTCAAGATTGTTGGTCCTGGGAGAAAAACTACTTGTATTTCTCGAACCTTGGCTGGATTACCTGCTGCGAGTACGATAACAAAAGACTTGTTTGCATTCAAGTCGCCAGAATTTGTCTAACAAGATTGGTGCCTATGCTCTATAGCTCTATATAGCTCAATAATTACGTCATTATCCAAAATTTACCAAATCTTAAATATTCAGCTAAGTTAAGTGACTTTTTCGAGAAAACTATCTTATATCACCATCGTTTTCAGCAGCACTTGCTTCATATTTTGTACTAACAACGGTCGTATATTCGATATTCGGCGCATATTCGACAACTTTCAGAAAGGTGAAACATTTCCTGTCTGCGCTGTTGCCTGTTCAGTGTTCAGACGCTGAGGTGCAGAGGATAGAGAATGCTGAACACCAGTGCATTCCCGGAGCCTGATCGATACACGTGCCGCAATACACCTGTGTTCAGCGGGTCAGTATATCAGCGCGGGGCTGACGGCCGGTGTACAGCGGGTCAGTATACCAGTGCAGGGCTGACGCAGACCAGCGCGCGTCTGCAATGGCCGGCTTGGCCCTACCACCGACAATATTTTATATCTAATTAGCGCATATTCGCCAGCCTCGCTTCTCAGTGAAAAAGTGGCAGAGACGGCAGCGGCGTCGGCTCCGGTGGCGGCGGTGGCGGCAGCGGTGTCGGCTCCGGTGGCGGCGATGGCGGCGGTGGCGGCGGCGGGAGGGGCGGGGGCGGCGCCCTGGCTGGCCGGGAGGCCGCCGCCTGGCCAGGGGAGAGCCGGTGCAGTCCGGAGGGAGCCGGGCGGGAGGGAGACGGCCCGGATGATCCGCGAGCCAGCTTATTTCTGTCTGCCAGACGCCAGCCAATGAGAGCGCGTCTCAGCGTCTTGGCCGTCTTATTTCGGCGGCACAGGCCGGGCTACCTCCAGAGCAAATGGCAGTTGTGAGGACGGGGCAGCCGCGGCCGCACGTGCCACGCCTCCAGCCCCGGCTCCTGTATCTGACTCCGGGATCGGATCAGGCCCACCAGGCCGGTCACTCTAACCAGCCATATTATGCGTGAACGCGTCAATCACCTCATCGAACCAGGACTGCCGCCGCCGCCGCCAGCCACCAGCCGCCGAACCAGCCGTGTTAGCCCGTCGAATTCCCATTCTTCTATACATCCTGTATGGTATTGAATGTATGGAATGTTTAGAAGTATGGAGGACCGACGGGCAGTTACGTCAGAGCGCCCCGCTGGAGCTGGAGCTGAGCTGGACAGCGGTGGCTGGCTGGCTGGATGACGTCACGTCGGTCTGTCTAGCTCAGCGGCCACGGTGAGGGACAGTGCACAGGTGAGATCGCCGCTGACGGCACCAGCAGCAGGTGAGCCCATCGCCTACATAGTATCCTGGGTAAGTGACGTCACAAAGGACACGATTTGTCAATCTTCAGGCTGCACAATTATGCGGCGTTTTGCACAAATAATGTTCGTAACTGTTTGGCTGGTGCTGATTTTCGATGTGCACATTTGTTAATAAAACTAATAGTTAATCTTCTTAGAGACAAATAATTGATGTATACTTTGCGATATGTGAGCAACGAAAATTATTACAGAAAATAATACAATTTGCATATGTCTAAACGATATTAAAAATCAAAATAACTTGTGAGTGAATACAACGAGCATAACTACTTGGCATGTCCGAGTCGATTGTATGAATCAGTTCTTCTTAGACCCACCAATGCATGGATCAACTTGTAGCTTCAAACTGATGGAGACAACATATTAGTCTAATCTTTGCCATGCTAAGTTAAAAACGCGTCGTTTTTCAGAGTCCGATGAACGCCATTCTCAATAATTTGCAACGTTCATTTAAAAATGTTTCTTTATCGCATACCGCGCATCAACTTCGTAATAAATTCGTTTTCTCGCAAGCTCATGGAATCTCTTCTCCGGCAGTTGAAGGGTACTGCAAGGAGGCAGCCTCGCCCTGCTCGAGAGGCCACGCACTTCATCCACTATCACATAGCCAGCCGCCGCCGACCACATCCCCCGTCTCTCCGTCAGCACGGCCGGGTGACGGGCGGACAGTTGTCGGCTGACATCTGACACCGGCCGCCCTCCGCTCCCTCTGCTCCTGTCGCCGCCGACAGCTGGGTCGCAGCTGTCACCGTCCGTCCGCCGCACACCGTCTGACGCAGCCGCCGTCTGCGACCTCTGGTGGCCGGACGGTCCGCTCTCTGGTGGCCGGCCGGTCCGCCCTCTGGTGGCCGGATGGTCCGTCCTCTGGTGGCCGGACGACCCGACCTCTAGCGGCCGGACACCCCGCCCTCTGGCGGCTGGACACCCTTCCCTCTAGCGGCCGGACACCCCACCCTCTGGCGGCCGGACACCCCACCCTCTGGCGGCCGGTAGGCAAGGCAGCGCCCTCTGCAGCTCTCTGCTCGGCCGCAGCCGTCCCAGGAGGCAGGACAGAGCCGCCACCGCCGCCGCCGCCACTGGCCCGGCCTGCCGTACAGAGACAGTCGACCTCTCTGAGGGTACCAGACAGTCGACCTGTCTGAGGGTACCAGTGCAGCAACTCGGCGTGAGTTGCCCACAGCCCACTGATCTCTGAGACAGACAGCACCGGCGAGCGGCCAGTTGGCGGCAGTACGATCGACGAGGCCTTAGAGGTGAACATATGCTGATGTTAAATGTGAAGCGAGTTACCTGCGCTGGAACTAGTGCGGTTCAGCCTGGATCGCTGTGGCGTGAGCTCAGCGTAGTCAACCTGTTGGTGGCCACAGAAACGCGCGAATTGGCCAAGATCACTTTAAAGAGAGCGCCGTGAATCCTGTTAGAGTTCCTGTTTAGATATCTGCAGCTCCACTACTTGGCCACTCGTAGGTGTGATGTCTGTGATGTCTGTGATGGCTGTGATGTCTCATGAATGACAATTGCATGCTAGATTAGGTTTAATTGACCGCATCTGTTGGTGGAGACACTACGTTAGTAACTGATCAAATAAATGAAATACAATGACACGGTGTTACCGACAAATACTTCCGTTACCAGAACCTCAACCACACATCGTCGATCGCTGCATGCGACCACTGAAGTGGCCATTGTCCGGGATTATAATGGCAACGTTTTGGATATGAAAATAGATCCACGCATATGACCATGACCATCCGGATATCCTCCACACATACTCAGTGGTTGCAAGAAAGCTGTTCGTTTTAAAACTGTATATAATTCTCCTACACTGTGTACCAGGGCTATGTCGTTTAAAGTCGTGCCGTTTGTTGTGTGGCCTACCGAAAACCAGATCAGTTAAGATCATCAATATTGAAAGGCTTATTGCTTACCTGACATAATCGCCGACGGGACAAGACACTTATGGGCAAACTGACACAAATAAAACCACGACACAGAGTAAGTCATGAAGCAGACACGTCCGTCAGACATACAACTGCATATCTGTAATAGATGGCACCACCAACGTATGGGGGACGGAAAAGAGGACAACACATGTCAACTGCAGTTATTTTCAGAAGCCGGCATATGCGCAGCTAACTTCAAGCTCATCAGCTAATTCCACTAGCTCACCAGTCAACTTTGGGCTATCCAACTACCGGCACATACCGTTCATATTCCGATGGCATGTTAAACATTCATGTCACTGTATACCGCAAACCGTTCAAGTTCCAAGGTCTAACGGAATAATATTCCGTCGGAATATAGACGACCGTTCCATCGGAATATAGACGAATGTTCCATTCGAATATAGACGACCGTTCCGTCGGAATATAGATGAACATTCCGTCGGAATATAGACTAACATTTCGTTGGAATATAGACGAACATTCCGTCGTAATATAGATTAACATTCCATCGGAATATAGATGAACATTCCGTCGTAATATAGACGAATATTCCGTCAAAATATAAACGACCGTTCCGTCGGAATATAGACGACCGTTCCGTCCGAACATAGACGAATGTTCCGACGGAACTACAGACAACACTGCGATGCAACCTGAGGACATTACCAGTAATTGTTGTTAACCCTCGCACCGACGAGGGTCTGAGCCAACATAGAACCGACTGGGGCGGATACACCCCCCCCCCCCCCGAGATCTCGAAAACTACGCAACGTAACAAGAAGCGAAAAACAGCATTAGGTAGGCCGTGACGAGTACTAGAGAAATTACATATATTATTTTTTGATCAGATAAATATTGAGATCACCAGAGGTCAAAACAGGTCAAATTTTCCCATATTTCGAGTAAATTGAGCATTGCTTAATAAAATCCGGGCTAGCTCGGTAACTAAGATAGCTAGGTACAAACGAAAAAAACAACACTAAAATACCCTTGAAATGTTATTTCTGCATTATGTCCTCAGATTTGAGATATGCACATATATTGCACATATATTGGACACATTCTGCCCGAAGGAAAAAATAATATTATGATAGGTCAAACAGGAATGACGTCAGAGTGACATCATGTTCTGCGTTTTTTGTTGAAAAATAAGGTTTTGCAAGAAACGCTGTCAAAAGTGCAGTTTATAAGATAACTGCAATTGTGATATTACCAAATGACAGATAATGAACTCGCTATCAAAAAAACTTTTTAAAAATTTTTCTCGGTTTTTCGGAAATTTTTTGACCTTGCGAAACTCAGAAACAGAGAAATCTAAGAGTATTTTTTGTAACATTTTTTTCTCAAAATGAAATCCGAATTTTTCAAAAAACGGAATTGTATATGTTCAGAGAATACAAAAATATGAGTAGCAATTTGAATACGATATCTTCAAAAAATGACTGACTTACATTTCAAAGTAAAATCCGACCCCACCTTAACCCGCGCGGCGTAGGGGGGTAAAATACCCCCCCTCCCGGATTTCGCAAGAACTTGGAAAAACCGTAAGAGATAAACGACGTCAAAGTTTCAGTACCTTATACAGCATCAAAATTTGACGTCTCCCTTAAAAAAAAAAAATCATATATTTTTTTTTTAACTTTGGGAGATATGAGTTTTGATGACGTCATTCATGCCATTTTTGGTTAAAATAACGGATTACTGTGATGCATCGTAGAAAACATAACTTTAAGGCAAATTGCAAACGCAAAACTGAATGAGAAAGGAAATTTAATTCTCTACAAAATGGCAATTTCGGATTTCCAAAATTTTGGGTTTTTGACCCCCTAAAATAAAAAAACTGTTTTTTCATAATTTTTTTCCCCCATTTTTTTTCTCAAGGTATTTAAAAAAAGGAATATATGTAAGAGAATCAAGTGTAATAAATACCCAAACCAAATTTCAAAGTAATATCTTCATTTTTCAGTGACTGATGGCTTTCCAAGCATAAGTAGGTAATGACGTCATTTTCCAAAATTACGTTTTTTGGGATTTTTTGACCTGATACAAGATATATAAATGTCATTTTTTTGTTTAAGGAGACAAAAATGACCTAGAAACAGCATGGTTTATATTAGTTCAGTTCAGTTTTGACCTTAGATGACCGGATTTTGACCTTTTATGGGGTCAAGTTGTAAAAAATGGCTGTTGCTATCGATTTTTACGTGCAAAATAACCCCTAATACATTGTGTCACAATACTTTCATTTGACCTTCGGACAGTGACCTTTGTGACCTGACCTTGACCTTTGCATGCAAATTCACTTTATTAATGCAGGAATGTAGTTACACCTTTGAGACTTTATGTGCATCGATAGTCTTAATCAAAGGATTTCTAATTGAAAGTATGAGCCATTAACGTCAATTAACTGAAAACTTCCATATGACCTGACCGTGACCTGACATTTGACCTATTTGAAAACAAATTGGTATGAAATTCGATTCGGTTTCATTGAAAGCTTTCGACGCCGCTTGCGCGTCTCGCTGCGGTCATTGGTTCGAAGATAAAGAGGGGTAATATTTACCCCCCCTACGCGCGCGTTCGGCTGGAGACCCCTACGCCGCGCGGGCATAGGGGTCATACAGCATAACCAATAACCATGCATACAAATTGCATTTCCGTTTTTTGCCTTTTACTTCCATTTGTATGATAAAACAAAACAATGTCTAAGGTCATTTTTCACGTTCTTGTCGAAAAACGAACCCATATACATGTGTTACAACTCCTAATGACCGTAATCTGCAATTTGACCTCGTGACCTCGGATGACCTTGACCTGACCCAGGGTAAAACACAGCTTTGAATGGTTATCATAAGTGTTAGATACACGAGTCATACCGATTTATCAACTGATAATGCATTAAATATCGCATTTCTGCGCGACGATTCCATCCACCGGACTTTGATGACAAGGTCAAACATTTTGTCTTTGACGTGACCTGTGACGTCATCGGTGACCCTGAGGTTAACAATATCACGTTTCCCTCAACAAAATTTAACATGGCTGTTTAATTCCGTTTGAATTTTTCAGATCGGTCCAGTAGTTCCGGAGATCAGAGGGGGGACTATATACACCCCCGTCACCACCCCCCCCCCCCCAGTAACTCGCGTTACAGAATATACCCCAGTAAAGCGCGGGTTAACCGTTGTGGCTTTGGCATGTCAAACTTTCAAAAACGTGACTTGAGGTCAGGTCAGTTAATGTGACCTGATGACGTGACCATAAAAGTAAGGAGGTAGTAAAACTTTTACAATGTGTGGGTAATTGACGCCCGAGCAGCTGGGGCATTCCATGACAGATCGACCAAAAACAATATCGAAATAACACCCTATATCTCAGATTTCAATAAAATTGTATCTTAGGGGTTATCTGAGCCGTAGATTTAAGCTGTGACATTTTTAGCCTCGTCCGTCAAACGGTTTTTGAGTTATAGCCTCAGACATTATTTTATTTTGCTCAAACCTTTAATTTTCAGCGGGTGATATCTCCCATCTAAATTGTGGAAGTCATATAAACCTATATATCATAAGAATTAACTTTTTTGAATATTAACAATTTTTGTCATTTTCAAACAAGACCTTAAGTAAAATCACGTTTTTGTATAATGTGGCCACTTAAAATTATTATGTTTTTCTTCACCAGCATTGGCTTCAATATATAAGCCATCGATAGTAAAAATATTGGAGATATACCTTTTCTCTTTTTTTATATTTTTGAATTTAGAAAATGNGGGGTAACCGGGAGCCTGCCACTACTCATCCTGTGCTATCCAAATCGCTATATGTGACCTAAAATCGGAGGGAATTATTGCAATGTATCATGTTATATACAAAGTTGTCATTTAGGTGAAACATATTGTACAATAATGTAGCTCGAAAATAAAGCATGATTTGAAAGATGGCTGTCCGTCATCGAAAAACATCTGTGTCCCCCCCCCCTCCCCAGGGAAAATCTCTTACAGAAGGACCTGAGAGGCAGACTGGCAATGTTCCCACTGCAGAGGGCAGCAAAGGTCAGCAGAGAACTGTCACAATTGTCTGCAGACTACCACCCCTGCCGTGACACTGGGGTGGCATTGTCACCCCTAAAATGTAGGCCACCGTCAACCATGGTAATCGGTGCTGTTTTGTCAAACCTTGTAAATTCATACCGATGTGAACATATATGGAACAAGTGTCCATTTGTTGACGAATGCAAACATTGTTTAGTCACGTCAGACTAGAATGCTAATATTACTCTATATCTAGTCATGACCATATACTCGACAATTTGACCGAAACTTTCGTTCTGTATCGGGTTATTTGAATTCAATTATCTAACCGATAGCACGTCGAAGCAACAGCTGTGTCGGCGCCACTGGGCGGGGCAGGACAGGGTGGCGGCAACGGACATAACAGGAATAAGCAGGGCGGGGTAGGGTTAGGTGGAACAGGACGGGACAGAGGCGGGACAGAGGCGGGACAAAGGCGAGTTGAGGCGGGACAGCGGTGAGCGGCGGGGCAGAGGAGGGTCAGAGGCGGGTAAGAGGCGGGACAGCGGCGGGGCTGTGGCGGGGCTGTGGCGGGGCTGTGGCGGGGCTGTGGCGGGGCTGTGGCGGGGCTGTGGCGGGCTGTGGCGGGGGCTTGGGCGGAGGCTGAGGCGGGGGCTGAGCGGGGGCTGAGGCGGGGCTGTGGCGGGGGCTGATGGCGGGGGCTGTGGCGGGGGGCTTAGGCGGGGGCTGGAGGCGACCGGCCCGGGGGGCTGAGGCAGGGCTGAGGAAGGGCTGAGGAAGGGCTGAGGAAGGGCTGATGCAGGGCTGATGCCTGAGGAAGGGTTGATGCAGGGCTGATGCAGGGCTGATGCAGGGCTGAGGCAGGGCTGAGGCAGGGCTGAGGCAGGGCTGAGGCAGGGCTGAGGCAGGGCTGAGGCAGGGCTAAGGAAGGGCTGAGGCCGGGCTGAGGTCAAGGGTCTGAGGCAGGGCTGAGGCAGGGCCCTGAGGGGGCATGGGGCATTATCTGAGGCAGGGCTCCCTGAGGGTCGTGGGGCCAGGCGCATCCCTCCGTGTTGAGGCAGGGCTGAGGAGGGCCTAGAGGCAGGGCTTGAGGCAGGGGCTAAGGAAGGGCTGAGGGCAGGGCTGAGGCAGGGCTGAGGGCGGGCAGGGCTTGAGGGGGTGGGCGGGTGGCAGGGCTGAGGGCAGGGCTGAGGGGGGAGGGCGGTCTGAGGCAGGGCTGAGGCAGGGCTGGGCAGGGCTTAGGCAGGGCTGAGGCAGGGCTGAGGCAGGCTGGGGAAGGGCTTGAGGCAGGGCTGAGGGGCAGGGCTGAGGCAAGGGCCGAGGCAGGGCTAAGGCAGGGCTAAGGCAGGGCTAAGGCAGGGCTAAGGCAGGGCTAAGGCAGGGCTAAGGCAGGACAGAGGCGGGAAGGGGAAGGTATAAGCGTCACATTTTAATCAAATAATTACCATATAATAAGTGTAAACCCGTGCACAGCCGGTGTTCGCACCAACCACAGACTGCCAGGAGGGGGGGGGGGCGGATAGCCGCCCCTTAGATCTAAACAAACTCACGGTGTAGCGTGAAGCAGAAAACAACGTTAGATAACACGAGACAAGCTCTATCGAAATTTTACCAACCATGTTTACATGAGCTCAAACTTACGAAAAATTGAAGTTAATTTCGGGTGAACGTTAGTTTTGTCTCATGTGAGAGGGCTCCATGTCTTAGGCCGGTCAATATTGAGGTCACCAGAGTTCATCAGAAGTCAAATTTTCTGTTATATTTGGGGGGTGTCATTAACAAAACTCTATGTATCTTGGAAACTCAGAGTTAGCGACACACATCATGTGTCGCTACACATATGTGTCCCTATAATTTCGTCTAGTTATACCGTACCAAGGAATTAGGTAAGACGAAATGCGTCCACGTGGTGGTGTGCTTGCTGTTTATACAGTGAGTCCCACAATTGATGCCACACCCCTCCACGAGCTCAATTCCTCCCAGTTGGCGCAGCGCGAAATGGGAAATTTTGCCCCTCAGGCCGAAAAAAGAGGTTCGTCAGGCCGACTAGACGTCCCTCAGGTCGAACCAAGGGTCCCTCAAGCAGGGACTATCATGGGCTGGGTGAACCCATGGGGGGAGGTACCACATTATCACAATTCTCCGATTGTCTGGGTTGGGTATGCATTTTTGACTTTTCATGGGTATTGGTGGGCATGGGTATGGCAATTTTAGAACAATGTCGCTAAGCCTTGTTTGTTTTACAAGGCAACCCAGATGTTTTAGCCAGGTAATAATGTTTTTTTAAATGATTAAGAATACTTAAAAAATAGGCCTTTGGCAATTATATGACAACAATAAATCGTGGTAGATAGGGCGTCGTTTATCATGTCTGATCCTAAAAGTTCTCCCTGATTCCAATCATCTGCCTTAGCCTGAATGGGGCCACAAATGGGCATGGGTATTCAATATTAAGAATTTGAAAAATGGGTCTGGGCTTGGTATTCATGGGTTTTGGCTGGACTGGGCTTGGGGTTTGGGCACCCATGATAATCTCTGCCCTCAAGCCAACTGAGGTTCCTTCAAGCCGGCCGAAGTTTCCTCTAGTCAACCAAGGGCCCCTCAGACCGACTGAGGCCCATCAGGCCGTCAGGGAAGCCCCTCAGGCCAAAACCAATGGTTTCTTAAGGCCGACTGGAACCCACTCAGGCAGGGGCGGGTAGGAACTCATTTCAAGCTGGGGGGAAAAGGCATTTGAAGTCCGAATTCTTTCCATGTTAGGGGGCAAGTTTCCCACACACCTACAGTGACAAGCGGTTACAAACACTTACAGTGAACGGTTGCTCCTAGTCCCATTTCACCTGGCCTTTACCTGCTACGTGGGAGGTTTTTCACCTACGCCCTAAGTGAGGCGGTTTGAGCTCCTAGCACATTTCCCTGACCCTTAACCTGCTACATTGGAGCGGTTCGCTCCTACTTTTCTACAATGAGCGTTTTAACTTTTCCCTAATTCCTGCAGTGAGCGGTATGGTCCTGCTTCTATACACCTGAGAGCCTGACAGCTGTAGCGAGCGGTCAGCTTCTACATTCCTGCGGTGAGCGGATCACTTCTGCAATTCTTCTCTACGCCGCTCCATTCTGCGCTACCACCGCTCTCGTCATGGCTGAACCGTCGTCTCGTGCTGTGGAGGGAGACTCCCAGGTAATGATTCCAGCACCGACCTCGGAAGGGGCAGCCGCGGCTGCCGTGACCGTCCGCAGCCACGTGGCACCGCCGATATTTTTCGAGGAAGAACCAGAATCTGGCTTGTGCAGCTGGGATCTGTCTTCCTGCCAGTGGCGTAACCGACAGCCGACTCATTTTCAGATAACTGTGACGCTCTGCTAGCCAGGACATTCTACTGCCGAGAACTTCGCCGATATTCTGCGCAACCCACCAACGTCGGAGCCGTACAACTGCGCTCGCAGACGCCATAAGTCAGCGTTTTGGGAAGTCGGTGGAACCAGCCCCCCTCAATTTGCCTGGCAACACTTGAACTGTGTCGTCATCACTTCAACAGCGAGCCGGCTTTAACATGTTGGCCTATGGGAAAACAGGTGGTATTCGGGTCGCAATTTCCAACATTTTTAAAATAATTCGTTCAGAAGATGATACACAAATGTGATGCCTAAGGGCTTGCCTATTCATATCTGGGGTCGTTCTGGCAAAATTGAGTCAAATTTTTGCTCAATAAATTGTTTTATGGAACCCGGCACGCCTTCCAATAGGGGTCACTTTCAGCTTATCTGACGGTATTAGGCGTCAGATTTCGCCTTTATTGACAATGCGCCAATACCGCTAATCAGCGCGCTCGAGGAAGCGAAGGTGCCATGCAGGCTTGTGTTACCATGGCAACCAC
>VOPJ01002542.1:21496-41218 GCA_014673585.1 Semibalanus balanoides
GGGGGGCCGAATAAGCCCCCCCCCCGACAGATTCGTATACTTTTCATCCCTCCAGGAATAGGGTTAGACGCAGCAAGTGACTGAAAAGTTAAAAGGGATCACAAATTGGCAAAATGAAAGGGAATAACCAAGAACACTGACTGAAGGTCAGTCGGGGAATGATATACCTGAACTGTTCTGAAGAAACAGAGCAGGTATGAGGGAAGGGAAGGCAATCAAATCTTTAGAAAATAGTGACGCGACCGCTCGCTTTGCGTGCTGCCGCTCGACTGTAAGCCGGCTAATAATGTGGTAGTGTGCATCAGCCCCCCTCAATTTGCCTGGCAACACTTGAACTGTGTCGTCATCACTTCTACAGCGAGCCGGCTTTAACATGTTGGCCTATGGGAAAACAGGTGATATTCGGGTCGCAATTTCCAACATTTTTAAAATAATTCATTCAGAAGATGATACACAAATGTGATGCCTAAGGGCTTGTCTACTTATATCTGGGGTCGTTTTGTCAAAATTGAGTCAAATTTTTGCTTAAGAAATTGTTTAATTGAACCCGGCACGCCTTCCAATTGGGGTCACTTTCAGCCTATCTGACGGTATAAGGCGTCAGATTTCGCCTTTATTGACAATACGCAAATACCGCTAATCAGCGCGCTCAAGGAAGCGAAGGTGCCATGTAGGCTTGTGTTACCATG
This sequence comes from Semibalanus balanoides, assembly GCA_014673585.1. NCBI lineage: Eukaryota > Metazoa > Arthropoda > Thecostraca > Balanomorpha > Balanidae > Semibalanus > Semibalanus balanoides. Next base: position 22,186 of record VOPJ01002542.1, read on the forward strand.
GCAACCACCGTGACTCAACTAATCCAACAACTGGCAATATGGTTGTTTCTTCGTATGAACCATAATTGTTTTGAAATATGTAATGTCTCGTTTACTATTTTACAGCAATTCATACCAAATGGATATTTCGTTTTGTATTATTTCGCTCTTCGAATTCAGTACACCATTATTTTTAAGTTTTTCGTAAGAATGTAATGGATTTATTTTGTAGCACTAGGAGTATACTAAAAATATGTGGTATAAAACCTAGAATCTAGTGCAGAGCTGGTGACGTAGGAACGAGACAACCTGTTGTTCTATAGCCTTGGTGTGCATTTGATTATGTTGGCAAGTCTCGAGCGTTTGTGAGCTTGGTGGGCCGGCCGGCCGGCCGACGTTTCGCATACGCGGGGCGGGCCGGCCGGCCGAGACGGGGCGCAGTGAGTGCCGGGGCTGGACCGGAGAAGCAGCGCGGGGCTGTGGTCGCCCATTTGTTAAACTTGACCCTTATGTGTATAAGTCAATACAATTCAATACATCAATAGCTTCAAATCGTTTTTTTTTTAGGAATTCAGGTGGTATCTCAGTTTGTTCCAACACCAGTGTCGATAATGTGGTGATGACTTATCAGACAGAACCTGCCCCATATACGGGGAACGTTCTGTCACCTATGGGTACATTCTGTCACATATGGGGCACTTCCTGTTATCACCGAACGGTCATCTGTAGCGTCCCTGCAGTTGGAGAGAAAATTTCATTCATCGCTATCATCAATAGTGTAGAAAATTACGGCCATAAACGATTCCAACACTGCATTTTTGCCTTTTCTTGGTTATCCTTGCACGAATCAGGGCATATTTTGACATGTTAACTGGGTGTGTGGGATTTCCACTGCAATGCCTGGAAATCCCCCCCCCTAGTGGACGCAAAGATCCACCGCAGTCAATGGCAAGAAAAACACGTAAAAAACAACACCGGCCAAGTGATACAANGCGCCAATTATCCACCCTGTGATGAACCCCTTCTTTACCACAGTGTACTCAAATCCCCACCCCAAGCTGAGTCCCGTCAGTCCCATAGTGCACCGAAACCCTGCTCAGAAATACACAAAATGCTCTCTGTTCCATAGTGCACCAAAACCCCGCTCCGAGATGAACCCGGAGGAGCTGGCGAAGATGGAGGAGGAGGAGTTTAACACGGGCCCGCTGTCAGTGCTGACCCAGTCGGTGAAGAACAACACCCAGGTGCTCATCAACTGCCGCAACAACAAGAAGTTGTTGGCCCGCGTGAAGGCGTTCGACCGTCACTGCAACATGGTGCTGGAGAATGTCAAGGAGATGTGGACCGAACTGCCCAAGACAGGCAAGGGCAAAAAGAAGGTAATTAGCTGGCTATAGGGCGGTTAAGTGATGACGTCTCATGGTTCCAACAGCTGACTGCGCTAACGTTGAAGAGTTTCATCAGGAGCAACGATTGTGAAGTACCTGCTGGCAGTTTTCGTGTCTAATTCACTGTATTTCTTAACCCTCTATCACATTTTTCATTTGATTCCATTCCATAATGCATCGGAACTTCTAGAGAACTGGGAGTCACTTCGAGACTACTAAACTATTTACAGTTGATACCTGTGTTAATTATTTTGTATTTGTTGTATTTTCTTGCAACTAGAGTAACTACGTTTTGATTTGCATTATACCATTTTTGTCACTAGATAATTCGTGCATATAAAACGCTCATGTTTATGTTAATTATTTTGTTTCATTCTGTGACTGGAAAATTTGTGCATTCAAATCGCCCATTTTATTTAGTAGCCCACCGAAGTTATCCGCTTTTCCTTATAAATCCCTAACATCAATGCAGACAAAATGGATCAAAATGAAAATATGCATCTTGGTTTACTCCATAACATATTTTTGGGCGTCAGAAAATCATAAATGTACCAGAATTGAGGCTCGAAGTGAATCCCCTATATCTGTAAGGGAGGTGTTCACCTTTGACATGGAGTTTTGAACTGAGATAGCAGTTTTGTAGAGCAGATCGAAAAATTAGTTATGCTGAAGAATAAACTCCGCCAACGTAAAGTAGTTTCGACCACAAGGGGGAATTTTAAAGGTCTGCATTTTTCGGGCCCCCAAAACAGCTCCGTAGCTTATGTTCGCGGCCAGACGAGGCGCCGAGGGTAGGACACCTCTGACACGTAGTACCTGATCACGACGGCACTCGTTAATATCCGCTTCAGCCGCCCTCGGGCTGCGCAGCAACCCTTTGTCAGAGGACTGTACTAGGCGTCTGGCGAGCCAAACGCCACCTGCTATCGCACGATTTCTCGTGAAATGCCAAAGGAAACTTACTTCTCTTCTCCACATACTATCACATCACTGTCCAAAACCAAAAGTCATATTCGTAGTTTTGAGCTCAAGATGCACCGTATGGTTGAATTTCAAGACAACTTTCAAGGTGAGCTATTCCATTTAAGCACTAGAGCAGTCAGCTGTTGGAACTTCGACGTCACACTTAACAGCCCTATAGGTTGTAGGGTCCTTGAGATCTTGAACTGAGTTGATACCCTCTTCAGATATTGAACGTAACCCTGTGTTCGATGCGTTTGACTTGCACGCCCTGCGCCTGCCGTTACCCTGTCTGTGATATCTGACAATGGTGCGTCCGTTGCAGGCGAAGCCGGTCAACAAGGACCGCTACATTTCCAAGCTGTTCCTGCGGGGCGACTCGGTGATCCTCGTTCTGCGCAACCCTCTGGCCACGGCGCAGGGCAAGTAGCGCGGGCCGACGCCGTCCCATCACTCACGGCGCGAACTGCGCGCACATTTCTCTCACATCAGTGTACATTGTGCTATGTGTACCAATACATGTCCGAACGGTGGGCGACGTGTGTCGCGCTGAGAGCTGGTGTTGAGAGAGCGGGGCGACGCGACGAGAAGCGTCCGCTTGTCGACATTGTAGTCAGGGCTGCCGAGTCGGAGTTGGTGATTTCGGCAGGAGTCGGCAAAATTGTGCCGACTCCGACTCCGGCTGTCAGCCATGGGCAGCGCATGGGCAGAATATTTTCCAGGTGTATTTTAGTGAAGCAGCGGTGGCGATGACTGAAAATCGTGCCCCTTCGACTTCTTTCCTTCGGTTCCCTTGCCATTTGACCCTCGCCCGTATAGGGCGAGGGTTAATTAACTGCGTGACCGTGTAGAGGGGGGGGGTACAATCCCCCTGGCGTTTCCCCCCTAATTGAGCTAGAGCTCGATTAAAAAACGAGCATGTTGCTTGTGACGAGAGGGCGGCTGCCATTGACATCCGATGTTGAGGTCCTGGGTTATTAGGTGATCTCTAAGGTCAAGTCAATGACCCGAATGTCATACGATCGTAATGTGTACAAATTGAATACTTATCGAGCTAAAATCGCGAAGAAACATATTAGTATGCTAAATGAGTGCCAAAATGTGAAATCATCGTCACAAAATGTCCTATAAACTACCAAATTCCTACAAGGTCATGTGAGGTCATCTGAGGTCAATGACCTCGGTTGACCTGTGGAAGTGCATGACACCAGTGCAACATATAATTATGTCAAATGGCTCCCAGATTTGAAATCTGCGTCACAGATTGTTTCAAGAAACGTCCAGAAGCTAAAAAGTCATCGGAGGTCAGTGACCTCGGTTGACCTCAACAAGTCGCAATCTCTGCGAAACCACAACTGTCACCCCGGAAATGCACATGATACAAGGATCGATACTACGGGACGCCAGTTGCGCCACACATGAACTTGAGAAATAGGTCACGGGTCATGGAAGTTTGAAGTTAGAAAGTGTAAGAGTACCTACTTGTCAAATTGCTTAAAAGTAGGGCACTGCTAATTTAATCGTAATCGGATGATAAATACGTGTTATTCGCGAAAAACGAGGAATACCCGCGCTTGACCGGGGGGGGGGGCAAATATTGCCCCTCCCCCTGACGAGTTATCGCGATAGCCCAAAACTCAATATCGAAACTTTTGGTACCTTCTTCCACATCATTTTTACATCTGAGAAGAAAGAAGAAATTTCGTCGATAAATTTGTGAGATATAGCCAACTTTGTGACGTTACTACACACGAGTTTGACGATTAAAACAGCTTAACTTAAACAGACCGTACAAATACCACGTTTTGACTAAAATGCAAACTGGAAAACGACAAAAAAGATCGAAAATGTTGACTACAAAATGGTTATCTCGGATTTCTTGAAGTTATAATTTTTGACCCCCAAAATTTTTAAAACTTTTTTTGGGCAAAATTGTCTCAAAACCATAATTTTCACAGATGTTAAAAAAACAGAATTTACGATGAAGAATCGCATCTTAAAAATACTCTAACCAAATTTCGAACCAATATCTTTGTTTTTGAGTGAGTAATGGCTCTGTAAGTATGGTAACTAATGACGTAATACTTGAAATTGCGTTTTTTGGCTTTCTTTGACAAGGTAGAGACAAATAATTGTCAATGTTTTTCTGAGATAGAACTGGAAGACACATACCTTTTTTGTAAATGTTATCAATTTCAAATTTTGACCTTTTGTGACCTGAATTTGACGTAAGCTTGGCACTAACTTCATTTAAACGAGGTCAGATGGTAAAATGATCATCGCTATCGAATTATACGTATAAAACAGCCCATCGAACAGGTTCGCATGATATTCGAAAATATTTTTCGGATGGTGACCTTTTGTGAAGCTGAGCCGTTGGTTTTTAAAAATCGAAGCTGCTGGCCGATTTTTTTAAAGAATGTGCTCAAAACTCGGCGCAGGAGCAAGAACGGCCTCTGACCCTGACTTTGCCAAAAACATTATTTGTAGTCATGCGGGATGTGTATTATAACTTTGGGAACACTTTTGGTGATCATAGTCGCAATCTAAGGCTCTGGATAGAAAGTATGGTTCATAAACTCAAATGTCTCGATTTTGACCTTTGACCTAACCTTGACTTGATGCGACCTGAATCTAAAAAAACAAGTATGATTTAGATGCGTCTCAATAAGAGCTTTAGTACGCCGCCTTGTGCGTCTCGCTGCGATCATTGGTTACGGAGATAACGAGGGGAAATATTGTCCCCCGGCCAATGGTGTTCGGCTGAGACCCCGGTCAAGCGCGGGTTAACCCTATTCCCTGCGGGGGCAAATTCTGACCCCGGTAGTTTTTCGCCTGCCGCTTCCGAACCGTTACGTCTATTGTCTTGAAACTTTTGGACTTGTCCTAGAATCGAAAGACGCGTGTTGTCATTTTTTTAATCGGCTCAGCAGAGGTGGCTCCAGGCTCATGTTTTTGGGAGGTCGTTACGAATGCGGTTGTGCGGCGCCTACTTCCTTCGTAGTTTGTGGTGGGATAAAAGCGTCAGAAGCTATGTCATCGCTATGTACATCATACAAACTTGGATTATACATATTTTGGGGCAGAGGCGCACTCGGTACATAAAATGGGAGGCGATATCCTCCGTCAAGTTGGGCCCAACTTCAAATTAGTAAGATGATAAAAGGCGTTCCGCACATGGTGCCCCCCACGTTGTTTACCTGTATCCGCCTATGTGCAATACATTACATTTAATGAATTACAGAAACAAAGCCCACATGTGACGTTTCACGTTCCTATCGTCTCAATCACTCACGAACAGCACATAATTGTTTTCAGAAAATCCCCCCATTTTCATCCCTGAGTACGGCTATGATTTTTCATTTGTTACTTTTTCCTTTCATATATTGAAGCCCATTAAATTGGAAGCTGAAACAAGTATGCATGAAAATTGGTCAATTCACGTGGCCGCAATTCATGGGATGAGAAAATCCCCCCCCCCCGGCCACTTTAAAGGAAATGGTTCACCTTCAACATGGGTTTTGAACTCAGATAGCCAGTTTTGTTAGCCCGTGATGAAAAAACCCCTAACTGCAAGTTTTTCATGGGCTGAAAGGGCTCTCCAGCCGAATATATTTGACTTTTTTGACGAAGGATTTGTGGGGTCTCACACACCTGAGCAGAGGCTATACGAGTAATCTTACGCACTATACATCGAATCTGATTGGCTGAGCAACGTTTGACGTTGCGCGAGAGTACCATATAGTTTTGATGAAATTAATTATTGTCACGTCCTGTCCTGAATCCGGCGCGATTTGTATGCCATTTTTTTGACATTATTGAAAATAAGTTTTGTATTTACACTATAATCAAACTGTGTTTGAAAAAAACAATGCCATGTGAACTATTTCCTTTAAGGTCGGTGGAGAAAAATACTTGTATTTTTCTCGAAACCTTGACTGATCACCTGCAGCTGTCACTGTACAAAAAACTTGTGTGTATTGAATTGCGCCAAATTGTATTAAAAAGATGCGCCTTTATCCATAGCTTCTCCCGTAGGTCAATATATGAGTAATGACATTGTCCCCCCCCCCCAAAAAAAAAAATTGAGGCGACTTAGCGAGAACAAGATTCCCATCGTTCCAGCAGCACTTCATACTTGAACTACAAACTAGAGGGAATTTGACAACTTGTCAGAAAGGTGGAAACATTTCCGTTTACTTGACTGTGACCCGACATGTGACTTTATTTAGAAAATTTCGCGTATGCTTTAGATGCGTCTCATTGGGAGCTTTCGATTACCGCCTTACGCGTTTCGCTGCGATTATTGGTTCGAAAGATAACGAGGGGGCGAAAAACGCCCTCCCACCAGTCAATGGCGTTCGGCTGAGACCCCAGCCAATGCCGGGTTAAAGGCCGGAGTCGATTTCGGAGTCGACTCCAGGGGGGTCGGAATCGGAATTACCTGACAACTGATCGACTTCGTAGCCCTAACTGGCATCATAGCTGGCCTGGCTGTTCTGACTGCAAAGCTGTGCTCGAAAAACGAGGACGTCTGACCGAAACTTTTCGACATCGCGACTCTCATTCGTTAGCCTCGGCTGCTTCAAGCTCCATCCATCGACCGAACTGTAGTTCACTCCAGGGCAATAGAACACTGTTCACTCAATCCTCAAACGCACGGCTAGTACACAGTACGGATCGGTTTATTGGGCGGCCGACTCTCCCCGAGGGCGGCTAGGGGCCGCCGTTAGAACGGAACAGTGAGACGATTTGTTATCAAACTCTGCGCGCGCCCTTAGTCGTTCTGGGCGATGGTGGTCAGGTGCACGTCGATCTCGGCCTCCGTCAGCGTCCTGCGGGGAGGTTGTAGACGCAGTCAGACACCCGGCCAGCACCCGCGGAGTTATGGATGAACAGAGCGATTAACGACCCCAATCAAGTGGAAACACGCGATAGAACATATGTGAGCGAGGCAGGGAGAAATAGCTTGGAACAGACATTTTCAGAGGAGACTCACGGGGCAGATTGCCATCAAACTGATATCACGACAGAATCTGACAGAACAAATTGAATCACAGTGACTTCCAAATCACCTCTTTTATCATTTTTCGTCATCTCATCTCCATTAATTTACCAGCAAACCTCACAGTCATAAAAAACATACATATCAACATACACAGTGCTACCTTCGAAGTAGTTTTGCTGTGTATTTTGAATGATGTTAACACAATAGATTCCCTAAAATGTACTGCAGCATAATTCCGCTATCTTGACTCAGCATCTGTAACATGTTCAGTGAACCGGCGGTCTTACCTGAACTCTGGGTTATCTTTCGAGACGACGGCCACCTCGATCTCCGTCGGCTTGAAGTCGGCCGACAGCACCGTAGACAGAGCGGTGATGGCCAGCTGCGGAACGAAGCAGAGCGGTTACACGAATAGTCATGGTAGCGGGCACGTCGGGGACATATGATAGGGCACACACGCTGGTGCCGGATGCCGTATCGCCAGATTCGTTTGAATTTAATTTAGCATGGAAAACATGCAGTTAGATTTGGTAGCGGTGAGCGAGGCAACACGGGAAACATAATAGCTCTATTTTCTTTTGAGCGTTCTTTACCAATAAACCGACAATGACAAAACTTGAGCATTCAATAGTTCTTCAGAATAATCCAGGTACCATGAAGCCAGATACTAGAAAGTACCATGTAGGTACCAGGTTCGTACCTGATACAGCAGCTTTACAGCGCTGCTGTGCAGAGCCAGCAAACTTAACTCCCTCTAAACCCACCCACTACACTACAACACACCCCCAGCCACTGACGTGAATGGCTTCCGTGTGCTCAAAGTCTGTCTTCTTCTTCAGCTTCTTCTCGAGGAAGGCGTTGGCCTCGGTCTGCTTGACGCCGACACTGCAGGCGCGGAATCCACAGAAGTAGCCGGCCGGGTCGGCCTTGTAAACGCAGGCTCCCAGCTCGTCGTCATACGCGATCAGCGTCATGCCTGCGTAGGCAGAGACAGCGATAGTGACGGCCGACGGGACGTTTACCAGTGGATTGGTGCACACGACTACATGTACTCGACAGGGGTAATGGAATAGGGTATGCATTTTGTCATCAAAGTAGCTAGATGGGACCATATTGCATCAAATGCAAACGTGGTCGTGTTCAGTTGGTCTTCCTCGACATCAGATGACAGAGGCATGATGGTGATGATTTGGGTTTAACGGCGCCTCAACTATAAAGTGATGTGGCATGACAGAGGCAAGTTAGCAGGTTACAACACTTCTTAGCCGTTAGCGCACATACCACAAGAGTTCTGCCGAAGTTCAACTCTCAATACGCGACCCAAGCCGTGACCTCATTCAATATAATCAGCTGACGGCGTGGCATACTCAGCTGACTGCGTAGTGTTAAAGGCCATAGACAAAAAAAAAATAAGACGTTTTTCCCGTTATTTGAAGTTCAACTTAGCATTGAGAGGCCACGAAATGGATCAGACTATTTTTATTATGGTTTTAAGAGGTTTGAAAGCTAGTTTTATGCTAACGCTGCTTCGTACTTCGTGTAAGAGTGATACTCATACAATGCTGGCGCATATGCTAATGTTTGATTCATAATCACCAGTAACTTTCCTGAAAGCATTGAGTAGATACTTTACTGGGGCATTCCAAGACGAATCGAAAAACAAATTGACACCCTCATATTTGGGGAAATTCTGAAAATGAATTGATAGGGTAATTTAGGGCGCTAAAGCCAGCTGTGATTATCTTAATTTTGTCAGATCAATGGTCACCGAGTTATATTCTCATTCCTCGGGCATTTTTGAGAGATCATATTGTAAGGCTATCTTTGATCGCCTGTAGCTTGCAGACGAATTGCACGAACGTAATATAAATTCACACGATTTAGTTTGCAATAATGCGAGGGAACTTTAAATGGACACTGCCACCTTCCCAAAAGTTCTCAAATGTACGCCGCTTGTGGTGCTAAATATGAAGTAATTGCTGCCGAACACGATTATGACAGTTGTTTCTCACAAACAGTGCTCAATTTCATAAAAAGATAAGTTTTAATATTTGGGCTGATGACGTCATATAAAGAAATTTCGGGAATAGAAAAACCTTCACGCTGCCATATGTACGGCTAATGTATGGCCAAATGTAAAACAAGTCGACTGTCATCAACATTTGTAAAGAGTGACTACGTCATCGGATCAGGGTCCCGGTTCAAATACACTGGGGACTGGGGATGTTACACATGTCAAAATCAAACTCAAATTTCTTTGTGATTCGACCTCGGTGGTTGTTTTAACTTATAGTATACATAATTTAAATGCCTAGCACGGAAAATGGCCATCTTAACTCAAATATAATGTTAAGGTGGCAGTTAAGCAATTTCAGATGTATAATTTCTTTGTTTTTTTTTTGGCCCCGTGACTTTGCGACCTAGTTTTCCATGAAATACCTCGATCTGTGACATAACCAAAATTGCATTTTTGTCTGAAGCAAAATCAGTCTTTATAAATATTCTTTCAAAAGGAAATACAAAATGTGTTTTGCCTATAAATATTACTTTTAAGTTTGGCAAAAACTCCGGTAGGCGGCGCTGGTAACATATATCTGTGTATCTTCGAACTGGGTAGAGATATCGAGATGCAGTAAGCACCAGTGGATAGGTCAAACTATTCTGAGAGCAAATTGGAAGTATACTTTTGTGATCTGAGGTCAAGGTCAAAGTAGTATTTAAAGTCAAATATTGCAGGTAGCGCTTTGAACACATGTATGCGTATCTCAGGACTGGTTAGAGATATCGAGATGCGGTTAAGGACAGTGAATATGTCTTAGTATTCTGAGACGAAAATGTGAACTCATTTGCGTGATCTGAGGTCATGTTCACGGTAATATTTAAGGTCAAATATTGCAATTGTGACCTTAATATGACCTTGACCTTGGCATAGATATCGAGATGCAGTAACCGACAGTGGATAGGTCTGAGGATTCTGACACCAAAATGTAAGCAAACCTTTGTGATCTGAGGAGAATATCAAGGTCGTATTTAAGGTCAAATATTGCAGGTGACGCTTTGAACACAATGTCTGTGTGTCTCTAGACTGGATAAAGATATAAAGATGCAGTAAACGACAGTGGATAGGTCTGTGTATTCTAAGACGAAAATGTAAAATACTTTTGTGATCTGAGGTCAAGGTCAGTGCTATATTTTAGGTCAAATATTGAAATTGTGACATTAAATATGACATTGACCTTAAGCCACAAAAGCATATTTACATTTTGGTCTCAGAATACTTAGACCTATTCACTGTCCTTTACCGCATCTCGATATATCTACGCAGTTTAGAGATACACATGTGTTCAAAGCGCTACCTGCAATATTTGACCTTAAATGCGACCTTGATTTTGACCTCAGATCACAAAAGAGTATTACAATTGATTCTCAGAATAGTTTGGCCTTCCAATGGCCTTTACTGCATCTCGACATCTCTACTCTACCCAGTCCAAAGATACACGTATATATGTTCCCAGCGCTGCCTAGCGCAGTTTTTGCCAAGTTTAAAAGTACTATTTATAGGCAAAACATATTTTTAATGTTTATTTTGAAAGGATATTTATAAAGACTGATTTGGCTTCAGACAAAAATGCAAGTTCTGTGGTGCCACAATCGTGGTATTTCATGGAAAACTAGGTCACGAAGTCACAGGGTAAAAGAACAGAAAATGGAAAATCGGAAATTGCCAAAAAAAAAATCCTCGCATTATTGCAAACTAAACCATGTGAAATTGTATTACGTTCGTGAGTTCGTTTATATTAAGCTACAGGCGATCAAAGATGGCATTACAGCATGACCTCTAAAAATGCCCGAGGCTATAACTCAGTGACCGTTGATCTGACAAGATTAAGATTATCACAGTGCTGTCTTAAGCGCCCAAGATTACCCAACACAGTTTTCAGAATTTTCACAAATATGAGGGTGTCAAGCCTTGGTCGATTTGTCGTGGAATGCCCCCCCCCCCATTGTCTTTTTTTGTATCTAACTGAGTTATATTAAAGTAAATTATATAAGAAAAACAACCAACTATAGTTAGTATGAAAATATCAACAATGATACGTAATATGTCATTTCAAGGCGCAGTAACGGCTGCAAATTCCAACGCTACGTGAGGAAATAATTTGTATCAAGTGCGCCAAAAACATAACGTTTCTCTTTAAGCTTAAATGCATTTTTTCTTGCAATAAGCCTGCCTTTTTATTACCTAAAAAATAAGCAAATATCCTTCTATAAAATGATGTATCTCACATACCAAACTTCTCAGCCGTTTTCCGATGAATTGAGAAACAACTTACGGCCCATGACCTTCACCATTACGTCGTCAGCTGAGTATGCCACGCTATTGTTGTGACGTCACACTTCGGTAACGTATCCCCACAGCCGCCCCTCAGCTGCAGCCCGCCCCGGATTCGGGTCCACAAATGCGACTCACAGCATCCGAGCGGTCGCAGCTCGGCGTTCTGGGTGTAAACCTGGGAGATATCCGCCATCCGCTTGCAGAGCATGTCCACGGGGATGTCGTGGCCGTACTTGTAGCGCCAGTTGGCTGCCTCGATCCTGGCCCTCTGCACCTGCGGAGGGAAGGGTCGGCCGCGAACACGCAGCACGTTCGTTAACAAAATATGTTTAGAACATGCATGCTGCACGTGAGCAGTTGAGCACGTGGTTTCGCTCTGATCGGAGCGAGCGCGCTGCACGTCTCGGACAAACTATTCAAATTACTTAGTTGTGAAAGATTTAATAAAATGTTTCTGACCCCTCCGTTCATTCTCCTTACCACCCCTCGCCGAGTCCGCCTTTCGAACATAGCGGCTGGCCACGACCGCTCTAAGGCGCCCTTATCCCTTCCAGTTGTTATTGAGATCAGTGCTGTTAACCCTATTCCTGGAGGGATGCAGAGTATACGAATCTGTCGGGGAGGGGGCTTATTCGCCCCCCCCCCTTCAGATCTCGGCTGCCATAGGAGCCAGAAACATTGAACTTGGTATGTGGTTAGGGTCGACAATGAACTCTATTTTGTTAAATTTTTGTGACCTTGGGTTACTATCTTCAAGGTCAAATGACGTCATCAAAAGTCATATTTGCAAAAACATGGTATTTTCAGGAAACCTTGCTATTATCTCGGAAACTATGACAGCTAGGAGGAATCCGATAATGTACTGTAAACCAGTTTTAATTGTCTTTCGCCACTATGGCGTCAGAAATGACCTCAGGTCAATGGTTTGGGTTGTAGAGGTCAACAAATGTTAAACTGTTTCATCAAAAGATTGTTCGTTAATAACTTCTTATCTAAAACATATAGAGTAGTTATTTTGATACCATCGTGTTTCTCTCGTCATTGCGGTTCGAACCATACCAATTTTGTCAAATCAATTTTTTGACCCCGGGGCAAGGTCAAGGTGACATTAGTCGAACAACCTGCATATCAAAAGAAGCGTATTGACGAGACAAACGTTTTGAGACCCTTTGCGAGTCTCCATAATGTTACTGTCACGAGTTATTGATAAAAAGGTGTTCGTGACCTTGAATGACCTTTCGAAAGGTCACTGACTAAAAATTTCATCCTGGTCATCAAGAAGGGCCAAAAATGACATGATACTGAAATAATTGGATTGATAAAATGTGTTAAACTCTTCTTTTTCACCATATATTTATATTGCAAGGTGAGCATTTGACCTGACATCAGGTCATCAAATATTTAGATATCACACTGAAATTTTCAAAACATATTTATTGGAGTAATTTCTCTTACATATATATCGTTTTTTTTTTTTTTTTTTTTTTTTAACTGCATGAAAACGAAAAACTTGCATTATTTCATGATGAAAAAAAGTTTTTCGAAAAATTTGGTTTATAAAATGCAAAATTTTGACATTTCGAGATAGCCATCTGAAAGAACAATCAATTCTTTACCGAGTCAGTTTTCGCTGACACTTTCCTTCAACACACAACTCTACACGAGTGCTCAACCATACAAAGATTTTGTGTCAAAACGGCCGAACACGCCCCCCCCCCCTAAAAGCTGTCATAGACCCCTCCAAATCATTTAATTTTGCAAAAAGTACACCATTCGATGCGCAATGAAATGTTAGGAAAAGTCAGCAAGTTTCAATATTATGGGTTAAGTTATGAATGAACTGTACGCGAAAAACCTCAAGGGGGCCGACCCCCCCCCGACAGTAATAGGGTTAAGGCATGGTCGACACTTTCTGATCTGACATTGTATAACCATAGAAACATTTCACTGGACGAGGGTTAACTGAAACTACACCTGCCGCGATTGGGCAACTGTAAACCACTCTACCGTCTTATCAGTTAGGCAGCACCGGTGTGCGGACGTACCATGGCTCTGGAGTCGGCCGTCATGCCGGTCATCACGCAGCCGATGTGCTTGGTGATCTTGGACATGTGGGTGATGGTAGAGGCATCAAACAGCTTGTCCTGTGGCATAGGTTGGTGTTATCGACAAGTCATGCAGACCACATCACAAAGCATCAACCATACAAGCGACTTGTTTGGCAATAATAGGTGTCTTTACCTTCTTCCATGTTCCTTGGAAACATCCACATTTCTGTGAATTTGGAACATAGAATGTTGGATGGTTGGTGTTTTGGCAATGTAAGTGTCTGAGCCAACCAAAAGTGCATAGTTTTACAGCAAGGTCAATGCTGATGTTTGGAATCAGGCTACCAGAATCATTAAGGTTATATGGCACCTCAGTAAAAACAATGAATAGTGAATAAATTGCAGCATGTGGTGACATCCATGAAAAAGCTGCTCATTCTTGCTCCACTTACAGGGACTTTCTTCTGAGTCACAGCCACAGCTGTGTCCTTTCCCTTGAGCGCAATCGACGTCAGGCCCCCTTGGTTGACAGCTTTGAAGGCATACTCTGCAAAAAAGACCAGACATTAATAATTGTACTTGCTGGTTGACTAATGGCAAAGCAATGTTCTAGAAATTACAAGTATTAATTAAAAGTAATTTAATTATAATTTAATATAATGAATAATATAATGAATCATGACTAGCAATGCTAGAAAAAGCTGATCATCTACCTCTCCATATTAAGCATATCCGAATCCTGATAACACATGAAAATCAGAGATACTACTTACCTACTTGGTAGAGCCTTCCCTCTGGTGAAAAGATTGTAATGTGACGATCAAAGCCGGCACTACTTCCACGAGACATTGTTGTTCAAATTGTTGGAAACCTGAAATGGATGTCAGGTTAGTCACGACTTTGAATATAAACTTGACAGACTAGTGATGACTGATGAGTCCAGACTTGTGCCTGGATTCTGAAGCTGGATCTAGGATCCCAGTGGATCCCTCAGTATAAAATGCATGAAGATCTTGGATCCCAGTAAATCCTTCTGCATAAAATGCATGAAGATCTGGAATCCTTCTGGATCCCTTAGTGTAAAATGCTTCAGGATCTGGGATCTTAGAGGATCTCTGATGAAAAACGAGCCTTATATCTTGAAACACAAGATGCAGGGACTGACATAGAAATTTGTGGCCTCTTTTTGTGTATGTAGTATGTACTATGTAGATAATTTGTACATGCAAATTACCTTGTAAATTGTACCAATTAGCAAACAATTAAAAAATCCTAATATTACACAATTAGCAAGAAGTAGGCGCCTACCAGCATGCCAAGTTCTGCGATCCCAGTGAATCACTTGACATAAAATATATCCAGATCTGGAATATATATGGATCTCTTGGCATATTGTGCACCTGGATCTTCTGTCCAGTGTTTGTTTGTTTATTGGGGTTTTCGGGCGCGCAGACAACTAAGGTCAAATTGCGCCCATTGTGTCCAGTGTAGATCCCGGGACACAGATCTCTCAGCTGGATCCCGGATCCAGGCACATGTCTGCTGGTTACCGACTTGCATGAATGGTGATGGCAATACCAGCATAAAACATTCAGACTTTTTGGGAAAGTTCAATGTTAGCAGAATGCTTTTGGCTAGCTTAAATCAAGAACTGAAAGTATTTGGAAAAATAAGTGCAAAATGATAGGCCAACTAACAAACAAAGCAGTACACAATATACAAGGATGCAGCAACCGAGGGGACAGCCGACCCCCAACATTTTCATATTGTAACATTGCACTTATGGGCCAGACTGCAAAGTGTGGCATGGGAATCGATGAGGCGCACCAGCCCATGATGAAAATTCACACCAACCCAGACCAAAAATCAGCACCAGTCTACACCAGACCAGCCAAAGATCCACACCAACCCATGCAAACCAATAAAACGCCCTTATTGGGTCCGAAACCAAGGACATTTTTTCAGTGCTAGTTCCTAATGTGAAAAGGCATGACAAGATTTGTTGAAGTTAATCTGCCCCATGTGACTTGCGCGCAGAGCAGCATTAGTACCGCACCATTACAGGTCCACACAGCACCCTACCAAAACCACATCAAATCCGCACTTGCTTCTCTAAATCCGCATCAGCTAGGCCTGCACTGACAAGATCTCGTCAAATATGCCATACTTTGCAGCCTGGCCTAAGAGCGTTGCATGGAAGGAATAAACTTCAGAATGCCTCCGCACCCAACTTTCAGAAGGTTCCGGCGCCCTGACAATATATAACATAAAACAACTCCTTTTGATCATTGCTTCGAATACAAACTATGAAAAGATAAGTCCAATTAATTGTAGCGATTTTTTCCACAAAGAAGGTACAAATACGATTTACGAGTACACGATACGATTTACAAATACGAGTACAAACTCTAGCAAAACCAAAATACAATGCTTTTCACCATGGTGGAAACAAGTCAGTAGCGCTGTTTGTGACAATAATTGCTTAACATAGACTGATTTCGCTTAAGCGAATATCAAATAAGTAACTATACCGATGAAATATCTGAAAATCAGTACCTAGTAATTAACAAACCAAACACCCAAAAGTGTGTTCTCTACACGCGCGGCACCGGTCAGGACTTCGTCGAATGTTTGACAATCTGCGCCACAATGACTGAGCAAAAGTTGATAGAGGAAAACTTTAATTTGCTACCAAATACATAAAGATCTGCGAACACTTTACAATTTTGTGTGACTTAAACTTAACTCTGCGTTTAGTTTGTCCTTATCAAATTCATTCAGTCGCTCATATTCTATTCTTTCATGTCGGATACCTTTTTGGGAGTTGTTTTATTTCAAATTAATTTAAATGTTATTTTTGAAAGCTGCAAAACTATATAAAAACTTTGTATATGGTTGCCCTGCGCAAGAAGACATTTATGGCTTGTGAAGGACAGTCAGTTTGTTGTCACGGCGTCGGGGAGCGCTGCTTGGAGAGAGAGCAGGGGGGTGTCATCCCGGAATTCCCTATTGTTAAGCTGCCGAGCGGCTTAGCATTAGCGATGACGTCACTGGAGCTCTAGTCCGACTCGGCTGTATCCGCACGCGGCTCGGTGGAGTGCGAAATATTTGTAACCGAAAAGCTGGTCGAGGGCTCACTCAGGCGGCCAGAGGGCCCTCGGGGTACTTAGAAAGCCCCCTCATGCCAACGTAGGGCCCCTCGTCCTACACTAAGAGAAAGTCCTCTATGTCTGCTATTAGGTCTTATTAGAGACCGCCCTTTCAGGCCGACAGAGGGCCAAGTCGCGCCGATGAAAGGGCCTCCTCAAGCTGCTGAGGACCTCAAGCCCGCAGAAGAGCTACTTAGGCCCAGAGGGCCCCTTCAGGCTGCCAGTTTAGGGCCCCATCGGGTAGAAAGGGGCCCTTAAGCTGGCGGAGAACCCTCAGGCCACCAGAAAGAGGCCGCCTCATTTCCACATAGGTTCCCTCAGTCCTCCAGGGGCTCTTCATGCCGACCGAGGCTCCCTCAGGCCATTGGGGCCTCAGACCCGACAAGAAGCGGGCCCCCTTAGGGACGACATAGGTTACCATACAAACCAACAGAGCTCTATATAAGACCCATTTAGATTGACAGAGACCCCTAAACCGACAGAGGCCTAAACCGACAGAGGGACTCCCTCAGAACCAACAGAGGGCCCTCAAACGACAGAGGGCCTAAGACTGAAGAGGGACCCTCATGTCGACCGAGGAGCCCCCTAGGTCGACGATGTGTCCACCACATGGCCGACTGGGGCCCTTCAGATCAGGCAAGGGTCCATCATCCAACCGAGGCGCCCCCTCAGGTGACCGAGGGCCCCTCAGGTCGGACTGAGGCCCCTCAGGCTCAGGCCTCTTGAGAGCCCCTCATATCGACAGAGGGCCTCCTCTGGGACGACCAAAGGGCCCTCCTCAAACCCAACAGAGGTCTTAATAATAAGACCCATCAGATTGACAGAGGACCCCCTTAAAACGCAGAGGCCCTCTCAGACCAACAGAGGGCCCCTCAGACCGACAGAGGGACCCTTAGACCGACCTAGGGCCCCTAATGCCTACCGGGGCCCCTTCATATCGACCGAGTGCCCCCCTCAGACCGACTGAGGGCCCCTTCAGACCGACAGAGGGCCCCTCATGCCGACCGCGGGGCCCCCCTCAAGGTTGACTGAGGGCCCCCCTTAAGTTGATTGAGGGGGCCCCTCAGGTTGACCGAGTGCTTCCAAGACGACTGAGGACCCCTTCAGACCGTGCAGAGGGCCTCAATTTTTTTCCGACCGAGAGCCCCCTCAGGTCGATCGAGGGCCCCTCAGGTCGACCGAGGGCCCTCAAGGCCCGACCTGAGGGCCCTTCAAGACCGGCAGAGGTTCCATCAGGCTGACAGAGGGCCACACGAGGCCCACGAATCCACCATGGGCCCCTTCAGATCGAGGATGGAGTCATCCTCTGACACGACGGAGGGCTTTGCCCAGAATGCCGCCTCCCTCCTCTGGCAGCGCCCAGGCGGTCCCTTTTCAACCTTCCCCAGGGGGCCCTTTGACCTTCCTGGGGGCCTCTGTGCTGTGCTAGGGCCCATTCGACGCTGTTCACGGCCTCGGACGCAACTACCACGTTCAAAAATATTCCGTTCAAAATTTCCGTACCTCACCGAGCCGCGTGCGGCGACAGCCGAGTCGGACGAGAGCTCCAGTGACGTCACGCTAATGTTAAGATATTGGGGCGTTAAAATCCCCGGATGATTCTACCTCTCTTATACGGCCTTGAGAGAGAGTTCGGTACCGCTACCGGTGCAGGTTATAAATTTACAATTATTTTGGATGCCATGTTGCCATAGCGACTTGTTGCAACTTCAACTTCACAAACTAGGTAAGAAACGCCGACTTATCGCTGTGGGACGATCGTCGGTATGGCTCAAAGCTGTATACACCCGGATAGGCGTAGAAACAGGAAAGGGAAACTGGCCCCTCGGCCCTCACTTTGGTATTTTTGTCTGTTAAAATATTTCCCTTGCTTGGAAGAAAATGCTAGGCTCCAAAAGATTTGCTTAGGCAAGAAGAGCTCGAATCGTTTAATACATTTCAATCTTGAATAGGGTTTGGTTTCTTTCAAGATGAGATCAGTTTCACTGCTGCCCCCCCCCTCCCCGGCTAGCGCTAAAAACTGGATAAATTCAAGCCCGTTAAGTTAGCAACATATTCGTATTCAAATTTAGCAACGAGTCCGATTTAGCTCAAAATTTGGGTAATAGTTCAGTAATTCACCGCCCAAATTTACCGAGTGGTAACACTTCCACAAAGTCTCTATA
>VOPJ01002543.1:0-40138 GCA_014673585.1 Semibalanus balanoides
CAGATTGTGATAATGGGCAATGCGTTATAGCACTAAGGTGCATTGCAACTTATTGATCCTTACTTACTTCTTCACATTCTTTTTGCATCCTTCTTCACATGCACAAGTTTTATGTTGAACAAAGTATTAAAACACTACAAATATCTAAAGATCCTATGGAGCATGCCGATCTGTAGCAGTGTTGGAAAAGTTCAGGTTTGTTGGTTTTTAGACCACCAACAAATGTTGTACTCTAAGTTATGACTGGTAAAAATTGATTTTGTTGTACTCCTCAAATATTTATTTCATAATTATGATTAATATTGATAGGTATGACTTATAGGTATTAACTTTGAATATGTATAGGTATTGATAGGTATTGAGTTATTGACATAAATTCAGGCATACATTGACATGTATGCCTGAATTTATGAAGACATGAATACTCTTCCATTGCAAAGATATTTACTCCCACACCAACACAAAAATATAATTCCCACCTTGATCTGTAGGATCCATAGAATCTTTGTTTTTCATGGTGTTTTGATCCTATGGATTCTAGGATTTGTAGAATCCATAGGATCTTTGGTTATTTTCACAGTGTCTTGATACTTTGTTCAGCAGAGCAAACACATGCATGTGAAGTAGTACCTAAATAAGGAGCAATAAGTTACAATGTGCCTAAGTGCTATGGCACACTGTTACCATAATCTGCATTCAATGGTAAAAACGCTTATTGGCATGGCCCATGTCTGATTAGTGGTGTATCAGTGCTTCAGCAAATAGGTGGTTTTCTATTCCACCAATTTATGAGTTGTGTGAGAAGTACAAGAAGGGGAATGCAAAAAAGCAACCCAAGCCAATGCAAATATTGTGGCACCATTACCTTAACAAAAACATGCTAGTGACACATTTTAGACAAACATGTCACTGAATATCCTAAAAAGCACTCCAAAAAATGTCAGAATTCCAAGTCAATACCTATGTCACATTATAATTCAGAAGAGCATAAAGAATGCTGCCCATAACCCATATCTCTACTATCTTAAATTTGATTTTAAGAGGTGATTTTGCAACCATGGGTTATGTGTCAAGACTTTGACTAATCCATTATTTGTGTTGAGGTTTAGGTACCTACTTACCTATGCTTGTACTCATGAATATTGTGAACAAAGAATCAAACAAAATGTGCATAGTTTTAAGCAAACCTGGGCGTGGATAGCATTGTAGGTCACTGCCATTTTTGTGTAATTGTAAAGTAGGGAACCTTGGCTTAAGTTCAATCTTCAGTACTATGAATATACTGGACTTTTCATACTAGTAATGAAGTATATCTGTTCTTAAGTGTTTCAGCATCATCTATTTCACCAATATCATGACATTGTGGTATTTATATGCAACCAGAGATTGGACTTGTGCAAGTGAGTGCAAGCAAGGCATCATGAGCACTCTTCAGTCAAGTGACAATTGCAAGACACTGCTATCTGGTGCTGTTTTACTGCTCTTTATTCATTACTGCTAATATACTACTTCCTTGTAGATATCAGCATGTTTTTAATGTCACAAGCTGTTTTTGGATGATATGATTCAAGCCTAAAGGTTTGTCTTGACTATTGCTATTGGCAAATTCATTATTGTTTTTTATTTGTTACAGGTTGATAGACTGATGAAAAGAAGGTGAATGCTGTATAGGTCAACAGAGGACCACATCAGGTGGCAGGCATGTATATCAAGCAGGTAAGATTTATTGCTGCAGGATTATCACTGCAAGTTGATTGATATTGCTGAATCCTGATGCACAATGTTTGGGTACTGCTAGTTTTTACTTATATAAATGAAACCACCATTTAATGTATCTTATCAGTGAAGACTTGATGGTGTGTATTCAATGTTGATTGACACTTTATTGTTTGAGATGTTTCAGCCATGCCATTATCATATGTAGGTATGTTTGGTGCATTTTTTGTTCCTGTATGCTTAAAGATCATTTGTTTCTCTTTCATTTTCAGATTATCATCCAGGGTTTCAAAAGCTACAGAGACCAGACAGTTATAGAGCCATTTGATCACAGACATAATGTGGTTGGTAAGTTTCCAACATGCTTTGTTTGTTTTGTACATCTTGACTACCAAATATCTATACATACTGGATGGCTGTGATGAGCATTGTGTATATAAAAAGATGGAGAAAATAGCCTTTGCTCATGATATGATGATGAAAGTATGACGAAGAAAATATTAAATCAACAAGAAACCTGTATTACGCCTTGCGGCTTCCTCAAACTACCAAATATCATTAACTTGTCTTAGTGGTTTATAAATATTTAGTTGTGTTTTGATGTAAGTACAGAGCTGATGTGAGCATTCTGTTTTTTTTTTGGGGGGGGGGAACAATTCATTCATGATTTATTTTGGAACTTGAATGATTAAATCACCATTCAATTCATGGAGACAATTTTAATCAGACAGACAGACGTGTATTGGGATCATCCACAATCAGCTTGTGGCTATTACAGCCCCACAAAAAAGCAAAAAACAGCGATGACAAACAAAGACACAAAATGTTTAAACAGCGCAGATACAGGCAAAGTAAATACGCGAACAGCAGGCACGAAGGCGGAGCGTAAGCCGTTGGGTATATACAGCAGTTTAAGTCGGGGTGAGATGTAAGCTTCCAGCAAGGTTGTCCCCGCCCTAGGTGAGGGCCGAACAGATGCGTCGGGAGTCGCACCAGCTCAGGCGGGACAGTGTTGTATTGGACAGGCGACCGGCAGACAAAACGCCTTTTGCCCATTTCGGTACGGGACCTAGGCACGTATGGTCCTGCCGAGTTGGTCGGCCGTGTACCTCCGCCACCGTTGTAAAGCCGGCTGCGAGTGACTCAGGTTCCCCGCGGCATCTCACTTTGTGAGTCGGACACAGCGTTTGGTAGTTAGTGAGCTGCTTTGCATTGAGCCAACCCAGTCTGTTCAACAAATCCGAAACGTGATCAATTTTTTGGGCGACCGTATATGACTCGGGCTCCATAGTTAATAATTTTTTGAATGCGGGAAAAATTTATCTGAGTGCCGTTTCCGTACAGTCAGGCAATACCGAATTTACGAAAGAACCAGAGCGTCAAAATCATGTATTCTTTCCAATTCAAAGAATCAAAAGCAAAATGTATCAATTCACGTTTGATTCCACATTTAACACACGCACGTCCAGGGGTCTGTGCCATCCACAAACGGCTGCAGGGTTGATTTGTGCCCCCTCCTAAGATTAAGGAAACCAAGCAACATAGCGACAAGCGGAAAACGGCGTTAGATAGCTTGAGACAAGCTCTATCTATAGTATGTCAGTCCTTTTTAGGTCAGGTCAATATTGAGGTCACCAGAGCTCATCAAAGGTCAGATTTTCCAGTTTTAAGACCTCCCTCCAGAAACCCCCAAATATCTCGGGAACTAGTATAGGTAGAAACAAACGGGAAAAACAATAGAAAACTCACAAAAAAATGAAATCGCCAGCGCGTTCTCAGATTTTAGATAAGGTCAATAGTTAAGGCTCCAGAGGTCATCAAAGGTCATTTTTTTGCAATTTGTTTTTCGCAAACGATATTTTACCCAATAAAGATAGTGAAATAACTTTGACGCCATCGTGTTTGTCTTGTCAAGGCGCTTTAAAACACATTAATGGTGACCTGGTTCGGTCAACTTGTCACTAAGCAGGACAGGTTCTTGGAAGTTATTATTTTCTTAATTGTGCATTATTCCTGACATTTTATAGCTAGAATGACATTGTTCAACAATAAATATTGTTTGGACTATTTTTGCTTTCCTTTTGTATAAAAACCTAAACCTGTGAAAATGGCTGTTTGTGCTACTTCCTGCTTACTCTGTATTGCTGCTTTGCATTAAAGGGACACTGCCACCTTAACAATTATATTTGAGTTGAGATAGCCATTTTGCGTGCTTGGCATTGCAATTATGCCTGCAGATATAAGTTTCACAACCACGGGTCGAATCACAGAGGAAATTCGAGTTTGATTTTGAGAACTTTTTGGAAGGTGGCAGTGTCCCTTTAACATAATTTGTGTCGTATGCTTTCAGTGGGACGTAATGGCTCGGGGAAGAGCAACTTCTTTTATGGTAAGTCAGTTTTTGACATTATTTTAAATTTATTTTATGGTAAGTAAGTCATCTTTGCATTTACTGTGATGTGGCAAACAACTGTAGATGTGTTTATGCTTAATATACTTGTTTGTGTATTTCCCTGATTTGCCTGGTACATTATACATAATACTACTTTCTATCAAATGTTGTATATGTAGCCAACCAGTTGCAGCTGTAGCCACATCTACATATTAATTGCTATCATTCTGCTGCATATGTAATCTGTGTGTATATGCTTAACAACTACATTCCCGCTGTGACTGATTGTGGTATGTGTCTTGTCACCTCAGCACCTGACTGCCGGGTCAGCAGTACCTCAGTTGTGTCTGTGTCTGTAGTGTTGTGTCTCGGTAATGTGTGACCTGCCGGCGTGTCTCAGCAGTGTGTCTGACTGTGTCTGTAGCGTCGTGTCTCGGTAATGTCTGACCTGCCGGCGTGTCTCAGCAGTGTGTCTGACTGTGTCTGTAGCGTCGTGTCTCGGTAATGTCAGACCTGCCGGCGTGTCTCGGTAGTGTGTCTGTTTGTGTCTGTAGTGTTGTGTCTTGGTAATGTCTGGCTGTAGCATTGTGTCTCGGTAATGTCTGACCTACCGGCGTGTCTCGGTAAGTGTGTCTGACTGTGTCTGTAGTGTTGTGTCTCGGTAATGTGTGACCTGCCGGCGTGTCTCGGCAGTGGTGTCTGACTGTGTCTGTAGTGTTGTGTCTCGGTAATGTCTGACCTGCCGGCGTGTCTCGGCGGTGGCGACTTGTGTCTGTTAGCGTTGTGTCTCGGTAATGTCTGAACCTACGCGTGGTCTCGCAGGGTGTTCTGGACTGTGTCTGTCAGCATTGTGTCTCGGGTAATGTCTGACCTGCCGGCTGTCTCGGCAGTGTTGTCTGCTTGCATTGTTGTCTCGGTAATGTCTGACCTTGCCGGTGTGCCTCGGCAGACAATGTGTCTGTCTGTTGTCTTGTAGCATTGTGGTCTCGGTAATGTCTGACCTGCCGGCGTGCCTCGCAGTGTGTCTGTCTGTGTCTGTAGCATTGTTTCTTATGTCTGGACCTACCGGCGTGTCTCGGCGTGTGTCTGTCTGGTCTGTTAGCGTCGTATGTCTCGGGTAATGTCTGACCTACCGGCCGTGTCTCGGTCAGTGTGTCTGTTTGGTCTGTAGCATTGTGTCTCGGTATTGTCTGACCTACCGCGTGTCTCAGGTAGTGTTGTCTGTTTGTGTCTGTAGCATGTGTCTCGGTAATGTCTGAGCCTACCGGCGTGTCTCGCGGTAGTGTGTCTGTTTGTGTTCTATAGCATTTGCTTTTTATGTTCTCGGGTAATGTCTGACCTACCGGCCGTGTCTCGGCAGTGTGTCTGGACTGTTGTCTGTAGTGTCGTGTCTCGGTAATGTCAGACTGCCGGCGTGTCCGGTAGGTGGTTTTGTTTGTGTCTGTAGTGTTCTGTGTCTCGGTTAATGCTCTGGCCTGCTCGGCGTGGTCTTCGGGAAGTCAATGCAAGTGTGTCTGATTGTGTCTGTAGTGTTGTGCTCTCGGTAATGTGTGACCGTGCCGGCGTTCTCGGCAGGGTGTCTGACTGTGTCGTAGTGTTGTGTTCTCTGGTAATGTCTGAAACCGTGCCGGGCGTGTCTCGGCAGTGTGTCTGGACTGTGTCTTGTAGGCATTGTGTCTCAGTAATGTCTACCCTGCCGAGCGTTCCTCGGCAGTGTTCTGTCTATGTCTGTACATCTGTCTCGGGTAATGTACTGAACCTACCGGCGTGGATCTCGGCAGTGTTCTGTCTGTGTCTGTAGCGTCGTGTCTCTGTAATGTCTGACCATACCGGGCGTGTCTCGGTAGTGTGTCGTTGTTTGTCTGTAGCATTGTGTCTTCGGTAATGTCTGGACGCCTACCGGCGCTGTTCTCGGTTAGTGTGTCTGTTTGTGTCGTAGCATTGTGTCTCGGTAATGTCTGACCTACCGGGCGTGTTCGGTAGTGTGTCTGTTCGTTCTATAGCATTGTGTCTCGGGTAAATGTTCTGACCTACCGGCGCTGTCTCGGCAGTGTGTCTGACTGTGTCTGTAGTGTTGGTTGTCTCGTAATGTCTGCACCTGCCGGCGTTTCTCGGTGGTGTGTCTGATTGTGTCTGTAGCGATGTGTCTCGGTAATGTACTGGACCTACCGGCGGTGTCTCGGCAGCCGGTGTCTGACTGTGTCTGTAGCATTGTCTCGGTTAATGTCTGACCTCCGGCGATGTTCTCGGCAGTGTTCCGTAGCATTTTTGGTCTCGGTAATTGTCTGACCTGCCGGCGGTGCCTCGGCAGTGTGTCTGTCTGTGTCTTGTAGCATTGTTGTCTCGGTAATGTCTGACCTGCCGGCGTGCCTCGGCAGTGTGTCTGTCTGTGTGTCTGTAGCATTGTGTCTCGGTAATGTCTGACCTACCCGGCGTGTCTCGGAGTTGTGTCTGTCTGTGTCTGTAGACTCGCTGTCTCTGCTTAATGGTCTGACCTACGGCGTGTTCTCGGTAGTGTGTCTGTTTGTGCTGTAGCATTGTTTGTCTCGGTTAATTGTCTTGACCTACCGGCGTGTCTCTGGTAGTGTGTCTGTTTGTGTCTGTAGCATGCTGTCTCCGTAATGTCTGACCTACCGGCGTGTCTCGGTAGTGTGTCTGTTTGTGGTCTTAGCATTGTGTCTCGGTAATGTCTGGACCTACCGGCGTGTCTCGGCAGTGTTGTCTGACTGTCATGTCTGTAGTGTTGTGTCTCAGCGTAATGTTGACCTGCCGGCGTTGCTCGGCAGTGTGTCTGTTAGTGTCTGTTAGCATTGCTGTCTCGGTAATGTCTGAATTCTAACCGGCGTGTTCCTCGGTCTAGTGTGTCTGTTTGTGTCTATAGCATTTGTCTCGGTTAATGTCTGACCTACCGGTCCCCAATACGTTGTCTCGGCAGTGTGCTCTGACTGTGTCTGTAGTGTTGTGTCTCGGTAATGTCTGACCTGCCGGCGTTTCTCGGTGGTGTGTCTGACTGTGTCTGTAGCGTTGTGTCTCGGTAATGTCTGACCTACCGGCGTGTCTCGGCTGGGTGTCTGACTGTGTCTGTAGCATTGTGTCTCGGTAATGTCTGACCTGCCGGCGTGTCTCGGCAGTGTGTCTGTAGCATTGTGTCTCGGTAATGTCTGACCTGCCGGGCGTTGGACCAGCTATCTCGTGTCTCGGCGGTGTGTCTGACATGGTGTCTGTAATCGTCGTGTCTCGGCTAATGTCTGACCTAACCGGCGTGTCTCGAGCTAGTTGTCTGTTTGTGTCTTATAGCATTGTTGTCTCGGTAATGCTGACCTACCGGCGATCGTGTCTCAGTAGTGTGTCTGTTTGTGTCTATAGTGTTTTGTCTCGGTAATGTCTTGACCTGCCGGCGTGTCTCGGCGTGTGTCTGACGTGTGTCTGTAGCGTTGTGTGTCTTCGGTAATGTCTGACCTGCCGCGTGTCTCGGTAAGTGTCTGTTTTGTGTCTGTAGTGTTGTGTCATCGGTAATGTGTGACCTGCCGGCGTGTCTCGGCGGTGTGTCTGACTGTACTTGTCTGTTAGGCGTCGTGTCTCGGTAATGTCTGAACCTACCGGCGTGTCTCGGTTAGTGTTGTCTGTATTGTGTACTTATTAGTGTTGTGTCTCACGGGTTAATGTCTTCTGACCTGCCGGCGTGTCCGTGGTAGTGTGTCTGGGACGTGTGTCTGTAGTGTACGTGTTCTCGGTAATGTTCTATTGACCTGCCGGCGTGTCTCGGCAGTGTGTCTGACTGTGCGTCATGTAGCGTATCCAGATCGTGTCTCTGGTAATGTTCTGACCTGCCGGCGTGTCTCGGCCAGTGTGTTCTGACTGTGTCTGTTAGTTGTCGGTCTCAGGTAATGTCTTGACCTACCGGCGTGTCTCGGTAGTGTGCTGTGTCTGTAGCGTCGTGTCTCTCCGGGATATTTGTCTGACCTTGCCGGCGTGTCTCGGCAGTGTTTCTGACTGTGTCTTAGTGTCGTGTCTCGGGTAGTGCTGTCTGTGCTGTTAGCATTGTGTTCGGTAATGTCTGACCTACCGGCGTGTCTCGGCAGTGTGTCTGACTGTGTCTGTAGCATTGTGTCTCGGTAATGTCTGACCTGCCGGCGTTTCTCGGCAGTGTGTCTGTCTATGTCTGTAGCATTGTGTCTCGGTAATGTCTGACCTACCGGCGTGTCTCGGCAGTGTGTCTGTCTGTGTCTGTAGCGTTGTGTCTCTGTTAATGTGCTGACCTACCGGCGGTTTTCAGCAGTGTGTCTGTCCTGTGTTCTTGTCTAAGAGTGTTGTGTCTCGGTATTGTCTGACTACCGGCGTGTCTCAGCGGTAGTGTGTCTGTTTGTGTCTATAGAAAAATGTTGTGTCTCGGTAAATGTCTGACCTCCGGGACGTGTTCTCGGCAGTCGTGTCTGACTGCTGTCTGTAGCGTCGTGTCTCGGAATGTCTGACCTGCGGCGTGTCTCGGCAGGGTTGTCTGCACTGTGTCTTGGTTAGTTTTTGTTTTGTTGTTCTCGGTAATGTCTGGACCTGCCGGCGTGTCTCGGCAGTGTGTCTGACTGTGCTCTGTAGTGTCGTGTCCGGTAATGTCTGACCTACCGGGCGTGTCTCGGCAGGGTTCTGACTGGTGTCTGTAGCATTGTTGTCTCGGTATTGTCTGACCTGGCCGGACGCCGTGTTCTCGGCTAGTGTGTCTGTTTTTGTCTATAGTGTTGTGTTCTCGGTAATGATCTTGACCTGCCGAGCGTGTCTCGGCAGTGGTGTCTGACTGTGGCTGTCTAGCGTCGTGTCTCGGTAATGTTCTGACCTACCGGCGTGTCTCGGTTCACTAACATTAGTGTGTCTGT
Organism: Semibalanus balanoides; assembly: GCA_014673585.1. Taxonomy (NCBI): domain Eukaryota; kingdom Metazoa; phylum Arthropoda; class Thecostraca; order Balanomorpha; family Balanidae; genus Semibalanus; species Semibalanus balanoides. Next base: position 8,977 of record VOPJ01002543.1, read on the forward strand.
TTAGTGTCTATAGTGTTGTGTCTCGGTAATGTTCGACTGCCGGCGTGCTCTGTAGTGTGTCGGACTGTGTTTCTGTAGTGTTCGGTTCTCGGTAATGGTCTGACCTGCCGGCGTGTCTCGGCAGTGTGTCTGACTGTGTCTGTAGCGTTCGTTGTCTCTGGTAATGTACTGACCTACCGGCGTGGTCTCGTAGTGTGTCTGTGTGTCTATAGTGGTTGTTGCTCGGTAATGTCTTGACCTACCCGCGTTGTGCTCGGTAGTGTGTCTGTTGTGTCTTATAGTGTTGTGTCTCGTAATGGTCTGACCTGCCGGCCCGTTGGTCTCGGCAGTAGAAACGACTTGTCAGACACCGAGGATGTGTCTGACTGTGTCTGTAGTGTCGTTGTCTCGGGCTAGTGTGTCTGTGTCTGTCAGCATTGTGTCTCGAATGTCTGAACCTACGGCGTGTCTCGGCACTCAGTGTGTCCCTGAACTTGGTCTGTAGCATTGTGTCTCGGTAATGTCTGACCTGCCGCGTGTCTCGGCAGTGTGTCTGACTGTGCTTGTACATTGTGTCTTCGGTAATTGTCTGACCTACCGGCGTGTTTCTCAGACAGTTGTGTCTGACTTTGTCTGTAGCGGTTGTGTCTCGGTAATGTGTGACCTACCGGCGTGTTTCAGCAGTGTGTCTGTCTGTGTCTGTAGTGTTGTGTCTCGGTATTGTCTGACCTACCGGCGTGTCTCGGTAGTGTGTCTGTTTGTGTCTATAGTGTTGTGTCTCGGTAATGTCTGACCTGCCGGTGCGGTTCGGCAGTGGTGTCTGACTGTCTGTAGCGTGCCGTGTCTCGCGTAATTGGTCTGACCGCCGGCGTGGTCTCGGCCAGTGATGCTGTCTGACTGTGTCTGTAGGCGTTGTTGCTCGGTAATGTGCTGACCTGCCGGTCGTGTCTCGGCATAAAGTGTGTCTGACTGTTCTGTCTGTAGCATTGTGTCTCGGTAATGTGTGACCTACCGGCGTGTTTCAGCAGTGTGTCTGTCTGTGTCTGTAGTGTCGTGTCTCGGTATTGTCTGACCTGCCGGCGTGCCTCGGCAGTGTGTCTGACCACGGTGGTCTGTGCTCCCGCAGCGATCCAGTTTGTTCTCAGTGACGAGTTCTCACACCTGCGGCCCGACCAGCGTCAGGCGCTGCTCCACGAGGGTACTGGGCCGCGCGTCATCTCCGCCTACGTCGAGATCATCTTCGACAACTCGGATGGCCGGCTGCCGGTGGGTGGTGGCTCGGCGGCAATGTTGGAATCTGTGTTGAAAAGGGGTCCCTAAGACGCAAGTTCGAAACGATCCAAGTAAAATAAGTGTTTAAAGCATATGAGGGCTTATGTCTCAGGGCCAGTGATGGCAAATCAGCCTTGAGTGTACTTTATATAGCACGATTGGTGTGGACATGGAAATGAAGACGATGGATGTGAAATGACTGTACAGTTGGAACGCCAATAATTTCTGTCTTATAGGCTGGCAAAATGTTTACAATATAAGTTGTGTCGATATCTGTCATCATATTGTTGTTTAACTAGCGATGTAAGCGATGCTCCTAACTCTGCGGTCTGATATATGGGATATTGCTGCGTTTGTTTGTGTGCCAGATTGACAAGGAGGAGGTGTATCTCCGCCGTGTGATCGGCTCCAAAAAGGACCAGTACTTCCTCAACAAGAAGGTGGTGCCCAAGACTGATGTGATGAACCTGCTCGAGTCGGCAGGCTTCTCTCGCTCCAACCCCTACTACATTGTCAAACAGGGCAAGGTAACGACTGGCTGACTACGATTATAGGTGTCTCGTCTCTGATGGGTTAACCAGGTGGCGCGCTGCCGGCAGGCTGGAAATGGGGCTGGCTGACTACGTAATTATAGGTTGTCTCGTCTCTGATGGGTTCACCCCAAGGCGCGGCGGCTGCCGCGGCTGGAATGCTGGCTTGAGCTACGATTATAGGTGTATCGTCTCTTGATGGGTAACCAAGGCGGCGCGGCTGCCGGCAGGCCTGGATGGCTGGCTGACTACGATTATAGGTGTCTCGTCTCTGATGGGTCACCAGGCGCCGGCGGCTGCCGGCGGGCTGAAATGGCTGGCTGACTACGATTATAGGTGTCTCGTCCTCTGATGGGTTAAACCAGGCGGCGGTGGCTGCCGGCCAGCTGGAATGGCTCCCATTCCAGGTGGTGACTTGTTTATGAAACCATAATTGGGTCTCTGATTGCTCTAACTAGTTGAATGTCTGTCGACGACGAGTATGTCAACATGCGTGCTCAAAATATATTCGGAGCGGAGACGGTACCGCATTTTTGCTTCGACTGGTAACAGTTAGCAGGTTTAGTTCCTGGTTCATGTCTGTTATTTGCATAAATTGTTCGCGTTGTGTTTTATCCTACCAAATACTTTGTTTTCCGACACTCCGTCGTCCAGAGTATCAATGTGTTGGATTATCCAGCCTGCCTGGGGCGTGTCCTGACAGTCTCCCCGTATGTTTCAGATTAACCAGATGGCCACTGCCCCCGACTCCCATCGACTAAAGCTGCTGAGAGAAGTGGCCGGAACGCGGGTATACGACGAGCGCAGAGAGGAGTCCAAGGTCCTCCTGAAAGGTAGGAACGACGAGCGCAGAGAGGAGTCCAAGGTCCTTCCTGAAAGGTAGGAACGATGAGCCGCAGAGAGGAGTGCCAAGGTCCTCCTGAAAGGTAGGAACGACGAGCGCAGAGAGGAGTCCAAGGTCCTCCTGAAAGTTAGGAACGACGAGCGCAGAGAGGAGTCCAAGGTCCTCCTGAAAGGTAGGAACGACGAGCGCAGAGAGAGTTGCAAGGTCTCCTGAAAGGTAGAACGTGCCGAAGAGAGGAGTCCAAGTCCTCCTGAAAAGGTAAGGAACGACGAGGCGCAAGCGGAGATCAAAAGGTCCTCCTGAAAGGTAGAACGACGAGCGCATAGAGGAGTCCATGGGTCCTGAAAGGTAGGAACGAACGAGCGCAGAGAGGAGTCGCAAGGTCCTCCTGAAAGGTAGGAACGACCGAGCGCAGACGAGCAGTCCAAGGTCGCTCCTGAAAGGTTAGGAAAGCGACGAGCGGCAAAAGGGAGTGCCAAGGTCCTCGCTGGAAAGGTAGGAAACGACGAGCGCAGAGAGGAGTCCAAGGTCCTCCTGAAAGGTAGGAACGACGAGCGCAGAGAGGAGTCCAAGGTTCTCCTGAAAGGTAGGAACGACGAGCGCAGAGAGGAGTTCAAGGTCCTCCTGAAAGGTAGGAACGATGACCGCAGAGAGGAGTCCAAGGTCCTCCTGAAAGGTAGGAAAGACGAGGCGCATAGAGGAGTCGCAAGGTCTCTGAAAGGTAGGAACGATGACGCGCAGAAGAGGAGTCCAAGGTCAGCTCCTGAAAGGTAGGAACGATGACCGCAGAGAGGAGTCCAAGGTCCTCCTGAAAGGTAGGAACGACGCGCGCAGGGAGGAGTCCAAGGTCCTCCTGGAAGGTAGGAACGACGAGCGTAGAGAGGTTCCTAAAGCTAGAGAAACGTCAGACACGAGAGATTTCACCAGTGTGCTTCTCAACCAGCTGTAGATTGTTGTTTAATGTGACGGTCTTGACATGCCGCTGAGTGTGGTATGTCGGTTGAGTGCGGCTGGTCAGCGTGACCCGCTCCTAAAGCTGTCTGGCCCGTCACTGCCCTTCAGAGTGTGAGAGCAAGCGGGAGAAGATCGAGGAGTTTCTGCGGACGATCGAGGACCGTCTGTCGGCGCTGGAGGAGGAGAAGGAGGAGCTGAAGGAGTACCAGAAGTGGGACAAGATGCGCCGCTCGCTCGAGTACACCATCCACGACCGCGAGCTGAAAGACAACAGGAAGAAGCTGGACGATGTGGGTACAGGGACAGGGAACGGTGGCGACTCGGTTCCGTCGAAGGAGTTCAATGGTGTGACGAGACTGTCATTTGTTTTGCTGCACCCATAAATGTTGTCATTTTGCTGAAAGTTGTGTTTTTACCTTTGCTACTGGAATGACTCACGAGGCTGAAAAAGTATTGGTATAATTATTGGTAACGCGTAAATATATGGCTGACTCGTAGAGGATGCTAGTGGGTATTTATCATTGGAGCTTTGCTATATGAACATTTACAATATATTGCAATGATATGGTTGTGATTTGTGAACATGATTGCTTGTTCTTCTTGGTGGTTTGTGACTATGTGTTTTCTTTATTGGTGCATCATAGATGGAGAACCAACGAAATAACTCCGGAAAAGAACAGGAGAAGTTGAAGAACCAGCTTCAAAACGCTCAGGAGAAGGCCAAAACAGCTGCTAAGGAGCTGAAGGATGTGAAAAGTAAGGAGCAGCCACTCATATGGCGTGGTACACCCATGCTAGTTATAATATTGCCTGGCCTGACCCTTATACTGTTGTTCGTAGTCGGCATTCAGTGTTTATATCACAAAGCCAGGTATGAGTATGCTCGGTGTATTTATGGCTGTCTTTTACATAAGATTAAGACTAACCATATTTATTGCGGATATCTGATGACTAAATAAACGCATTGTGTTATGATGCTCAGTCGAAATATTCGCGTCTTCATGTAATATGTATGCTGTTTCTGTAAGTCGCCCATATCACTTACCGAGCCATAGTTGAGTTGTCATGTGTCAGCCAGGTCTGATGCTGTGATTCTGTCCTTCGCTCGAGCAAGTGCTAGTTGTATACTCGGTGATCAGCAGCCTCGACAGACTTTGGCATCAGACTGCACCGAGCCACTGACCGTCGACAGACTGTGGCATCAGACTGCACCGAGCCACTGACCGTCGAGCAGACTGTGGCATCAGACTGCACGAGGCCAGCTGACCGTGCGACAGACTCGTGGCATCAAGACTGCACCGAGCCACCTGACGCGTCGACAAACTGTGGCATGCAGGCCTGCACCGAGCCACTGACCGTCGACAAACTGTGGCATCAGACTGCACCGAGCCACTGACCGTCGACAGACTGTGGCATCAGACTGCATCGAGCCACTGACCGTCGACAGACTGTGGCATCAGACTGCTGTACTGGGCGGGCCGCCGCTGACCTTCGTCCCGGGCTCACCCCTCAGGCAAGGTGGGCGCCGCCAAGGAGGAGCGGGACGCGTACAACGCCGAGAACCAGCAGCTGCTCAAGGACCGCACGCGACTCGAGCTTACCATCCGTGATCTTTCCGACGAGGTCCTGGGCGACAACAAGTCCAAGGTCAGTCGGTGTGGTGATAGCTAACCTACTCTAACGTTACCTCTCCGACGAGGTCATGGGCGACAAGTCCAAGGTCAGCCGGTGTGGTGATACCTAATCTACTCTAACGTCACCTTTCCGACCAGGTCATGGGCGACAAGTCCAAGGTCATCCGGTGTGGCGATGCCTAACCTACATGAACCTTACTTTTTATAAATTTAGATCGAATGCTTTGGTTGGGCGCAAATTGACCTTAGTTGTCGGCGCGCCCGAAAACCCCAATAAACAAACGAATGCTTTGGTATTTATGGATTTCGGAGATCAGGAGTCAGGACCCGCGCTAAGCAGAACTTGTTGCGCAGGTCCTGACCTCACCACCCGATCGCGCAATTTCTGTTGGTCGGCAGAATTTAGAGACGAAAGTTGTACGTGCCCACATACCTGGACCACGGATCCGCCCCGCTCGCTGGCGTCACCTGACTTTGAGTGCGGACTGGCTGAGGCCACCGGCCGCAGGCCATCCCAGTCAGGAACAAATAGCGAGCGCCGAAGCGACTCGAACCCGGGCTGCCACTACCGGGATAGGTCAGAAGTCCAGCGCTTTCCCACTGAGCTACCTGACCTCTCAGGCGAGGTCTTGGTCCAAGGTCAGCAGCTTGTGAAGCTCTGCTGCGCCTTGTCGCGCAGTATTCCCGTGTTTGCACACATTCTGATCTATATGTGGACGCATGTTTCGCACAAGGTTGTTATGACCCTGAAATGCATGACTTAGTTATCAGGAGCTGAGTTAACCCTGTGTTCATCTCTGTCTCATCTCAGGAGCTGAGTTCACCCTGTGTTCATCTCTGTCTCATCTCGGAGCTGAGTTTGAACCCTGGCGTTCATATGCTGTCTCATCTCAGGAGCCTGAGTTAACCCTGTGTTCTCTCTGTCTCATCTCAGGAGCTGAGTTAACCCTGTGTTCATCTCTGTCTCATCTCAGGAATGCTGAGTTAACCTGTGTTCATCGCTGTCTCATCTCAAGGAGCTGAGTTCAACGCTGTGTTCATCTCTGTCTCACTTCAGGATGCTGAGATTAACCTCGTGTTTCCATCGCTGTCCTCATCTCAGGAGCTGAGTTCACCCTGTGTTCATCTGTCTCATCTCAGGAGCTGAGTTAACCCTGTGTTTCATCTCTGTCTGCATCTCAAGGTGCTGAGTTAACCCTGTGTTCATCTCTGTCTCATCTCAGGTAGCTGAGTTTCACCCTGTGTTCATCTCTGTCTCATCTCAGGAGCTGAGTTAACCTGTGTTGGCATCTCTGATCTCATCTCGAGGAGCTGAGTTTCTACCCTTGTTGTTCATCTCTGTCTCATCTTCAGGAGCTGAGTAGACCCTGTGTTCATCTCTGTCTCATCTCAGGAGCTGAGTTAACCCTGTGTTCATCTCTGTCTCATCGCAGGAGCTGAGTTAACCCTGTGTTCATCTCTGTCTCATCTCAGGAGCTGAGTTAACCCTGTGTTCATCTCTGTCTCATCTCAGGTGCTGAGTTCACCCTGTGTTCATCTCTGTCTCATCTCAGGAGCTGAGTTAACCCTGTGTTCATCTCTGTCTCAATCTCGGAGCTGAGTTAACCCTGTGATTCTCAATCTCTGTCTCATCTTGCAGGTGCATGAGTTCACTGTGTTGCCTCTCTGTCTCATCTCAGGAGCTGAGTTAACCCTGTGTTCATCTCTGTCTCATCTCAGGAGCGGGCAGAGCATGAGCTGGAGAAGCTGCGTCATACCATCAGTCAGAAGGAGGGCGAGCTGGAGAAGATCAGACCGCAGTACGAAGAGATGAAGAAGAAGGAGGAGGAGTGCACCCGGGAGTGAGTACAGTCAGCAACAGCCAGCATTACAGCCAGCTGAGCTGTAAACGGATACACGTTAGCGCGCGGTGGGTGACAAGATGATTCGCAAATGGTATGGTTATAGAAAGTGTATGCTGTCTTATGTTACATCTGGTTCATTTTCGCTTACAGACTGGGCCTGAAGGAACAGAAGCGGAAGGAGCTCTACGCCAAACAAGGCCGCGGCAGTCAGTTTACGTCTAAGGACCAGCGAGACCAGTGGATCCAGAAGGAGCTCAGGTCAGTCAGGGAACGCTAGAGGACCGGCGAAACCAGTGAATCCAGAAGGAGCTCCAGAAGGAGCTCAGGTCAGTCAGGGGACGCTTAGAGGACCAGCGAGACCAGTGAATCCAGAAGGAGCTCAGGTCAGTCAGGGGACGCTCATATGTACATTTTACCTGTTTGTCAAGCGTGGTAAACGGGAAGAAAGTGACATACAGATGCTTTAGAACTTTAAAACCATGTTTGCCAAATGTCTTAACGTCTATAGACGTTAAGTTAACGTCCAAAATGTTAACGTCCAAATGTCTTAACAAACAGTTTGTCTGCCATGTGCTGAGGCTGGTGATGCTCGAGACTGCACGTGGTGGTCTCATGACGTCACTGTGCCGCCGAGACTGCATGTGGTGGTCTCATGACGTCACTGTGCCGCCGAGCTCTGACAATCACTCCACCATGCCTCTGTGCAGGTCGCTTAACAAACAGCTCAGGGACAAGAAGGAACAGATTGACCGTCTCGCGGAGGATCTGACCAAAGATGCCGAGAAGAAGGTTCAGCTGGAGAAGCGTATCGAGGTGAGTAACCTAACCAGCTGAACGGAGCCACAATTTCCATCCATTGACTGTCAGGCCTCTGGCGGAGTATAACGGAAGCCACTGGCTCCACCTTAGACTTGAAGATTTCGTAATTAGAGGCCACTAACATCGGCTTCAGCAGTTCGGCCTGGGACACAGTGGCAGGCGTGTTGTGGCCTTGGCTTCGGTCTCGGCCACGATGCTCAAAGCCTGGCTTCGTTCCCAAGTTGGATTCATTGCCTCTTTATTTGATAAGTAGCGTTAAAGCTATTAGCGAGCTACTTTGTACTGCAACTGTTTGTTGACTTGCTGTGGCAGCACATTTCTCTCTCTGACTGAGAGCCAGCGACTGATGCCATGACGTGCCTGACGTGTAGGAGATGACCGCCGAGATGGACCGCTATCGCTTGAGCATCGACGATCACAACAAGGGCTTTTACGATATGAAGAAGCGTAAGGACCAGCTTCAGAGCGAGCGAAAGTAAGGTGGTCTGGGCCCGACTGTGGACGGCGCTGGCGGTCAGCTGGTTTGCATGTGGCCCGGCTGTGGCCTCTGTTTACCCAGCAGTGGTGAAGGTCGTGGTCTGACTGTGGCACGTCTATGTGCTGCTACTCGTCCCTCAGATCCGACACTGGCCCAGCTGACGTGCACTCAGCTGCCTGCATGGTGATGGTCTAGCATGTTGACTCTGTCGTACCTATCCTGCAGTTTCTGCTGTGGTTGTCCAGCTGGTACTCTGCAGTGTGATCTGTCTTGGTCCGGCTTGAGTGTGTTTGTGCACTGCATGACCGTGCCTTTGACACAATGCAGCTACGTGGTGGTGGTTTCTAACGGATCCATACCTGCAAGGGGTAGCCATGGATTGCATGCCCATCGTCTGTAAATGACCAGGACAGGCAAGCGTAATCGAATGCTTAGAACTGTAGATTGCTGTCCATCCACCAGCTTAGAACTGCGGACCCCGGCCCCGGCAGTCTCTGAGGAGAGCGTACGCTGACACAGCTACCATCACCGCCGTGTGTCTGCCCCGACCCCTCTGACGTCCTGCTCCGTCCCGACCCCTCTGACGTCCTGCTCCGTCCCGACCCCTCCTGACGTCCTGCTCTGTCCCGACCCCTCTGACGTCCTGCTCCGTCCCGACCCCTCTGCCGTCTGCTCTGTCCCGACCCCCCTCTGACGTCCTGGCTGCTGTTCCCGACCGCCCTGCGTCCTGCCCTCCGTCCGACCCCTCTGACGTCCTTGCTCCGTCCCGACGCTCTGACGTCCTGCTACCGTCCTGACCCCTCTGACGTCCCCTGCTCCGTCCCGACCCCTCTGACGTCCTGCTCCGTCCCGACCCCTCCTGACGTCCTGCTCTGTCCCGACCGCCTCTGACGTCCTGCTCCGTCCCGACCCCTCTGACGTCCTGCTGCCGTCCCGACCCCTCTGACGTCCTGCTCTGTCCCGACCCCTCTGACGTCCTTGCTCGTCACCGACCGCTCTGACGTTCTGCTCTGTCCCGACCCCTGACGTTGCTCCGTCCGACCCTCTGACGTCTGCTCACGTCTGACCCCTCTTGACGTCCTCGCTCTGTCCCGACCCTCTGACGTCCTTGCTCCGTCTGACCCCTCTGAGTCCTGTCCGGTCCCGACCCCTCTGACGTCCTGCTCTGTCCCCGACCCCTCTGAGTCCTCTCCGTCCTTGACCCTCTGACGTCCTGCTCCGTCCCGACCCCTCTGACGTTTCCTGCTCCGGGTCCCGACCGAGCCCTCTGACGTCCTGCTCCGTCCCGACCCTCTGACGTCCTGCTCCGTCCCGACCCCCTCTGCGGTCACTGCTCTGTCCCGACCCCTCTGACGTCCTGCTCTGTTCCGACCCCCCTGAGTCCTTCTCCCGTCCCGACCCCCTCTGACGTCCTGCTCCGTCCCGACCCCTCTGACGTCTGCTCGTTTCCCGACCCCTCGACGTCCTGCTCCGTCCTTGACCCCTCTTGAGTCCTGCTCCGTCCGACCGCTCTGACGTCCTGCTCTGTCCGACCCCCCTGACGTCCTGGCTGCGTCACCGACCCCTCTGAGTCCTGCTCCGTCCCCGAAACCCCCCTCTGGACGTCCTGCTCTGTTCCCGACCCCTCTGACGTCCTCGCTCCGTCCTGACCCCTCTTGACGTCCTGCTCCGTCCCGACCCTTCTGACGTTCTCTCCGTCCCGACCCCTCTGGAACGTCCTGCATCGTTCTGACCCCTCTGACGTCCTGCTCCGTCCCGACCCCTCTGACGTTCTGCTCCGTCCCGACCGCTTCTGACGTCTCTGCTCCGTCCCGACCCCTGACGTCCTGCTCTGTCCCGACCCTCTGACGTCCTGCTGCCGTCCCGACCTCGTGGACGTCCTGCTCCGTCCCGAACCCCTCTGACGTCTCTCTCCGTCGACCCCTCTGACGTCCTGCTGCTGCTCCGTCTCGACCCTTCATGACGTCCTGCTCGTCCTGACCCCTCTTGGACGGTCCTGCTCCGTCCGACCCCTCTGACAGTTCCTGCTTCCGTCCCGACCCTTTTACGTCCTGCTCCGGTCCCGACCCCCTACGCCTGCTCCGTACCCGACCCCTTGACGTCCTGCTCCGTCCCCGACCCCTCTGACGTCTGCTCTGTCCCGCCCTCTGACGTCTGCTCCTTCCCGAACCCCTTGACGTCCTGCTCCGTCCTGACCCTCTGACGTCCTGCTCTGTCCCGACCCCTCTGACGTCCTGCTCCGTCCCGACCGACCCCTCTGACGTCCTGCTCTGTCCCGACCCCTCTGAACGTCCTGCTCCGTCCCGACAGACCAGCTATGACCCAGCCTGTCATGGAGCCTATGTTGGTTCTACCTCTGCCTCTTGTCCTTTGTCAGTCACGACCCCCGTACCCTCCTGATCCGTCCGACAGACCAGCGAAATCCAGCAGGATGAGACGTGGACCAAGATCAGGGAGCATTTCAACCGGGACGCTGATCTGCAGAAAGCCCACGACCAGGCCGTCCACATCAGGAGGTCGGACTCCTCTTCCTTCGGTCCGCACACCTCGCTAGCTGGCAGCTCCCCCACGCCTTATTGCTTTCTGGAAGCTATCTCTCTCTCTCTCTCACCCTGCCCTGCCAACAGTAGGCTCCGTAGGCTGCGATACCTTCCGTCGTAGGCTCGAAGTATTATTAGATCAACGGGAACATTCGGCAAGTGAATGCCCGTTGACGCATGCTTCCTTTAAAGGAATAGTTCACATTGAAAGTTGCATTGAAATTTAATCATATGGGGTATTTTGAGCTGAAAAAAACAATGATATTTGTTTGGACGATAGATGAATATCAGTTGAAAAATGGGCATGTTTCTCTTTTCTCCTTTATGGTTATACAAACTTAATGACAATGTATGACGTCATGCATATGGTAGGTTGAATATGGAAGTTATTGCACTATGGTTACGGCTAGTTTGCGGCAGACTCTGCGCATCACGCAATTCTTACGTCAGCGGGTATGACATGACATCGACGAAGTTTCGTGGAAATGAAGTTTCGTCTTCTTCAAAGGGCCCGCTAGTCCTGTGTCGAAATACTTTGCGCAGCAAGGTAATTCTTTCACCACATACCATTTTGCATTCTGCTCTACAAATCTGCTATCTCAGCTCAAAATCCCATGTTTAAGGTGAGCTATTCCCTTTAACCCAATTCCCTGAGGGCGGCCAGAACTACGTTGACCTGCAGGGGCAGATGCCCCCCCCCCCCCAAGAGATTTCGAGAATCACTGCCCTTTCCGATGGGACCAAACACCATTCGATTTGTCATGACAAGATGACCAATCGACAAGATGACAAATATTCTTTATCTTAAAATTTATATTTTGTTCAAAAATGGGTGCCTGGGGGCAAAAAATCATATTTGTAAATGTCATTGCGGTCTTGTGATTTAATCGATTTTCATGCAACACACATTTTTTAGTTTGAAATGTACTGGTCTTCAATATATCAAAAGAAAGTACCAAAATGAAAAATCAAAGTAGTATTCAGGGTATGTAAATTGGAAGGATTTTATAATAACAAATATGTGCTTTTTGTGATTGTTTGGGACGTTATGAACGTCACATGTTGGGCTTTGTGGTTCGCTGGATGTTAATTTTATATTGCGCACAGGCGGATCCAGGTAAACAGCGTGGGGGGGGGGGCACCATGCGCGTCATGCTTTATCAACTTGTTAGTTTGACTGTTGAGCTCATTTGAGGGAGGGTACCGCCTCCCATTTTTTGGTACCTGAGTGCGCCTTTGCCCCAAAATATGTGAACCCCAGTACTTATGTATGATACACGTTGCAGCTAAGACGTTTATGACGCCTGTATTGCACCGCAAATTACGATGAAAGTATGCATCACACAACCGCATTCGTAACATCCCCCGAAACAGGACGCTGGCACCGCCTCTGCTAAACCGATTGTGTTAAAATTTTGGTACAGCACGTGTAAAGGAATTATTAAAGCCATAAATTTTCAGGACGCCAGGCCCAACGGTTTGGGAGCGGTAAGCGAAAAAAAGCACGAAGGGGGTCAGAATTTACCCCCCCCCCCCACGCAGGGAATAGGGTTAACCAGAGGCCTGTTCACGGACCCTGCGTTTGACTGACGGGTTCCGTGGTCAGCAGTGGTCGGCAGCCGGGGGTAACTGGCGAAGGTTATGACGTCACACGGCTGTGGTTGCGGTTCCGGCCGGTTTGGCACGATTCAGCCCGCTGAACCGCAGAATGAAATTCAGTTGAGTGGTCAGTCGCGGCATTCAGTGTTAGAGAGCCTTGCCTGCGGTGACGCATGACGAAGGTGGGGCTAGAGCCTGTAGTAACGCCGAACCGCAGGTGGTCGTGAACAGGCGCCCTCCCTGTCTGTACTGATATCGAAGCTTTCAGCTTGCCTGCATGGTGCATGATCGTCCGGTGCTTCTGATGTGCTTGCATGCTTTCTTGCATCTGTTGGTTCTGTCATCTGTGCCCTTCAGCCCGACTAATTTGTGTTTGTTTTATCACCTGTTGTCATTCGAACAGTTTTACTTCAGAAGTACCTATGTTTTCGGCTCATTATTTGGTCTGTTAAATGTTTGAATAGGTTAGAAATATATATTTGTAGATTCCACTGCCCCGTGACCGTCCGTGCACGTGAAGCGGCTCAGCTGTGTGATGGCTGGTAGCGGTGGTGCTGCCACCTACCGTTTGCCAATTAAATTCCGCTGTTTTCTCTCTCCTCTGTAGTCTCCTCCCTAGTTGGCGGACAAATTCTCTGGCGAAAACTTGCTACATAATTACGAAACTTTGAATTCTCGCCTCACCCTTAACCCTAATAATTCAGAGAACTTCTCGAATGAACCCAAGAGTGTCTGCCCGCCTGTCTGTCGTTTGTCGTGGATCTGTGTGTGTCGATTGTGACCGGCGTGCTGCACGTGCAGTGAGCTGTGGCGGAAGGAGAACAACCTGCAGCAGACGCTGGCCTCGCTGAAGGAGGAGCTCAGTCGGGCCGACCAGTCTCTGCGCTCCATGGCTGGAAAGCCGATCCTGAACGGGCGCGACTCGGTGCGTAAGGTGCTGGACTCGTTCCGCGACAGAGGGGGCCACTGGGCAGAGTACTCGGCCATGTACTACGGCCCCGTCATCGAGCTGTTCGACTGCGAGAAGACAATCTACACGGCTGTGGAGGTGACGGCCGGAAACAGGTGCGGCATTACTATCCAATTCCTTTTGTGGTGTTTAATGTTGATGTGACTTACGAAGACGTGTATGGTGTTTTGGTTCCACTATTCCCTGTCAGATGTTATACGATGTAACGAATGTGGTCGGGACACGGAGCTCTGGCTTCGCGCTCATTGTACGGTTTGTTTTGACCGTTGGCGGTGTCGTATACCCCACCTTTATGGCCCACGTCATGTCCAGCTCAGTGTGGTCGCGCCGCCTGTTAGCCGGGGGTCGTTATTCACACGCTGTCAGCTGACGATGGAGCCGCCGCCGCGGTATTCGTCGTCCGGACTCCGCTGTCTGACCGACTGGTGAGTGAGGTGACACAGTGTGACGTCACTGATGTCGTGCCTCCGCTCTAGGCTGTTCCACCACGTGGTCGACTCGGACAAGGTTGGCACTCAGATCCTGAAGGAGATGAACAAACAGAAGCTGCCCGGAGAGGTGACGTTCATGCCGCTCAACCGACTGGCCGTCCGAGACATCGAGTACCCGAACACAAACGTGAGTTATCGAGTTATACCCGCAGACAAACGTGAGCTATCGAGTACCCGCAGACAAACGTGAGTTATCGAGTACCCGCAGACAAACGTGAGTTAATCGAGTTACCCGCGGAAAACGTGAGTTATGGTACCCGCAGACAAGTGGTAATCGAGTACCCGCAGACGAAAACGTGGATGTTATACGAGTACCCGCGGACAACGTGAGCATATCGAGTACCGCAGACAAAGTGAGTTATCGAGTCCCGCGGACAAACGTGAGTTATCGAGTACCGCAGACAAAGTTAGTTAATCGAGTAACCCGAACACAAACGTGGAGTTATCGAGTTTATACCCGCAGACACGTTAGTTATCGAGTACCGCAGACAAACGTGAGCATGAGTACCCGTAGACAAACGTGAGTTATCGAGTACCCGCGACAACGTGAGGTTCTCGAGTACCCGCAGACAAACGTGAAGATACGAGTACCCAGAGAAAACGTGGGTTAATCGAGCACCCGTAGACAATTGCGAGTTACTCGAGCTACCCGCAGACAAACGTTAGTTATCGGTACCCGCCGACAAACGTGAGTTACGAGTACCGCAGACAAACGTGAGTTATCGAGTACCCGCAGACAAACGTGAGTTATCGAGTACCCGCAGACAAACGTGAGTTATCGATTACCCGCAGACATACGTGAGTTATCGAGTACCCGGAGACAAATGTGAGTTATCGAGTTATACCCGCAGACAAACGTGAGTTATCGAGTACCCGCAGACAAACGTTAGTTATCGAGTACCCGAACACAAACGTGAGTTATCGAGTACCCGCAGACATACGTGAGTTATCGAGTACCCGAACACAAACGTGAGTTATCGAGTACCCGCAGACAAACGTTAGTTTTAGAGTACCGGCAGACAAACGTGAGTTATCGAGTACCCGCAGACAAACGTGAGTTATCGAGTACCCGCAGACAAACGTTAGTTTACGGTACCGCGAAACAAAGTTAGTTATTCGGTACCGCGACAAACGTGAGTTATCGAGTACCCGCAGACAATGACGTGAGTTATCGAGTACCCGAGACAAACGATGAGATTTGAGTACCCGCAGAGAAATGTGAGTTTCGGGTACCCGTAGACAATGTGAGTTATCGAGTACCCGCAGACAAACGTTAGTTATCGAGTACCCGCAGACAAACGTTAGTTATCGAGTACCCGCAGACAAACGTTAGTTTTAGAGTACCCGCAGACAAATGTGAGCTCAGATCTGATGTGGAATGTACCCGCAGACACATTGTGTGTTATAGACTACCTGCAGACAAACGTGAGTTTAGCTCTGCCATCGAATTCCTGCAGACAAAATTATCTGAGTTTAGATCTGAGTATCCGCGAACATGCGCGGGTTCACGTCTGATATAGAGTACCCACAGACAAACGCGAGATCATGTCTGACGTTGCTGTGAGGGCTGAAGAGATGAGTTTGTTACCATGATGTTACCTTCACTGTGTGTTATTGACTGGTTATGTAGCCGATCATCGGTCTCGGGTGGGGTGTTTCACTACGTTCTGGTTGTCAGGACGCCATTCCGATGGTGAGCAAAATGAACTATGACGACCGGTACGACAAGGCGCTGAAGTACATCTTCGGCCGCACGCTGATCTGCCGTAACCTGGAGGTGGCCACGCAGCTGGCCAAAACCAACCGGCTCGACTGCGTCACCATGGACGGAGACCAGGTGAGAAGCCAGCTGACCTCACTGCACTGGGGACGGCACCGCCCCAACTCCGCGGCCCGGGGCCGCCCCAACTCCGCGGCCCGGGGCCGCCCCTACTCCGCCGGCCGTGGCCGCCCCAACTCCGCGGCCGCGGGGCCGCGCCCCCTTTTTACCTATCCGCGGCCGCGGGGCTGCCCTATCCGCGGACGGGGACGCCCCAACTCCGCGGCCGGGGCCGCCAAACTCCGCGGCGCCGGGGCCGACCCAAACTCCGCCGGCGGTGGCCGCCTTCCGGGGCCCTGGGCCCCCAAACTCCGCGCGGGGCCGCCCCTACTCCGCGGCCCGGGCCGCCCAATGCCGCGGCCCGGGGCCGGCCCCTACTCCGCGGCCTCGGGGCGCCCAAACTCCGCAGGCCCGGGGGCCGCCAACTCCGCCGGCCGTGGCCGCCCTATTCGCGGCCCGGGGCCGCCAACTACGCGCCGGGGCCGCCCCAGACTCCGCGGCCCGGGGCCGCAAACTCCGCGGGTCTGGGTCGCTGCCTGGTGTCTGGTGGGCCATTGTCTGTGTTAAGTCAGACAGAGACACGGTGTTCTAGATGTTCTTACTCGGCTCATTTTCAGCCATCTGACCGCTGCTCCCTGAGAACACGTCCCGCTATGGCGAAGCTTTGTTNTCGTGTTCAGCAGCAATGACTTCATATTTTGCACCACAAACGGCGTACATTTGAGAACTTTTTGGAAGGTGGCAGTGCCCCTTTAAATAAACTGTAGTGGTGCCTGGACTGTGCCTCAGACGATCGAGAAAGATTCAAAAAATGAAATTAGCTTATAACTCACATTTTGTATTAAGTTAAATTAATTTGCTTTTAGCTATTCCTTGATAGTATTGTTAGGAATGTATACACGAAGTTTCAGATCTCCAGGACAAAACGCAAAGCCAGTAGACTGATTTTTCAAAAGGGTTGTTCGCTGGTGGGCACTCTCCCCTATATCATTTCTTGGTTTCAGGTCAGCGGGTGACCTTCCAGGTCAAGTGAAAGACATAAAATTGACCGAGTCCGAAAATAGCGATTTTGCTCAGACCGTCGTAATTATTAAAGTTATGAAAACAAAATGAAATGAAAATTAAATGAATTACGTCGTTATTGTTTTCCGTTTGCAATTGGCTTCAAAATATAATTTTCTATGACTTTTCGTCTTTTTACGAACATGACGTCATCAAAACGTCATTATCTCCGAAACAACTTGGACAATTTCAACAAAATGTCGGCAGGATGTGTATCATTGCTGTAAACTCAGGTGCTGAATATTTCAGAAAGATGTGCAGCATGTGTAAAAAGATATTCAATAAAAACCTCTGGGGCTGTCAGCCCCCCCCCCTCCGTAAGGCGAGGGCAACTGATCCATTCCTATTATATCTACTGCTTCTTGTTGAGCTGTTCTTTACTGTTTGTCTGAAATTTTCAATTAAGTATCATACTTCTTCCACCACAATTCATATCTTTAACACCACTGAACAAATGGGCGCAAATTGACCCAAAGGTGTCGGCGCGCCCTTAAACCCCAATAAACAAACAAACACTGAACATAATCATTATTTCTGACTGCACGTGCAGGCATGACTGGCTGTCTTTGAACGTGCAGACCGTTTCCACGTGTCCTGGCAGGCTGAGGCGGCCGACACCCGCGTTACAACCAGCTGGCTATGGCGGCCGGTGGTGCAGGCAGTCGGGTTGGCGTGCCGGGTGGTCTCGCTGACCTGGGCACCGCCGACTGGGGCGAAGACGACGTCCCCAGCCTTCAGCCAGCGGCGACCTCCGGCCTTCGGCAGCAGCAGCAGCAGCTCCTCAGAGGTGAGACGAGCCGCAGTGACAACAGCCGAGAGATGGACGAGAATTAATCTGAGTTGTCCGCGCCCCCCCAAAAAAAGCAGACGAGGGATCTTGACAAAGGTGGAATTATGGGTGGTAGTATTGCTGAGCTTTGCATGATGGTTCACATACTTCATAAAATTGTGTTGTATATTTTCTACTAAATAAGAAAAAACACTGCCCTACTAAATAAATTAACAATTAACACATTGCTTAAAAACTACTAACTGCAGACAAGCTACTGGCCACCAACAACTAACAAGCCAAGTTACTCTAATCTAACTAACGCATTTTCGAACTTAAGTGTTTGCGGAGAAGTAGTCCTTATCATGTTTTGTGAAAGGCTCTGAACGTAGTAAGGCATCCACAATGATTATCGTGATGCTATAAGGGGTGCAGTGTAGCATTCCTCCCTTCCTAATGTCTTCCTATCCAGACATGGATGAAGAAATGACATGGAAAGTACAGGATCAGCCAAGCTTTGATCTTGTTTTGAAACAAACCAAACACCTTTGCCTGATCGTTTACACATTCAATCCCTTATCATTATGGTGCGCATTATACTTTATCAATTTTTGCTTATTAAGCACAATACAAGATTGTATCGGAATATCTCGCCAAAGCCTGGGTGTCATGGCCTGCCTAGCTGACCATGGTGTCGCCTGCCTCTGACTCCTTACCTATTACCTACACCGTCTGGCAGTCATGTCCTAGGATTGCTTTAGAACCAGGGTGCAGAGCGAATAATTCAGGCTGAAAATCAGCCAAAAAGGGTGGACAATTATATCTCAAAATGAGCCTTTTTCAAGAATTTACCCGTCTTGCTATAAAACAAAACTTGATTAATTTTCTGGCTTTTCACATATTAAAATAAAGGAGTGAAAAATAATTTCAAAAGTGAAAAAGAGTGAAAAATAATCCTTCAAATTGGGCCAAAGGAGTGGAATATTATTCCTTATAGGGTGTTGCTTTACACCTAAAATTACCAATCCTAGGACACTGCCGTCTGATGACGTATCTGATGTGATGTGTCTGATGTGTATGCTGATGATACACCATCTGATGTGTCTACAGAGCAGGACGAGGGACTGTCTATTGTGTCTGTAGAAAATGTCCCGTGATGTGTCTGATGTGTCTGATGTGTCTGCTGTTGTCTGAATGTGTCTGATGCGATGTGCTGATGATGTTCTGTCTGATGTTGTGTCTATGTGTCTGATGTGTCTTGATGATGTCTGTATGTATGTCTGCTGTTGTCTGATGGTGTCTGATGTGTCTGATGTGTATTTATGATGTGTATGATGTTGTCTTGATTATGTCTGATGTGTATGAATGGTCTGATGTGGTCTGATGTGTATTATGTGTCTAGATGTGTATGATGTTATCTGATGTGTATGATGTGTCTGATGTATGTGGTCTGATGTGATTGTCTGATGTGTATGATTGTCTGATGTATCTGATTGTGTATGATGTATCTGATATGTCGGATGTGTCTGATGTGTCTTGATATGTATGATATTGATTGATGTGTCTGATATGTCTGATGTGTCTGATGTTGTTCTGATGTGTCTGATGTGTCTGAATGTGTCTGATGTGTTCTGATGTGTCTGATGTGCTTAATGTGTCTGATGTGTCTGATGTGTCTGATGTGTCTGATGTGTCTGATTGTGTCTGATGTGTCCTTGATGTGTATGATGTATCTGATGTGTCTGAGTTTCTGATGTGTGTGTCTGATGTGTCTGCTGTGTCTGATGTTCTGCTTTGTGTCTGCTGTGTCTGATGTGTCTCTGATGTGTCTGATGTGTCTGATGTTGTTCTGTGTCTGATGTGTCTGATGTGTCTAGAATTGTGTCTGATGTGTCTGATGTGTCTGCTGTGTCTGCTGTGTCTGCTGTGTCTGATGTGTCTGCTGTGTATGATGTGTCTGATGTGCCTGCTGTGCCTGCTGTGCCTGCTGTGTCTGATGTGTCTGCTGTGTCTGATGTGTCTGATGTGTCTGATGTGTCTGATGTGTCTGATGTGTATGCTGATGATACACCATCTGATGTGTATCTGTGTATTGAATGTGTCTGATGTGCCTGCTGTGCCTGCTGTGTCTGATGTGTCTGCTGTTTTCTGATGTGTCTGCTGTGTCTGATGTTGTCTGCTGTTGATGTGTCGCTGTGTCTGATGTGTCTGCTGTGTCTGCTGTGTCTGCTGTGTCTGATGTGTCTGCTGTGTCTGATGTGTCTGCTGTGTCCACAGAGCAGGACGAGGGACTGGATGTTCTCGCTGCGGTCATCTCTCGCCAGCGGCAGATGGCCGGCACCATCGGAGCAGAGATTGACGAGCAGAGTGGTGCGTACCCCACTGCCAGGGTCAGCAGGTGGTACGAGAGAGAGAGAGAGAGGGAGAGAGAGAGAGAGAGAGAGAGAGAGAGAGAGAGAGAGAGAGAGACAGACACGACATACCCCCACTGTCATGGTCCAGCAGGCGGTACTACAGAGAGACCGACACGACATACCCCAACTGCAGGGTCAGCAGGCGTTACTACGAGAGAGACAGACAGACATACCCACTGCCAGGGTCAGCAAAAGGCGCTCACTGCTTTACAGAGAGACAAAGACACGACATACCACACTCTGCCAGTGGTCTCAGCATGCGCGGTATAGAACAGAGAGACACAGACACGACATTACCCCTACTGCAGGGTACAGCAGCGCATACAGACCACGACATACCCCACTGCCAGGGTAGCAGCGCGGTCTCAGAGCGAGACAGACACGACCATACACCAACGCAGACTAGGTCAGCAGGCGGTACTACAGAGAGAGACACGACATCAGCCCACCTGCATGCGTTTCAGCAGGCGGTACACTCGATAACAGAGAGTACAGTACACGACATAACCCCACTGCCAGGTGTCGCAGTGCGGTATACAGTCGCGATGACGACAGACGGACGACAACACACACGCGACCACGACAACGACAACGACACGACACGAACGACACGACACGACACGACACGACACGGCCGACACGGCACGACACGACAGACACGACATCGACACGACACGACACGACCAGCACGACACACACGACACGAACGACACGACACGACACGACACGACACGGCACGTCAGAGGAAAGGTGTCTTGCATCTCATCTCGCCGACCATGCGTTTGGATCGACATTTGGACACTTGTTGGAGCCGTTGGAGCAACTGCAGTGTTGTCCTGCGTTCCAGCCCTCTGTCAGTCGTCGCAGACGTGGGGCCGTGGCGGGTGTGCAGCATGTGTGTCACAATGTCTCTTGAGATTGTGATGATTAGTCTCTCTGTAGGAAGTAGAGCTGTTGTCGTCATTATTTTACGTTTAAATATGTGTTGTGTCTGCTACATGCATGCTAATGTATGGTCCGTATGTGTTGTTGTGTGTTTGTGTGCGTGCGCGTGTGCGTGTGCGTCTGTGCGATGTGCGTGTGCGTGTCTGTCACGTGTGTCGTGTCGTGGTGCGTTGCTGCGTGTGCGTGCGTGTGCCGACTTGTGCGTGTGCGTGTGCGTGTGCGTGTGCGTGTGCGTGTCGTGTGCGTGGTGTGGTGTGTGTCGGTGTGTAGATGGTGTGTGTGTGTGTGTGGTGTGTTTTGTGTGTGTGTGGTGTGGTGTGTGTGTTGTTGTGTGTGTGTGTGTGTGTGTGTGTGTGTGTCGTGTTCTTGCTTGCTGCCATGTCTCTCTGCCTTGATAAGCTTTATGCTGTCCCTGTGTGATATTGTTTAACCTATATTTTACATGTGTCCGCTGTCTCTGTCGTGCTCACATCTTTAAGTGTGCTCTGTGTTTTCGCTCGTAGTCGGCGGCTCCACGTGTTGCGGACTGTGTCGGCTCTGACGCTTTTGTGGTCCATTGACTGCTTTTCTGTGTGTAATGTCTGATGCACGTTGTTTTCATGTATTATCTGTTGTGTTCTGTGTACACTGACACATGTATTGTGTTGTAACACTTGTAGGACGCATGTGTGTCTGCTCAGTAACGTGACGACGTGGTATACTCGTGTCCCACATGTGGACGCAGATGTATATATATGTCAGCTGATGCGGTCGTAGTTACTGTGTAAGCTGACGCGTGTGTTTGTGTTTACTGTGACCGGGGATCGTGTTCTTGGTGTATCGTCTCAGTGTACGCGCTGTGTTTCATGATGTAACGCTAGTCACGTGGTTAGTTCTGTTGTCGTGTCACGTGTGTTTCTGTGTACGCTGACACGTGTGTTCTGTGTACGCTGACACGTGTGTTCTGTGTACGCTGAACGCGTGTGTTCTGTGTACGTCGTGCCGCGTGCTGGTGTCATTGTCGATAAGCGTCTGTCAGGGTGTATTCTGTGTGACGGTGAACACCGTCGTGATTCTGTGTATGTTCGTGCGTCATCGTGTGTGTCGCTGCGCTAGAAAACACGGTGTCTGTTCTCGTGTCCGGCTGACAGCAGTGTAGTTCTCGCTCGTGCTGACTCGTGTGTTCATGGTGTCGCTGAACACATGTAGTCTACAGCTCGTACGCTGACACCCAATGTTCTTCATGTGTATGCTCGACAAGTGTGTTCTGCTGATACGTCTGACACGTGTGTTCTGTGTTACCGCACCTTGACACATTGTATATCTCTGTGTACGCTGACGCGTAGTTGTGATCTGTGTAAATACTGACACTGTATCTCTAAGTGTACGTGACACGTGTGTTTGTGTACGATGACCACGTGGTGTTTTGTGTACGCTGACACGTGTGTAGTGTGTACGCTGACATGTGTGTTCTGTGTACGCTGACACGTGTGTTCTGTGTATGTTCCGTCAGCGCTGCTTGACGACATCTCTGACCTGGCTGAGCGCGGCAATGCCCGGATGGAGCGACAGACGCGCCAGGTTCGACTGGTGGACAGGAAGGTCTCAGGAACCTGCTGTGAGTTCACTACCCCCCCTGGCGGCTGTATTGTGCAGCTCTGTGTGTCGGGTGATACTCTGCGGTATGCACATAGTTGACTGATAGTTAGGTACATCGAAATGTTAGGAATTCAGGGTTGATGTTAGCTACATCAAAACTCGATCGAGTTTGTATCGATCTTGATAGAGGCTATAACAGGGAGTGTGTCTAGAAGGTTGATCTGTTTTCCACTTGGTGGTGTAAAATTCTGCTCCGTATATCGGATCTGGTGCATTTAAATGCGCTGATTCCGAATTTTTCATCGCATTTGACATATTTGTAATTCCTTCGATGGCTTAAGCCTCTCGAAGCTGCTCCTTATTATCAATTTTTGCGTGTTTTTCCGCACTGCTCGCAAACAGAGAGGTCAGTGCTCATATTATGATGCAGTTCAAATTTAGTTCGTTACAATACAGTTTATTTGGCAACAGCAGTGACGAGAAATATAGTTAAAATACCGTTATTTTTATCGCCAGTGGCCCGAAAATGGCATCTTCTATCACAGCGCCATATACTTTTAGCAGTCTCAGTCACTAGTGCCATCTGTTGTTAACTATTTTGTAGGCTTTAACTCCTAAACCGCTGGAAGTATGAGGCTGAAAATGTCACAGCGTAACTCTATGGCCCGGATTACCCCTATAACATAGCTTCATCGAAATCTGAGCTGTAGGGTGTCTGATAATCGGGCTCCCATCGGTCAGCATGACAAGCGTGACGTTCTCTGAGTGAGCCGTGTAGCAGAACTGAGGCTGATACTGGCCTGCACCACCCTGAGGTCGCCGCCGCTCAGACACTCCTGCTGCCGGCAGATTCAGTCAGATGGTGATGGCGCTAGTGTCTGCGACTGCTTAAAGTAGATGGCGCTGTGCTAGAAGATGTCATTTTCGGGCCGCTGGCGATACAAATGCCGATATTTTAACTTGATTCCTCTTCGCTGCTGTTTCCAAATAAACTGTAATGAAACGAACTAAACTTGAACTGCAGCATATGAGCTCTGACCTCTTTGTTTGCGAACAGTTGGAAAATCACGCAAAAAATGTTAATGTGGAGCAGCTTTGAGCTGCTTGGGCCATCGGAGGAATGTAAAATGTCAAATATGATGCCAAATTCGAAATCAGCGCATCAAAATGCACCAGATTAAATATATATGGGGCAGGATTTTGCATTATCAAGTACAAAACAGGTCACCCTAGTGTCTTGTGTCCACTCAAATCGCTTATTTGAGGGTTATTGACACTGGTTTATAGAATACTATTTTCTCATTTGAACCATACCTTTCATTTTTCCAGATTCACTAGTTGCTGAGATATTCCAAAAATCTGAGGAACTGGCTGGTAGCATAAAGTAATCGGTTAGATTCCAGAAATCGGTTAGATTCCAGAAATCGGTTAGACGTGTCTCGTAGGGAGGTTGGACAGGAGACACACGTGACGTGTCTCGGAGGGAGGTGGGACAGGAGACACACGTGACGTGTCTCGGAGGGAGGTGGGACAGGAGACACACGTGACGTGTCTTCGGAGGGAGGTGGGACAGGAGACACACGTTGACGTGTCTCGAGGAGGTGGGACAGGAGATCACACGTGCCGTGTCTCGGAGGGAGGTGGGACAGGAGACACACGTGACGTGTCTCGGCAGGGAGGTGGGACAGGAGACACACGTGACGTGGTCTCGGAGGGAGGTTTGGACAGTATACACTCGTTGCCGTGTCTCGGTTAGGGAGGTGGGACAGTATACACTTGTGCCGTGTCTCGGAGGGAGGTGGGACAGGAGACACACGTGCCGTGTCTCGGAGGGAGGTGTGGCAGGAGACACACGTGACGTGTCTCGGAGGGAGGTGGGACAGTATACACTCGTGACGTGTCTCGGAGGGAGGTGGGACAGGATACACACGTGACGTGTCTCGGAGGGAGGTGGGACAGGAGACACCACTTGACGTGTCTCGGAGGAGGTGGGAACAGGAGACACACGTGACCGTGTCTCGGAGGGGGAGGTTGGACAGGAGACACACGTGACGTGTCTCATCCCGGAGGAGGTGGGACAGGAGAAGCACGTTTGACGCTGTCTCGGAGGGAGGTGGGACAGGGATCCACACGTTGACGTGTTTTGGGAGGGGAGGCTGGCGACAGGAGACACACATGACGTGTCTCGGAGGGGGGACAGAAGACCAACGTGACGTGTCTCGGAGGGAGGTGGGACAGGGCAGAACACACGTGACGTGTCTCGGAGGAGGTGGGACAGTATACCACTTGTTGCCGTGTCTCGGGAGGGAGTGGGACGGAGACCCACACGTTCCGTGTCTCGGAGGAGGTTGTGGCAGGAGGACACCACGTGACGTGTCTCGGAGTGAGGTGGGACAGTATGACACTGTGACGTGTCTCGGAGGGAGTACAGGATACTACACGTGACGGTGTCTCGGAGGGAGGTGGGACAGGAGACACACGTGACGTTGTCTCGGAGGGTGAGGTGGACAGAGACAACATGACTGGTCTCGGAGGGGGGGACAGAAGACGCACGTGGACGTGTCTCGGAGGGGAGGTGGGACAGGAGACACACGTGACGTGTCTCGGAGGGAGGTTGGACAGATACACTTGTGCCGTGTCTCGGAGGGAGGTGTGGACAGGAGACGCACGTTGCCGTGTCTCGGAGGGGGTGGGACAGG
Source organism: Semibalanus balanoides (assembly GCA_014673585.1). Classification (NCBI taxonomy): domain Eukaryota; kingdom Metazoa; phylum Arthropoda; class Thecostraca; order Balanomorpha; family Balanidae; genus Semibalanus; species Semibalanus balanoides. The sequence goes on from VOPJ01002543.1 coordinate 34,217, forward strand.
AGACACACGATGACGTGTCTCGGAGGGAGGTGGGACAGGAGGACACACGTGCCGTTGTCTCGAGAGGGAGGTGTGCAAGGAGACACACGTGACGTTGTCTCGGAGGGACGGTGGGACAGTATACACTCGTGACGTGTCTCGGAGGAGGGTGCTGGTGGGACAGGATACACAACGTGACAGTTGTCTCGGGGGAAGGTGGGACAGGAGACACACGTTTGACGGCTCGGAGGGAGGTGGACAGGAGACAACACATACGTTCTCGGGAGGGGCTTACAAGAAGACACACGTGACGGGTCTCGGAGGGAGTGGGACAGGAGACACGTGGGACGTGTCTCGGAGGGAGGTGGGACAGGAGACACACGTGCCGTGTCTCGGAGGGAGGTGGGACAGGAGACACACGTGGCGTCAGCTGACCTCTCAGACCGGGACTGTGTGCCGTGCTGACCTCTGTCGCTCCTGTCTCGTGCCGCAGGGTACTGGGTCGTTATCATCGCCCTCATGGTCGCCATTGTGGTCATCTTCCTCTGGTGACCCCGCGGCGACCCCGGCTGACCTCAGGTCACCAGACTGTGACCCGCGACCTGCGAGGCTGACACAGTGCGTGGTGGCGAGAGACGGATGTGTTTATGTGACCAGCTGTGACTGGCAGCATCAGTAGTCAGACGGCGGGCTGTGACGGCAAGGCAGACATCGAGTGTTGCCGAGTGCAGGCGTGAGTGTGACTGTGGTGTGTTTGGACAATGTAATGCGCAGTGATGACGTCATGCGTCTCATGTAGCCACACTGTGAGTAACACATGTGTCGGTGGCGCTCCATGACCGGTTGGATCTGCTCATCTCATCCGAGCGTGTACTGTGCGGTTACATGCGCTCTTCTGTCAACAGCTAGTCCCCGCCATCACAAACGGCTGACTCGCCTAAGCTGTCCTGGTTATACAGAATGGTGCGCCGTTTGCCGGACTGCTCGTGGCAATCACAAAGGCGTTGACGTCGGTGTGGGTTGCTGATGACGTAAAACTGTCGTAACTTTGCAGATGTTGAATGTTGATGTGTTTATGTAACCTTACATGTCAGTGTATGTATCAAGTGTAACTTTTGTATACGGCGTTGCTATGGTGTGTCAGGAGTGCTGTTGTTTGTATTCCTATGGCAAGCGGTACAATATACCGGGGCCTAGTCTAGTGCTCTGTAAGTGTAACGTCATATCATGATCGATATGTGCGGCAATATACATTATTTGTGTTAAAATATTGGTGTCTATAGCATCGGGGTCCGCTCTTTGCCATATTGGAATCTAGTGATGGGAGTCAACTAAGGAGAGGTGTCGGCAGAAACTCAATGTTTGTGATTTTTGTATACCCTTAAGGTTTAATTTATCACCAGTAAGACGCCTTAAGCGGCGAAGGACGAGCGAGTCCGAATAAATCCGCGTCAATTTATCAACCGTCCAACGGAGGTTCGTCTTGTGCAAAGCATGCATTTTGAATTTATTTTGCATGTGGTGTTTTTTGACCCGTCCCCGCAAAAGATCTGAAACCCTAAAATCCCGATACTTTGGAAAACCAAAATAGGTTTTTTTGCCCAGCGTTATAAGTTTATCATCTGTCATCCTCCTTTATTTGCAATGTATGTCATCTATAATACCAGCTGCCTTCCTCGCTTGTAAAAGGCAAAAATTCATTTGGAGTGAACGGTGGATGTAACGTATTACGGTTCATGTTATGGTAATGTGGAAATTTGTATGAGCGACTTCGTTTTTTTGTGTCTTCTGTTGCTTGCTGTACTCTGCTGTTGTAGCTTATGTAGCATTTAACAAGTTCTGGCAATGAAAAGTTATTTGCCTGCCTTTACAGACTCAGAGCTTGTCCATCATTTGTATATGGTCTATAAATAGACCAACTTATCCCCCTCATTTCAAAAAGCACCGAGATTTCTCCAGAAATAGAAGAGCGTTTGTCTAAGAAGCCCTATCATTATCGACCCCGGGGGACCGTCGCATCAGTGGGCCTTCTATCCCGATTAGCCTCGGATGAATTAATTTAATGATCGGCCAAGCTGTCTAATCCGCAGTAAAACCAAGCTGCGGCATGTATATCGCATGAAGGAAATGTTATTAGAATCTGTCAATAAAAACATATTACAGGCAGATTTTAACAGCCGAAATACTGCATTAAAACCCCAATTTTGCATACATTTTTAGAGACGGTACATTGGTCTACATACAGATTGGTGTTGGTTTCATCACTTCACGTCCCATGGGTGCTGAGCACTGATTCAAATTGTAAAGACGTCATAAAACTATGAATTTGCGCTTGTATAGCCAGTAACTTTGCACGTACCACGCGCGCTGATCGCACATAGTGCCATAACGCCGGCGGATCGTTTCTCTACGCAACTGTTGTTGATCGTGTCTTTGCGACTTTTTTGTTTGCCGAGAAAGATAGGAAAGGTTCCAGTGTGCTAATGTTACAATCGAATGTTTTGCAAAGGTTTGAATTTCCGTGGACGGAACAAGGGGTGCCAAACGTTGCGCACGTTGCCCGGTGTGGAAAGCCCACCCAGAATATTTAAATAATACACTGATGCAGATAATAATTTGCCCTAGGTGTGGTGGGTCTCCCAGCGCTCACCCAAACTCACGAGAAAATATTATAGCTATTTGTTAATAGTCCAGCCGTTTGCCCAGCTACAGCCAGATAATACTTTCTAATTACCCCCTGAACGCCGGCACCGCTGTCTCCCGTCGTCACTGTGACGAACCGATTTATTTCTACCAGTCTTAAAGAAGAGAGAATTCAATTAATTCGTAATGTGCAAAACACGCGCAATTCAGTTTTAGGATAAATCACAAAATTTCGAGACGCTAGGCGTAACGTTTAGAAGCAGCAAGCGACAAACCAACGGGGTTCTGCCCCGCAGGGAATAGGCTTAACCTTGCCTGTATTGGACCTCACATCACCTCATCATCAAATTGCTGTAGCAGGCAAAGGGGCGAGTGGGGGCGCAGTTTCTGGGTCGGGACAGCATCAGAACATTCTGGCGACTACGCTGGCATGTGTCTGAAGCGTCATTCGCCGCAACTGTATATAAAGTTACTTACTATTACATGTTATTTACATGCGCTTCCGTCAACAAACTCAGGTTCGATTGGCACTTTACATCTGCTTACCAGGTTAACAGAGTAAACCGATCCACGATTCGAAAATTTTGATATTTTTGGATTCCGGGCTCTGCTGGTTTTGAAAGGAACATCTCAACCTTAAACATCCTTGTCATTTCGCGCAGGCTACGGGCGAAAAGGCCCACTGTGCACTGGCCGGAGGGGCGCCGTCATGACCGGAGGGGCGCTGTCCGCCCAGAGGGTCATGGCAGGGCGCTTTTCCTGGCCGGGGGAGCCGTCTTACCTGGCCGGAGGGGCGCGTCACTGATCGGAGGGGCCAGCTTAATCACAAGTTCGCTAAGTGGGTGTGGTTGAGAGTAAATACCAGGGTTTTAACATGCATGCATGATCGCATATTATATCACATATTTTGAATTCATTGGCAGTAGCCTCCTTCCCTTTACGTTTTTAATATAGTCATAACTACGATTCTGCCCGAGGTCTGTCAACCAACAAGCCAACCACTGGTGGCGCTTACAATAAAACTGAAACTTAGTGGTTTGAATAACTAACACAGCTTGTGCTCTCTTCCGTCGCTGACCGCGACATGCCTGTCTCCTGTCTGTTAAATAGGCGTTCGCGCAGCTTTGCTGTGCACCGTACTCAGAAAGCCTAACCTTTCAGGCGGCTAAAATCTCTCCGGTGAAAACAGCGAGAATGTGGGCAATTCACGGCTGAACCCATCACTAACCCGGTGGGAGCGCTTATTTGAACCAATTGTACATATATTTCGCAGCATATATGATACAAAAAATCGCGTTTTCATGTTTTTCCCCCTAAAAAGTGAATTGTTTAAGCTCAAATACCAAAATATGGTGAACGGCCCAGATCCGGGGAGAAAAAAATAAGGACGTTTTGCAACCCCCCCCCTCAAAGCCGACGGCTGGATCCGCCAGTGTTTATGAGAGACAACGCAGTAAAACGATTATACCAGCAATCATGTGCGCAAACATGTAACAAAACTTCGGCAAATTAAAATGCGTAGAAATTCAGCGGGCGACTTTCAACTGAAGGAAGCACTTCATATGATAACCGAAGGCATCAAACAAGCCGAGCTGTATAGTCTCAGACGGCCTATACCTACCTGTCCCTGAGTGTCCCCAGTCTGTTACCCGTCCTCAGCATATGACTGCTTCGTCTATCCAAGTTGTAATCTGGATAAATCCGTAATCCGTATGCAATGTTACGCTCCAGGTCTGCCCATCTGCAACGTAAGAGCGTCAAATTGTATTTTGGATGGTATATTCTAGACGTTTGATAGCGGGCAGCAGAGATGAAACGTCACCAATAACCATACAGGAAATTCATTTGCAAGCTGCACGTTGCTCTATAAACCAATATAGTCAGCGCTCGACATCACCGGGCGAACCCAACTGCTGACGGTCTCAGTGATCTTACCTCTCATCTCTAGAGTATAACATTATTAACAGCCCATATGTATGTCTCCGATTCTGATACTATGCTGATAACATTGTAAATTTTAAGCGTATTTAACTAATATATCTAATTTATATTTATATTGAACCATTACATCCTTCTAGGAAAACATATTGGTGTTCATGACTTTATATACCAGACGTAAGTGCAGTGCAAGTGTTCTGTCCACTTTATCGACACCACCCGATGTCGATGCGCCCGGCGAATAAATCATTCGTGAAAACGACTAGCAGCAGTCATTTTAGTGAACTATTCGAATAAACCCTCCATTTCTCTGCGGCAATGTTGTTTTTTCTCTGCCAGAAGCTAATGTAATGTATTCTTAAACAAGCCTTGCTCAAAGCGCATCCGTTTAAATGCAATGTCTTAACATTGTCCATTTGTGTTGTCAGTCGGTGCTACACGCAGTGACTATGAAAACTTGTATGGCCCTCGCCCCTGATACCCGAAAGGCGCAGGGCCTATAGTAACTGCATTGAATTCCACTGCATGCAGCACCGACAGACAGACAGAGACAGAGGTGGTGTCGATGAAGTGGACAGAACATTTCCACTTATACACTACACCTGAATTCACTTTCGATTACCCTACGCCCCTGCTACAAGCTGAGGCTCTGGCGTTCAACTTTGAACAGCACCATGGCCAGTGCTAATATCAGACTCATGCTTGTAATTTCTCAATATATGTACGAAACGCAGAGACTCACATCAAGACTGAGATTATATATTACATTTCCTACGAATATAGAAAATAGCTTATTTTTATTTCCTGCATTTACAGTTCTGCAATTCAATTGGATGTGTTAATCTAGTTTTAGGGTGAAATCGGTAAATGTTCGCTTAGTTCTTTCAATGAGCTCCTTCAAAAATCGTCATGATCATCAAAAGGAAGCTCCCTCCGGCAATTTTCGCATTGCAGGGGACACTATAACTTTTTTGGTTACGTAATAGGACAACTTGCAAAGTCATTTGTTCACAAAGAAACAGAAACAGCAACATATGAAAATATGCCGCTTATGCTTATCAATATCTGACAACATGGCTCATCAAACATTTAACAGCATAAAACGGATTCCAGGTCCAGCAAGCTGGGACTGGCTAGCACATTCACGCATCCACACCATATCGCGCCACAGGAGATCCGTTGAAAAGGCAGGACAGGGAGCCAATTAGTAAGGCTGTGTGTAAATAATGTAGTTTTGCTACCAGAAGAGATTTAAAGTTTGAGTTGAAAAGCTGATGTAGATAGCAAGAAGTAATATTATAACTTATATCACACACACGCACACGCACACGCACACGCACACGCACACGCACACGCACACGC